>CAJNDS010000291.1:474044-539988 GCA_905221605.1 Symbiodinium natans | reverse complement strand
CTGGTGGGATCTGATGGGGGACCTGGATGCTCAAAAGGCCCAGAATTAGATTGCCAGAAATCAGATGAGATCGAAGGCACATGTAGGGCACATGTAGGGCACATGACCATGTCATGCAAAGGCTGCAGCAGCCTCAAAGTTGACGAAAGGGGCCCCCGAGGCTAGCTGAGTTGCGCTAAACAATGCGGCCGGCGGCATAGGTGCACACCCTGAACTCTAGGCCCTCGGCTTAGGGCTCAGGGTTCGTCTGGTGGGCGCTTGTAGCCTAGTTCAGACCCTCCCTCTCACATATAAAGAAGGAAACATACTGTGAGCACTTCAAGCCAAGCAGGTTTAGATCCCTGATCCCTACGCATTCGAATTAGAGCTCTGGATCCGATACTGAGTGTAGTAGCCTGTAGTAGGAGAGTGTGTCATTAGTGCACTCTTCTACCACACTCTACTACACTTAGTACGCTCCACTTTAGTGCATTCTGGTACGCTTTAGTGCGTTAGTACACTCTATTTCACTACACTGTACTACACTCCTCTACACGCTACCCTACTACACTGTACTGCATGCACTCCATGACACTTTGTTACATTCTACTGGGCTACTACACCATACACTCTACTACACTCTACTACACTCTACTACACTCTGCTAGACTCCACTACATTCTTTTTGTACACTCCATTACATTTTACTGCATGTTGCTGCAGCTGTTGCATCGCTGTCAGCCAACCAATCCCTTTCCGAAGTCTTGCTGTCATCTGCATCCTGCAGGAGCCTACAGAGAAGCCGTGTGTGCTGCGAGCTCTGATCACTGACGTTCTGTGACTTGGCTTTGGTCTAGACCATCCTGTTGAATGCCCGGCTGTAGGTAGATACCCTGAACACATTGAAGCCTGAGGAAGTTGGAGGGCGATGCGTCTGTGATCAATCTCAATCGCCACGTGCCCAAGCTGCATAGCCCTTCAACTTCATCCCCACCCGGGGGTGTCGCCCGAACCCGAAATTTGCACCTGGACCTTTAAGCCTGAACCCTAAGCTTTGGACCCCAAAGCGAGGGAAGGACAGAGGGAGGTTCAGGGAGGTTGAGCACGGTTGAGCTTCAGGTTTCCGTGTGCGGCCAGTGCGGCCCCTTAACTTAAATTCTGAGCCACAAATCCCTTATTAAACCTTTCGAGTGCTTGTCAGAACTTTGACTTTTGAGCCGGGAAACCTCTCGAATCCACCCTCTGCCATTTGTCTGTTTCTAAATTAAATGCTCCGGGAGGGAACAGGGAAGGGGGGGGGTATTCGGGAGCTGATTCAGTGCTTCCTTTCAGTAGTAGTGACTTAGTAGTGCCGGTGCCCTCCAGAAGCAGCCGCTGCACTATTTCGACTACTTCCTGAAGATGGATTGGGAGGCCTCTCGGACTTGAAAGGGCATCATGAACTGAGGAAGATGGAAAGTGAGGTTCTAGCGCGAGGGAAGCAAGTGTAGTTCTGGCTCCAAAGACTGAGTTGCCATTGCAGCCGGCAGCCTGTGCAAGGTGCATGTGGCGGTGGATGGTGACAAGCCAGAGTCTGAGCAGTGACTGCACAACGCAGTTGCATGCTTGATTCGATCCCTTGGCCAGCTGACTCTGGTGGTTTGCTGATGAATTCCCAGAACATGGATGGATGGGCAGGCGTGTCACAAGGGAGTGTAAGTGGAGATCGTGACAGCAGATCCTTGCTGTAAGCGCTTCTCAAAACAGGGACGAGTCCACTCACAGCCGAGGTCCTATCGCACTGCCGACGAGCTCATCGAGGCGCCGCGAGGGAAGTGCACCACAGCAGTCCAGAGCAACCCAAACCCCTAGGCCAGCCACGCATACTTGAGGCTTCCGATGAAGGCCCCATCTGTCCTTGGATAAGCTCCCGCATACCTAAACCAAGAGCTTGGTTTGATTCCTCGTCCCAGAGAATGCAGTCTCGGCCTCCTGTTGCAAAAGGCCGCCTCCGTGGATAACGAACAGAAGGCCGCCACCACCGCTGCAGAATGCGTTGGTGTTGACGTGCTTTTGCGCTTCGTAGTTGCAGCTTCATTTCTTTCCATGGTAGGTGTGCGCGGGTATAATTCGATGGGTTCTCGGACGTGGCACTCCTGCAGTTTGGAAGGCCCCACCATCTGTGGCCAAGAACCGAATCATCGGTGGCACCGTGAAGATCAGGCCCTGCCTGCTGCAGGTCTTGCATACACATCACGGGTGCTGGTGAAAGTGGGGAGGAGGGGGCCCCAGGTCCAAAAACAGCATGGATAGATGGACTAGCGGAAATCCACGCCGAACAGAAGCAACACTGGCCAGGGAGTTCAGCTCAGAGGAGATCCCTGCAGACAAGCAGCGGCTGCCTCAGCATAACTCAATGCAGTAGCAGGGTCAGGATGCCCGCAGCATCACTCGCTCTTTCAACAGCTCTGCGTGCTGCCAGTTCCGAGCTCTAAAGGGTTTGTCAGCAATCGGCATGATGTGCTTGGCGAAGGTGAACAGTACGCAGGCTGTCCCAAGCCCCAAGTGCTGAGTTTGGCCGGGTTCGGTGCCATCAAGAAAAGAAAAAAAGGACCGTAATAGTACAACAATGCCACTCACCTGCGTCAACAGGTGAGATGTGATCATGGCTTTCCTTGGGAAATTTCAAGAAACATGTTTCAATATTGCATCCTGTACTGAAATCGGCACGGGATTCCTTGGAAGACCTCGAGGGTCGAGGTTCCAATGCTCCAGAAGAAAGAGCCAAAGATACGATACTTAATATGAGTGTCAGGGCTGAGGCCAGTCAGGAGTCAGGAGTCTTGGCCGAGATTGCCGTTCGAGCGACGAAACTACACTGACTTGGCCATCAAGTTTTTTCTTGGGTCGAAGTTGGTTGATCTGTCACCTTGGGTCATCTATCTGTAAAGTCGGGTTTTCTTCGCTGACTTGCAGCAAAAGTGTGGCGACATAAGAGGGCAGCGCTACTTCTTGCTTCGTATCTCAATACTAAACAATCCTATGGGGCCAAGAACATTCTTGTGAACCTAAACCCTAAACCCCAAACCCAAAACCCAAGTGGTTTGTGTTCTTACGCTGGCTGTGCGGCATGCAGTGCACACATTGTTCGGCCATGCCGGACCGTCATTTTGACTGAACCTCTAGAAGATGCCAGCAGCACCGATTGTTCTGCAAAGTTCTACCAATAACCCTAAACCCTAAACCCTAAACCCTAAACCCTAAACCCTAAACCCTAAACCCCTAAGTAGCAGCACTGCCCAGGTGGCCTCTCCTTGTCAAAGTGAAACGGTGGGGGCCAAAGCGCTGAGGGGACTCACACTTGCGCTCTTGCATGCTACTCTGCCGAGCAGCCATCTCCTCCCGACGCCTCCTTATCTTCGAACGCAAGCACTATCAATCGTACATATATATATATATATACATTTTTTCGTTTACACAATATCATATCAAATGATATTTTGCAAAAATGTATAGTATCGGCCTGCGATCCGCCAGTGCCAGGCGCTTCAAAGGAGACGAGGCAGCAGCTCCCCAGCTGAAGCAGCTGGAGCAGCTGCCGCTTGTCTTATAATTAGTTAAGCAGTTATTATTATTTTAATAACAATAAATAAGAATGGATAATAATAATCATCATAAATAATCATGATTAATTATAATTCATAGTTCGTTGTAATCAATAATCATAAGCTCCGTGTGTATTGAGCTTAGTATTCGGCAGTGTCCCAGGACCTGGGTAGGTTAACCTAAGAGTCTTCAAAAGAAGTGCCCTCATAACGAAGCGCCCACAAAAATAAGAGTTTTGGGCTTTGAAGGCCAGATTGTCATGGAGGCCTGCGCCATGAAGCGCAGCTGCGTTGAACGTTTTGCACCCGCCCACCACCTAAGTATGCCCAGGTGTGAAGAGCTGCGGGAGAGGTGCTTCGGATTTAGGGTTTAGGGTTTAGGGTTTAAGGTTGAGGAATGAGGTCTCATGTCCGATGCTACCACTTCGATTCATGTTCAAAGCGGGGCAATCTAAGTACTTGCAAAAGCTTCTGTGGCTTCAGGCTCGGGAACCATAGTATGCGGCGCTTGCTGGTGATGCTTTCATTCATGGCAGCTCTAGGTCAACTAACGAGGACCAGAATGCATCAGAAACGAGAACGGTGTGTTGCGTAACCTTTCTTCTTTTCCGGGCGAGTGGCGTGTACGCACGTCCTCAATTCTTCCACAACTCCTGCACTTCCCGAAGCTTGAAGCTTCCAGGTTGCTAACGCAGCTCACGCTCGAGGGTTTAGGTGCAGAGTGGGCTAAAGCCGAAGCAGGGCAGCCAAAACAAACAGCAGGGGTACTGTCCCAAACCTGTGCCAGGCGTGATTGTTGTGTTGCTGGCCGGAGGCTTTTCCAAGTGGTGCAGCACACCCTCTTTGCTTGGCTGGACGAGTGCGCCTAGCATCTGTCCGAAGTCGGTCAACATCTCCTATTTGCCTAAGGACGTCAGGACGTCAAAAAACCAGAGGCAATAATTAATCCTTACATTGCCCTTATGAGGAAGACCTTTCTTTATTGTCTTGGCGGGTTCAGATAGCTCCCAATCCTCGATTGCTCTTCTACAGCGCAGAGCTCAAGGTGCAGAGCGCATCACGACCCTCTCCCTGAAGAATGGTCTCGACATGTCTCAGTGCTTTTACCAACTTGGCATCCCTGGCCCTGCTTCTATCAGGTACAGGGACTACTGGGCGTCTGGCAACACGGAGCCTGAGTAGTCCTAGGCGTATCTTCCTGCTCCACATTGCATGGTAGGAGGCAGTCCCGTCCGCTAAACCCAGCGTCATTGAGATATAGCTCTGCAAAAGGGTAGCTCTTGCCACGTCTTGCAACCTACCCCTCTACACCTCTGCAGTAGTCTCTTAGAGTCTGGAGCGCGGCGCCCGTGCCCTTGTTTGAGGTGTCAACTTGTACATATCGCACCATCTGCAGACTTTTTTGCCTCCATCCTGATCCGTGATGCGTTCCTTGTGCGAAACATGTGACCATCGCATCAAGAGATCATGCACACCACTTTCAGAATGCTTGCAAAAACTGCTTGCGTTCAGTATCTACGCAGTTCCCTGTATTGGTGGACCAGTGCATGCAACCTCCTGAGCTTGACTCGATCAGCAAAGGACTTGCAGTGGCAGCCTCAAAGACCGACACTTTAAACATGCGTTGCCGCGCAGAAAAGCAAACGCGGTGAGCGATCTCGAGCATCTCTGATCTTCCTTCCTGAACCTCGCACGTGCAAATGAGACACAAGCCCTAAAGTGCTGCTAGCGAAAACCATTGCAGAAAAGCCGCCCGAAGCAATTAGGCACTGCGGATGATTCAGCAGGTCGTGCGCGATATCCTGGCTGGTGGGGCATCCACTGCAGTGGTGTCGGCGGTGCTGAATCCCGTCGATGTTGCCAGGGGCCTGGCGTGAGAAAGTGATGGGAACGCTCGCGCGACCTCAAGCAGCAGTGAAAGTGTTTAGTGCGGGCACACATCTCCTTTTCCCTACAGCCGACAGTAGGAATCTGTGGGCGCTTTGTAGCCGCGAGGTCAAGACGCGACGTCAGGTCGGTATTCCCCGCACAGCGGTCCAGGAGGCCGCAGCAGGGGGTAGCTGCGGGCAATTTCGGAGCCATCACCAGCTAAGAAACGGGAGTTGTCTCAGTGTTGTCTCGCATCGGAGACTTCCTTGAAACCCCTGATTGGAAGAGGCCCTGGCGGCATATCGACAGCATGGCGCTTGGCAGGGCTTGTGGAGGCAGCTGGCATGCGGGGGATGCTCTGGCACTAGCCTCTTTGATCCTATTGCATCGAAGTCTCTTTGCTTTCCTTTCGCAGTTGCAGCCATGCCACGGTCTGTACCAAAATTGGCCGCATCCGGCCCTTGCAGCTCGGATTGCAGCAGGTCGCCTGTTCTGAGAAGCCGAGACGTTCGGCATGCCCAGAGTGCGGTATTCGTCGCAGCTTGCTCCTCCCGAGCAAAGCAATGGACTGCACCCGAATATCCTGACAAAGCCTCAACCAAGCCCCCCCCCCCCCCCCCCAAAAAAAAAAAAAAAAAGCACACACACACACAAGTCCCCGAACTCGGTTCTATGTATGGCGAGGGCACCTTGCACTGTGCTGCTAGGCCGGGTTTGACGGCCTCCCTCGTCCGAGAGCTGCCCGGGGGCCTATTTGAAGTGTAGGATGGGCGCAAGAAGTACATGAAGGAGTCGGGATCAAGAATGGATGACCAGGGGCTAAATTTAGTTTGATAGCACAGGGATTTGCATGTAGTTTAGAAGGGTAGGTGAAGGTCGCAATTCTACACCCACATGAATAGCTTGTCTAGCCGGGCCTGACCTGACAACCAGGAAAGCAAGACTAATATAACTAATATGACTAATATAACTAATATAACTAATATAACTAATACAACGAATATAACTAATATAATGAATATAACTAATAAAACTAAATAACCAATATAACTAATATAACTAATATAACTACGATCACTAGTATAACTACTATAACTAATATCACCAATGCCCACGAGGCTGTACAGCGGATGCACAAAGGGGCTTTATCCGCTTGCGCGAGACCTGGCCTGGCTCTGAGACGCTGGTCTGGCAGACCAACACCTCTCCAAACAGCTCAGCCCGCGATTACAAAGCGCTTAAGAGGGGGAGAGGCGAGGAAAGCACAAAGATGTACTAAGATCGTCCTGTGGTTATTCACATCGGCAAGATTCAGGCTCCCCCTAGAGTTCCCAAAGCAGCCCCAGTAAGGTCTCGCCCAGGGACTCTGAGCCTCACTTGGGTCGTCCCCTCAGCTCTACATCCAGAACCCTCGGATCACGATGCACGGGTCGTTCTTCAGGTCATCGGGTAGCTGCAGCGGCTGCCACCGGCTTGGGCGGCTCCCTGTGTGCGAATGGCCCGGACGTAGTGAAGGCCGTGCTAGATCATGGCAGCACAGCTGCCTTACACTGGATGGATCAGCGGTGAAAGTGTTTCCAGGTTTCTGAAAGTCTAAGATAAAGGTCCATGAAAGATAGCTCCGATGTGGCGTGTGCTGTTACAAAAGATGCCCGTGCATGCCAGGTGAGGCTATTCGCAGAGCCTGGTCGCTATCCAGGCTCAGCAAATATTGATGCAGCTGTTGACGTCCGACGCTAGAATTTCGGCCTGTGCAGCCTTGAAGTGCCTTTCTTGTCTCTCTGCCTTGGGCCCTACAACCTCTCAGCAACAAACCCTGAAACTTGCAAGGATTCCTGTCCGCTGCCACAGAAATTGCGCAGAAAGAAGGCTTCGTGCGAGGCCTACGACCTAGGATCAGATGGAATCAGCCACAACTAGCATGGGGGGTAGCAAATGCCACGATTTCTGCGATCGGCTCAATTTGCCAGACTATGTCATTAGAAATTCATAGTAGAGAGAATTTGCTTCGGGGCTTCTAGACTTGTTTGTTATGCTGCCCTGGCTGACGGGATCTTGTGGGCATCTTGGCACCCTGCTTTCGGTTGTAGTGTTTTCAGTAACCTTCCAGATCTAGCTGTCTCTAAACCTAGCAGTGTTTGAGAAACAGCACATAAGCTCAGTCTGTCGTGAAGAAGAGTTTGCAACTAAGCAACCTTCATGCCACTTTGTGCACCGCTTGGTCATGTAGTCACATTTTACTTGGAGCTTGATTGTTCTCATATTGCTGGTATGACGACACCCAATTCATGATGGTATGGTAAGTCGTGGCTTCTGCAGTTTTTCGCCGGAATCCCGCATTCGGGACCCTCTGCAGGAACTGGCTTTTGCACTTTCACTCGACTGTTTGCAACAGACGCTCGTTCACGGGAGAGATTTGGTGCAATGGTGACTTATCGCTTGGCTTTGCGTTAATTGAGGCTTTTGGAAACTTTTTCAAGAATTAGTTCTGAGTACGAGTGAATCAGAGTTTGCTGGCATGCCATCATGCTGTGAGAGCGATCCTTTGATGTTTGCAGACCGTGTTTTTCCGATCTGAAGCATGCTTCACGGTCACAATACGCATGTCCGAATGTCCGTCAAACGAAGCAAAGCATGAGTACCAATTTGGGTTTGCATCAGTAGCCAGCAGCTAGCCTTCTGCTTAGTTTTCTGGTGTCCAAACGAGAATGAGCGGCACACGTGTTTTCTCGACGAATTTGATCCGCAGAAGCAGGTGCATCTCGAAAGGTTGCTCATGCCAGAATGTGGCTTTAGTAAATAGCCGGTGCACGAATTGAAAACATGGGTCCGGGGTGTGGCTGATCCGAGCAGCAAGCCTGTCATGGGAAACATCGATGCTCGCTGATCTTTGTTTGCTTAAACGTGGGGTTTTGGGAAAAGGGGGGGGGGTGCGGGGTGGGGGTAGCATATATGTATATATATATACATACATACATATTTAGTTATTTATCCATGTGTATGTATGCATGAAAATAAGCGGAAGATATACCAGCTCTTCCCTGAGGCCTCCTCGTCCGGGGTGTCAGCGCTTCAGCTCCAAGGGGTGCTGCCATTGCCATTGGAGAGGTGCACTGCGCCGCTTTCGTTCAGGGTTTAGTTCAAGGTTCAGGGTTTAGGGTTTAGGGTTTAGGGTTCAGGGTTCCGGGTTTAGGGTTTAGTTTAGGTTCAGGGTTTCGAGTAGGGGGCTTATAGGTCTCAGGCGGTCTTAGGGATGTTTCGGGTTCGGGGTAACAATTTGGGATGCGTTGCTTTTTCTCTTTTCGCATTGGTTTCCTACATACCGCCCGGAAACAAGTTTTGGGATGGCTTAACGTAAATCTTCAGTAGACTAAGTGACTAAATATCAATGACAACAGCCGGCTATGAATTGCAGGAAGAGAGATGTGTGCTCAAGCGTAGTGCAAGAATGTCAATCATTCTTTGGGCACGCGGTTGCAATCATTTTCGCCATGCCGGCTTGGGCAAGTTGTTTGTTGTCGGTTTAGTGATGTTGAAAGCCGGGCTCAGAAGGCAGCCCCAATCCCTGCGAGCCTTGGCGTCCCAAGGCTTGTATCTTGGCATGTGAAGTGTGGGGAATGGGCTGGGAAAGCCGGGTGACGGGCTTTGCTGCTATGCCTTACAGTAGTGACTGTAGCGGTCAAGAGCTGTGCGCCTGTGAGTCTGTTCCCGGCAATCCATCAGGTGACGACTTACGACCAGACCAAGACAACACTTCGCAGGCATTGGCCAGGCACCTTGCGCAGTTTTGGACACGAGCTTATCAGTGTTTGTCGAGTTCTTGGTGATGTAGGCTGTGTCACTGAGGCGTGAATGGATGTTTTCTGAACTCCGCATCGCGTTCTGACCCATGCTCCAGCACAGGCATCGAGAGTGCTGCTCGTGATGGTCGGCGTGAACCCTTCTCGCTGCACGTGGTGACATCATTGATCACAGGCGCTGGTCGTAGCAACTAAGACTGGCCTGTGCCATGAATGTCAATGCAAGCCTGAAGGCGTGGTGGCGACAACTGTGGCCGCGCCCTTCGACACATTGAAGAGCTGTGTCATGGCCGACGATGGCCGCATCCTAAGACGGTCAATTTTGAAAGCTGTTCAAGGCCAAGCGAACCTGCGTGCACCAGGCACGCGCTTCCCGCGGGGCTTTCTGGACGCCCTCCTGTCCATCGTACGGTCGGAGGCGAGGGCGGACGGTTTGAAGTCAGGTTTCCTGCAAGACACATGACGCACCTCTTTCATCTGCGGGGTGTGCTTCGGGCTAGCTTCTCAGGGCCCTGCCAGCCTCTTTCGCGGCTGGTGGCCAGCATACTGTCGCTTAGGCAGGATGGGCGAGGTTTTTCTCATAAGCCACGGCAGCCAGTACCATAGTGTTGACAACTGACATCAACTGGCCCTGCCGTGCTCGCAGTCAACTCGCACCCTTCTGGCAGGGCCCCACGCAATTCTCACCTTTCCGCTTCTGGAGCAGGTGGATGCAGGGATGAACAAACTCAGAGTATAAGCAGACCGGTATTTTGATATACGTCAGCAGGTGTTAGGCATGCCTGGTGGTCACAGAATGGGCATGATCTGCCTGCGCATGAGACCTTGGGGTATAACGCAAAGTTTCATTCTGCCCTTCGATCTGCTTTGCAGCACCCTGAGTCCTCCAAGTCTCTCGGTGTTCGGCGCTGTGCCAGGTGCGCAAAGCTTTGGGCCTCCAATACCTTTAGCTTCAGCGAAAATGCCGAGTGCAGACTGCGTACCAGCACCATATTGCGAAACCATCACAATCACCACGTTTTGCCTCGATGGCTACTGTAAGGCCTGGCTTCTTCGACATAGCACGCTTGTCATCTGGCTCGAAGTCGCGTAGCGCTTGACATGATAGACAGAACTCGGATCAATAGGATGTACAGGTAGATCTTGGGAGTTGCCAGCAACTTTGTGCTGCGAGCTGTCCATCAACCTGAACAAATCAGAGCCCCCGAGTATATTGGGCAGCGCCTCATTTGTGTGCTTTCTGGAGCCCAGAGCCTTGCAGCACGTCCTGCCCACCTACCCCAGCCTACACTGCAGGGAGTAGCTCTTGGTGTGGCAGGAATTTCTGACATAGGTTAGCCCGCATCGGCCATTCTTACCCGCAGCGCCCTTGCAATGGCGCCATCTCCTCTGGAGGCGGCAGCATGTTGCGACAGTTACTGCCGATAGGCGGGCAGGAAGCACGCGAGGCACGCGAGGCGCCTGCAGTGGAGGCCGGTTTTGTCCTTGATCCTGACAGGAGTCGCCGGTGCTTTGCGTCGCCATCGTGGGTACAGGGCTTATGCTATTCGAGAGACTTCAATGTTGCTGGATCAAGCCAGGGTTTGGTCATTTGCTAGACTGCGATCTGGGACATCATGTCATTATGCAGCAGCCCACAGGAGCTTGCGAAGCGAAGGAGGGGGGGGTTTTTTGCGGGACAGCGCAGTCCGGCTGGTGTCGGTGATTTTGTTGCTGAGGCAGAGACGGAAGCCTCTTATTCTTCAGAAGTTTTCGGAGGAAGCTGGCCAAAGACCCGGTCAGCCTTCCTGCACGATGCCACGAGCATCTGGCGAGGAACGATGACACGTGACATGATGACACCTTTGCACCAGGAGTTTATCGATAGTGTGTTGGCGCGAGAGCACGCTGAGGTAGAACGTTAGGACTCCTAGGCTGGTTTCTCGCGCCGAGGCCACCCCGCCCGATGCCGATGACTTGGAGCATTCACCTCAGCGCTAGAGGTTGTGCTGGCTTTGGTCTGCAACCTCTCTTCTATTCCATCTTGCTTTGGAAGCACTGTGTCGTCCTATGCTTCCCCCGACGTTCTCTTTTGCCTTGTCACTCTCACTTGGCAGACATAATTTCAGAGTTCTCAATTGCCAAAGCTCAGAGCTTCAGAAACATTAATTTCAATTGTCTGTGAAACGCTGTGTCGACGACATCTAGTGTTTGTTTTGCCACACGGGGGATGGGGAGGCTTCAGCTCCTGCTACATGCCGCGTTGGACCAAGTGGAGGTGCACCATCGATGGCTTTTTGGAAGACAATCAAGCCAATCAATCATCGGCCTGATGTTGTCCATGCACAGGTTGCGAGCACCTCATAGCACCTGCTTTTGACTCAACTGTCTGGTAACTGTCTGGTTGGGCTCAGGTGCAGATGCAAAACGTCGCCCAAGCGCTGCTGAAGGGTGAGGTGCTCCAACAGCAATTGACACGCGGCAGATCGTTTGCATGACAAAGATGTCGAGCCTTCATGCAGCTGATGGCCTGCTGTGAGGCAAAGGGCTCAGACCCTTATCTGGGCCTTCTGTCCCCAGCGCTTTTCGACGCTCAGGAGAGTCGTCCAGCAAGCGGGAAGTGCACATCGGCTCCACCCCCGTCCCAGAAAAGCACAAGCACGCATCACATCCTGCGTAGCGTGCTCCCCATGACGGGCTCCGCGGGAGGGAGAGAGAAAAGCGGCAAAACCGAGCCTTCAGGCGGCCCTCCGAGGGACTAGGTCTTCTGTGGGTTCAGGTCTCATGTGGAAGCTTAAGTCTGATGATTCAGTCACCTTGGTGCTGAGATGCTCCAAGCCGTGAGGACTGTAACATCTATGGCTACGTTGCTGCGACACGCGTCAAAGCTGGATTCTTAGGCTGCGTGGGAACGGCACCCTATCGTTGTATTATTTGCATGCTTCCACTCTCTCTTTTGCTCCGAGGTGTTGGCTGTCGTTCGTGATGGAGCTCGGCCCTGAAGATGGTTTCTTGTGAGCACGTTCGGTGACAAGCCTGGTGTTCGGCCACCCTGCTGTGTTGTACAGTACCGTTGCAAGCCTCAGAAAAGGCCAGGTGAAAGGCCTTTCACAGCAGGAGGCTAGTAGGGCGGTAGAGTTAGCAGGCTCGTAGCCCACTAAGGTGTGCCGGCAGCGCCGCGACGAGGAGGCGATCCTGCGGTCGATGCTGAGGTCCTGTGGGCTAAGTTGGTTTAGGGTTTAGGGTTTAGGGCCACAGAGTTCAGACTCAGATGGAGAGAAACACCCCCCCAGAGTGATCCAGGCAGCTGAATCTACTCTACGTGGATGCTGCCTCCAACCCGTTCTACAGCGGACTTGGCAAGGTGCCGCTGCTACATGCTACGACTCTCTAGGAATCCTTACAGTTTCGTTAAAGTCTGAAGTAGATCACAACAGGCTTTTAAGCCAGTCTAGTGTGACGCATTCACGTCTGCCTTGCGCAACATCAGACAACATTCTCTTGCAGCTGTTTTGCGTTTTGCGTAGGTCCTAACCGGCGCTGTCGCCTTGCAACTTTACCTCAGCCAACCTCACCCTATCAACGACTCACGCCTCAAGAGCTTGGATCGCGAACCACACTTCCACCCCGTCGCAGCACGTTTCAGTGGGCACCAGCGCCGGATTAGCTTGTAGTGTGCTTCTATCATGGCGTCCCTGGCCTATGCAGATGCGATCAGTCGGGAGCTCCAGTTCGCTTTTCACAGGGTTTGTCTTGTGGTCTTAAGCACACGATGTTGGATGTGCTGCTCATTGCTAAGGAGACCTCAAGTTCAACTCTTGTCTGGAAACCATTTCAGAGAACTCAGAGTTGTGCTTGAGCACAGAGCCTTGGACTTAATTTGTTCAGTTTGTTCATTCTGATGCAACTCCATAGGTCCGGATCGTTGGCCCAACGCTGGGCCCACATTCTGCTTCACCCACTTGTGTGAGGACTGCAGCGACGTTTCGGGTGAAAGTCCGAAAAGCTTCGATGCAGCCGAAGCCCTTCTGCTTCTCGGTGGGTCATGCTGGTAGTGACAAGAATTGTGCAGTACATCACAATGTCAGGCATTCTGAATTCTGCTTCTGCTTGGCTTTCATCTGAGCTTTGCAAAGGGCGGATACGTGAGACCATATCGTTTTTGTTGGCCTGGGTTCTCCAACAGGTCATTGATGTCATGCAAACCTCAAACCTGGAACGCATGTCCAGACGCATGTCATGTTCATGACGCTTCAAGGTTCTTCGATTGGGATGACACGCTGCTTCCGACCAGCTGGATTTCTCAGCAGGCCAGACGAACTTAGACTACACAGAGGCAAGGACAAGACATAGCAAGAGAAACGCTTTAGGGTTTAGGGTTTAGGGTTTAAGGTTTAGGGTTTAGGGTTTAGGGTTTTAGGGTTTTAGGGTTTTAGGGTTTTAGGGATTAGGGTTGTGGAAGCTTCAGACTTACAAGGGCACTGCGCAGATCTCTGCTTGGGTGCCCAGGGATGGTTGAACGAAGATGGTGGCCTGGACTCCGTCGATGCTCCTCTGCCTGCTCAAGCAGTAGTCATGGTTATAATCACAATAGTAGTAATAGTAATATTAATTGTAATAATAATAATAGTAATAGTGATAGTAATAGTAGTAGTAATAGTAATAGTAATATTAATAGTAATAGTAACAGTGATAACAGAGGACTTTGCTGGTTGTTGCTCATTGCTTGCTCTCGTGGCTGAGTTTAGCTGCCTTGCAGCATGTGGCAGCCGAGGAAGTCAGTTTGACTCGGGAACAGCAGGTCCTGCTACAAGAGCTGGAGGTCAATGTTGAATCTAGACAGCATTGAAAGGCTTGAATGACAGCCACGGCGACGTGGCGTACTTGTACACCATAGTGACAGAACCACATGTTGCATCGCATGTCTCGGCGTTCTGTGTCAGGAACAAACTTTGTTAACGGCCTGCGCCTTACTTTCGCATGCAGGAGCACGGCAGTCTCAGCCGTGGCCCGTTGGGGTGTCCACATTAATGACTGTGATCATGCAGCCGCCGAGGCCATGGCATATGGCAGGGTCGTTATTGTGACGAATGCCTTGGAGGGATGGGTGGAGACAAGCTGTGCAGCCTTCCTTCCAGGCCTGCCTGCACCACTGAACCTTCGAGCTTCGGGTTGCGCGTCTTGACCCGCTCTGAGGTTTGCGCCCTCTCCTGGATGAATTAGATATTGTCTCCGCCCGTTCAACTTATGCCCCTTGGCCATCAGACTTGGCATGTTTGCTGGCCCTCTTGCCTCAACTGCTCGAAGCCTTAACGGCCTTGATGCCTGCTGTTGGCCGGGATATGCGGGAAATGCTGGACAGGGGCGTCAAGTTGGAGTTGTTCAACCCCCCCCCAACCGCTCAAAGTATGCTCTGCATGCGACAAGTGTTCAGGCCTTGTGGCCTACGACTGCCCTATGTAGGTGGGAGTTCGCTGGCTTTAGGGTCTAAGACCAGACTCTCCAGAGCGTGCACGCACGTGGCTCTGGTTGAAGCTGCGCGTCGCGTGAGGCGCGGGCGGCTTCTCTGGACATATCCTGAAGCAAAGCCTGAACTGGTACCTCGTTTTTGGCCCACAGTCTACAGGCCCTCACAAGCAACAGCAAAACGCCCAACGCGCGGAAACCTCGGCAGGCCGGGCAGTGGGCCAAGTCGTACTAATCATGTAGTTTCTTTTTGAACATTTCTTCGAAGAACAATCCCCCCCCGACCGATCCTGCGGGATCATTCGTTTGTTTCCTAGGCAGCGGCTGCTTCCATCTCTCATCCCAGAACGTCCATGACCCTAACTAACCCTCGAGCCATCTCGAGCCCTCGTAACGATCCCGTGGTGTGTACGGGCGCCTCGACATCAACTCGAGGCACCCCCCACAACAGGCCTCTCGTGACAAGCCCCTGCAATCAATCATAATAAGCCATAATGAACCATAATAAACTAGAATACACCATAACAAACAAGAATAAACCTTGAAACAACCGTGAGATGCCTTGAACATATAATATTCCCAGAAATGCCGACGGCTACAGACCTCGAACCTCTAACTTCCAAAGCCGCTCTGCAGCCCCAAAACCGCGGATTCGCTTACCTCCACAATCCCTCTAAGGCACCAAGCGTGGAAGCCCTGAATTTTGTAGTCCCTACTCGTATGAAGGACTATACTGTAGTTGCTTCATTTCGGGAGCCCCAGAATGCCCTAAGTCCGCAAGTTCCGCAAGGAGAGCCTCGGGGATGCTTCGCCGACAGCTTGGAAGCGGCGAGCCTTTGCAGACGCTTCTGCCGCAGTTACTTGCGACATGTCAGGGGAACCTTATGCCGTCGATGGGGTGTGGTGATGTTCAGCGTTCAGCGTTGGGGTGCTGATTTAGTGCATCGATCGGTTTGCCTCCTGGGTTTCAGATCCCGTTTCGAAGATAGGTGTTTTCAAAGGCCATCCCATTCCGTAGCTTTTCCGAGTAGGGTTGAATTCACGCAAGAACACCGCGTGACCACTGTTAATTATTTCTTCTGAGCAATTCTTACTTTTGAAAAGGGGGCCATGACAAGATTTGCTAAGCAGGATGTGATCCTCGCGGCCAGCGGCGAGATGGAAGACAGCAGGCACGCTTTCATCAGGAGAGAGCAGTACGAGGGGTATGAAACAGTCCTTGCTCCAGTCGAAACCTTCAATCGGGCTCCGGTCCGGCTTCTGCACTGGGTTGCGTGGACCTGGTGGGCTCAGGGCAAAAACACACCTCAAGGCCTGTGCTGCGTGTCCAAGCAGCACATCACAAGAATGTATCGAGACCTGCTGCCTGAAGGCCGAACCTTGTGTGCGTCGGCGACTCGATGTTTCCTGGCGCTATGCGAACTTGATATCTTTTACTTCGCTTTGCTGACCTGCACACTGGGTTTCGAGAGCTTGTCCGGATCAATTCCATTGCGGACCGACAAGTACGCACGTACGCTGATTGAGTACATGCGGGATGCTGCAGTGCACACCAGCCATCTTTTGCTCAGGTATGAGCACGCCGCACTATCTGCTGCCGTACAGGGTCCCTGGGCAGCACTACGATCCCCAAGGATTTTCAGAGACCTGCACTGCAGGTATCCACTGGGTACGCTAGGGCGGCCGCGATGATAAGGGATGCACATTATGAGGGTCCACTGTTGGTCTCCTTGTGGAGGTATGCCCAGCTGCCGCATGAAATCCTTGAAGCTTCTGGTGCCTTGGTGAGCTGGGGAGCGACTTCTCACACCTCTACAGTCTGTGTCGTGAATTCAAAGCAGGGCGCCCGTGAACCCAACGTCAGTCGACTCCCAAAGCAGGAAGCAGTAAGCATCTGAAACTCTGAATTTGCCATCCACGGAGGAGCGTCCCTGCATTCGGCAGCTCATCGAAGACCGACTCCTGGGGGGCTGCAGGGTAGAACCGAAGTACTTGCTCAAAGGACGTATATGCTTGGGAGTCTCTTTTAGTCTTTAGCGGTCCTGCTTGCCATGGGACGAGACATGGGAAACATTAGGACACTAGGGTGAATAGCAGCTTCTGCAATTTGTGCATCCGGAACCATGCGATAGTCCTTAAGTCGTGCTTAGCTTCCCTCAGTCTCTGCTTGGCATTCGAATGTCAAAGCTTGCAGTATTCATGAAAGGCCTTCCTGACCTGGATAGTATACTCGGATATTCGCAGCATGCAGACATCCCAGAGAGCGCAGTGGGTGCTGCAGCTTTGAGAATGTCGTGCTACCTTACTTGCTGTCATGGCAAGCTAGCTGTATGTGGAGGGCAAGTCTGAATCTGCATCATCTATTTTTGGGAGGATCTGGTCCTAGTTTGTTTCGCGTGCCAACAGTGGCCATCATGTAGATCAACCCCCCCCCATATCTCCGGTGCAGGAACATGATCTGCTGTTGCAAAATCTCGACCATGCAGTGGCGCACGAGGAGTCCATTCCTAAAGAGAGACAGCGGAGAGCCTGTTCAGAGTTGTGTTGGCCCAGGCGGCTCATGGCCCAAAAACTCCAACATGTCGACCGAACCTAGATCCTAAAACCCCGAAAGGCCTAATTTTGGAAGCCCTAAAGCAACTTCCGAAGCCCATGAGAGGACCACTTGGAGCTCGAAGTGTCTCCCGAGATGCTCTAAACGGACAAAGTTCACGGGGCAAAGAGCCCCCCCCTCATCGTGGCTTCTACAAAATTGGCCTTCGGGAGCTTAACCCTAAACCCCTAAACCCCTAAACCCCTAAACCCCTAAACCCCTAAACCCCTAAACCCCTAAACCCCTAAACCCCTAAACCCCTGAACCCCTGAACCCTAAACCCTAAACCCTAAACCCTTGATTCGTTGCGCGTCTGCAGCTTCTTGAACCGCTGCCTCATGCTGCCTCGGCACTTTTCGTAGTTGGAATGCGGCTTGTATCAGTTTGGGTGGATGGCTCCCTTGGCTGGCAGTAAGTTTGTACGCATAGCTGTCTCGACGGCTACAGCAGTTCGCGTGATCTCAGAATATAAAGGCTCAGCCCTCCAAGCCAAGCAGCAAGCACGAACATGTGGCTTTCACAACGGACCTCGACAGGTCTGCGTTGCGGACTTCAGGTTGCAAAGGTTGCAGGGGTTTTGCCTAAACACTGCATCCGACCAAGCACCCTTAAACGCCCTAAGCGTGGTACTGCACGCAGACAGATTCCAAAGGTCTCAAAGATCCTAGAGAAGGAAGCAGTGCTCCTTCTAGTTGTCTCTGTGCACGTGAAGCCTGCGTTTTAGACCTGAAAAATGCCCCCAACAAATGACTCCCGTATCTGCAGCTGCCGGAACTCCTTTCAAGAGTCTGCGTGCTAAGTGGATGCCAGTTGGGTTACCGAATCGTGTTGCAGTGTCCTCGTGTCCTCGCCGCCAAGGTAGTGTTTATGTACATTGCAGCCAACTTGGAATTCAATAGCGTGCCTTCGCTGATTTAGTGTCCGCAAGCTGCTGACAATGGCTCCCGACTTTCAACCCTAAACTCTATGAACTCTATAAACTTCATGAACTCTAAGACTCTACTATAAACTACACACTCTCTTAGCCCTCAGCCCGAAGCATCCCAAGCACTCCCGTCAAGGCTCGAGCCACACAGCTCTTAGTCCCGCTTGGGTGCTGGTGCCGGGAGCCTGGTGCTCCGAAAGGGCTCTCGGTGGCTGGAGTGTGATGTGCACGAGGGTTAAGGTTTTCAGGGTTCGTCAGGGATTTAGGGTGTAGGGTTTAGGGTTTAGGGGACGTTTCAGGAGCTCTATACTGTACCTGTCATGATACATTCCATCTTTCAACTCCGCATAGAGCCCTCATCCCCTCTTGGACGCTGGCAAGGTGCACGGCAGTTGGCTTGGCTTCAGCAAGTCGAAAGACTCCCGGAAGCAGTTGATGTCAGGGTTTAGAGACATCGGAACGCTTTTTTCATGTGCTGCAAATAACGGTCTTAAGAAGAAAGCAAACTCCCTGGAGGCTGGCAGTAGCGGTCGTTGACCGTCTCTCTGGACTCTAGACCCCGCTGCGCCTTCCGTTTTGGAAATTCCCTGCGTGCTCCACCCCCGCCTCTCCGGCGTAGCAACAGCAGCAACAGCACGGCCTCCAGACCGTGTGCCCGCATCATTTTCAATGCCCCATTGCTGCTCGTAGCATCATTCTCAAGTTGGTTGTACATCCATACTAAGCCGACGCAGCCAATCTGATGAACTGACAAGCAGGATTCCCCAATTGCGACGGAAACCAGCAGATGAAACCTGATCCGGATTCACCGATTCACTTCTAACTAGCGCTCCATCTCCACCTAGCCGTTCTTCCAAGGAACATTTGAAGCTCCAGCCGGCAGGCCAGGGTAATCCCTTGATGGGCGCCCGATCACATCGTGCCTTTGCCAGGAACCCTTATTCACGGGATACTCCGAATTGTAAATGCTTGCCGGGATGAGTGATCATGCGATTGATTGTCGGCCATTTGCGCACGTGCTTCTGAATGGTGTACCTAGATGGGGAATGATGGAAAGGTAGCACGGTGCACATAAAAAAGAACTCCGAAGCTTTTCACAGAGCCGAGGTTGTCAGCGATGGTGTGCCTTTTGCATGCTTGTGCCTGTGAAGACAGTGGCTCCTGTAGTCCCCGCCACAGAATTTGTATAGCTTTCCGCTTCGAGCGGGACGTCCGAAGCCAGTTGCTGGAGAAACGTGCTGATAGAGTTCTCTTTAAGTTACGTAGCTCAGATGCCGCGGATATGCGAAGCATGATGATGGCCAGATGCCTCACCGTATGCCAGGGAGGTCTAAGCGAAATCACTGGCGGCTACTTACTCGCCAATTTAGGTATTATTGGCGCTGTGGGTGCTCGACGTCGACGTAGGGCTACGGCGACGGGATGCTACGGGCATGGTATTGGAACGAGTACAGAGCAAGGATCCGGTGCGAAATTGCATTGGCGGGGAAAGGAAGTGCCATACAGAAAGTACCTATAGGACACTCTTTACCTACAGGGTTATGGGTTATACCCACCAAGTCAAGGTAGTCACCACAAAACTGTAGGTATCTACTGGTATAGCTGAATTGCAGCCCTGAGTGCAGCAACTGAGGACTTTTGAGACTAGGACATGGCACGCCAGGGCTTTCCACCTCTGTGTTGGTGGAGCCCTGGCTTGGGCAAAGATGCTTCTTTGGGCATCTTACACGCCAAGCCGTTTTCTAGTTATTGGAGACACGGTTGCTAGCACCTTGGACGGTGGAACTGGGGCAGTTGGGTCTGATATATACATCTTTCTGTTACTTTCCGGAACTACCTTCAGAGCTCTATGCTGTGTTGTTGGATGTTGTTGGCCCCGGCCAGGAGATTGACAGAGCCAGGTGCACAAGTTGCAAAGTGGATGCCATAATGATGGCATTCCATGGCGTCTCTTCACTTGTCTTGCTTCCGCATTGAGACAGGTGTCACGCAGATACTGTAGCTAGGCATCGTATGCAGCTGCGCTTAAGGTTCGATACGTTGGTCTGAAATGACTGCTTGCTTCTCAAGTTACGCCATGCAACAAATTCACGACCAGATAATCTTTGCAATTCGGTTGGAGCAGTGCCCGAAGCCTGTCATGGCAGTGGCATCTTCAATTTTGGAGACTCGGGACATTTCCAACAGACCTTGCACTTTTGAAGAATTCTAGGCTAGACTTGGCATCTTGGGAATGTCCCAGCCTGTACAGACCTAGTTAGAACAAGGCAAGCACATTGCGATCGAGTTCGCACATAGCTGCCGACCGACCGTAGTGTCAACAGAAAAAAGGGCCCTGACATGATTTGAGCAGGACGGTAGTCCTCGAAGCCCTATAATAAGGTTGTTCAGCAATCAGTCTTCTAAGGCCCCATCGATCCCAGGACCGTTACCCCAAGGTTCTTCGAAAGCAAGACCCAGTCTCAAGAGATTGTTCGAAACCCTAAGGCCTCTTGGCTTAAGCTGTCTCCGATTCCGCATGCCTTGGGCAGGCTACCTTCGCGAACAGCGTGACCAGGGTTGTCGAACAGCACCTGGCTGCCTTTGCATAAAAAGAGCAGTGGGTTTGAGCTAGAACGCAGAGCTGCACGTCACTTCCGTGCACTCGGGAGTTGCACATTGCTGCAATGATTCTCGGGCTCCCAGCAGTCAGATAGCCTTGGACATGACTCTCTTGTCGCTATACTAGCCTTACCCTCAATAACCGCCAGGTCTTCTCCAGGCGACTATGCTATCAGGGAATTTCCATTCTTTCTGGCCACGTAGCATGAAGTAGCATCTTGCCCCTCGGCCGAAACTCGGCAAACCATACTCCCGACCAGCTATACCCTCATAACTATCTACCCGCAGCCATGTTTCATGGGCTCGGCTGATGGATGAGGCTTTCTGCCAGCATCGCGGGTTCAGTGCACTGTGCTTGTGGAGAGCGTGCTTCAGCCGATGAACGTGGGGCGTTCCTGCAAATGCCTGAACCCAGACATTGATGGCATCTGAAAGCGGCTGGAGGATTTCTGCAAAGTATTCGCTCAGTTGTACTCGCGTTTCCGGCAGCTAAGCTAAGCGAGATTTTAGCAGTACACGACCCGCCTCGGCCTGGCCCCTACAAAAACACCCCAAGAAAAGGCCAGATAAAGGGCTCTCAGGTAAAGGGCTCAAGCTATTTGGGGAGGGGATCAGAGGTGAGGCATCCCGAAACCCTCAACTTTGACCTATGCCCACAACGCCACGCCCCGACAGAAGACGTAGAAGCGGGCGCTGTCCGCCGCACAGGGCTGCCAGACAAAAGGTTCACTTCTGTTTTACGCCAGGTTGAAGGGTGGAGGGGGGGGGGGCTGATGAGGGTGGGGGGGGGGGCGGGGGAGTTGGGAGGATTTGGATGGGGGTGCTTGTTCTCACAACTTAGACACCTCGGGCCGGACTTAGGCGATTCCAGTTTCAGTCGGTCCACCATGGCTTGGAATCTGTCGTTTTGACTGTCAGGTGTCAGACTATGCCGGCTACTGAATGCCATTGAATGTGTCTTGAGCTCCGTGGTCTACGCTAGGACTATTGCTTGTTGTCATCTGTTGCCAGTATATTTCGCCGGCCTTCGGCAGCCTTAGCAAGCATGTCTCCTCAAGCGGGACCGGTATGAGCAAGGGAGTAGAGGCTGTTGAGATCTTGAAGGCAGATTTCATCTTCGCCCATGACCGCACATCGCTCTGGCACGACATTGCTCCCACAATGAGCCGGAGCTGAAGATGTGCATTAGCAAGATATGGACTCCACAGATGCAAGGTGCATTCCTCGAACGCTACTTGCATTCGCGACGCAGAGGTCCTCGGGAGATTGCCGGCTTCAGGGTTGGATGCCGGGCAACTTGCAAATCTAAATGGAAACCCCATGCTTGGACGACATGGCGTCTGTACCTGTGGGGGTTCGCGAAAATAGGGGACCCCTAAAATAGACTCCCAAATAGTAGGATTCCCTTATCATCGGGACCCCAAGAAGGCACCCCCTAATTTCAGAAGCCCCCATTCGATGAGCTTATGGAGCTTTTGTGACTGTTGAGCAGGGTGTTAAAGTGTTAGTCTGCGCCCTGTCTTCCTTGGCCCAAAGCAGCCAGGGATCCTTTGAGCAGCGCCGGCAAAGACTCGACCAGCGCTTGCGAAAGCCTGGGCTGCCAGATGTTAGGTTTGGCAGAATGACAGGATTCGCTGGGGGCCGTGGGTTTTTTGTTTTGAGTTGCATCGTCATCTTAGTTAGAGACAGCGAGCCTGCAGCTTTGCCATTCCGTACGACATGCTTTCATGGAAGGTCACAAGCGGTCTCTAGAGCAGACCTGGTCCAACGCAACATCGTTCAAGGCTGCTGGTGGGTTTCAAGATTCGTGACTTGCCCCTAGTCACAGAAGACACTCTCCATTTCTGTGAGCCATTATGCTCTGACGACTACTCCTGCGTGCCCCTTTGTTGTTGCAGGCATATACGCTTCGATGTGTCATGCTGTACCTGCAAAAACTATGTCGGCTAGCTCCTAAATGGGGTTTCCGAAATGATGGGTACCTTATTGGGGTCCTCCTCCTATTTGGGTTTTTTTTTTGCGGGTCCCTGATTTTCGTATGAAGATTCCAAGCATGCTCCGCAGGTGTTTCGGTTGTGCGGCGGGGCGTGCACATCGTGGAAGGCCTGCTGAGGCCCCTGGGGATGCCATTGAAAATCATGCGTAGCAGGTCAGGGCCCAGATGTTTTCATTGGGTTTGTGAACCAGGGCTTCGGCCTTCTAAGGTTGTTTGTTGGGGAGTTTGCGAGTGTTTTTTTGACTCGGAGACTAAGGTCCGCTGGTGATCGTTAGTAAGTCGTCGTGCAGGGCCTTCAGGGCTGTGGTTTCGCGAAAACTAATACCTAAATTGTACCTTAGCTCAATGCTTGCAAGTCGTTTGCAGGTAGCTCGAGGTGCACCTCCTTGAATCAGGATCCCTGTGTCGAAGGGCAGCGTATCATAACACGGACCCCAGGCGGTATGATGCCTTAGAGAGCTCTTCACATCCGCATGCCTGGGTAGATGGTATCGATGTCAAACCGGAGTGGCGGTGGATGCACCCGAGCTCTTGTTTCTGCGTATGACTTGTAGGCCTAATTTATATTTTAGGCCTGTGAAGCTGTCGTGCTGGTGGGCTGCAGCCTGTTCTTTGCCACGCCCTCTCTATGTCAGTCTGAACTTAGGCAAAGATAAAGATGCTCAGCGAACCTCAAGGAAGTGCAAGATGCTGAAGATCTGGTGTAAGAGCAATGCCCGATAGGTCTCGCCCATCACTGGAGCAGCTCATCGCAGCCAACAGGCCTGCATCGGGTATACTGTGCTGGTTGACATCTTCTTTTTGTTTCTACTACAGACCTTGCAACGAAGCTAAATTCAAGTGTTTTGAGATGCTTTCAATAGTCCTTGCTGAACGAACTACTTTCAGGCTGCCGCCTGACTACATCGACAAGGCCCGCATCCTGGGAGAGGAGTGGCAATGGGGGCGGGGTCGCGGGGGGCGAAGCGGTCGGCTAAGGGTGTTAGGTTAGGGAATGTAAATGTCCACGGGTGTCGCTCAAGAATGCCCCCTGAGCTTGCTTTGCTTGACAGATGTTTCCAAACGACGCCAGCGGCAGCGCCGCGCCGAAAGCGGAACGCCCCGTCACCCGGAGCTTCCAGGGCTTGGGTGAGGGCATAAGGTTCAGGCCTATGGTCTAGCGTTCAGGCTTTAAGGCTTATAGCCATTCATAGTGCTTCGGGTAGGGGGGGTAGGGGGCGCCTGATCAGGTAAGCATAGGCCTGAAGCGTGATTGAAAGTTTGTTTACCAGCGCTTCTGTGTCCCATGTTCAAACAGCGGCACGACCTGTGGACACTTGAGTAATGCTTTGTCATCGTGCAACTCATCCCAACCGTACAAGCCACAGCTCTTTAGCCTCCGCAAATACCTGAGGTAAACCGGCCGTTTCGCTGAACCAGCTTCTTTCTCCGCTATACGCTCAGCTTGTTTTCAAGCTAGGAAGGCCCTCACACATCCATTTTTTCGTGTGCAATATGTGTATATATATAGTAAACAAATAAACCACAATATATATATATATATTTATATTTATACATACATACATACATACATACATACATGTTTCTACATGATTTAACGCATATATGTATATATGTATGTATGTATATACATATATATATATATATATATATGTGTGTGTGTGTATACAAAGGTTGTGCCCCGCTGGCCCTGGCCCCCCCCCCCCCCCTTACGCCCCTAATTATTACATTCCTGTGGACATTTTGTCTCTTTCGTTTCCTGCCCAATACTCTTCTATTTATGCTGACACGCGCCCATGGTGACAACATCTTGGCGTGTAAGATAGGCCCTAAACAATATAAAATTTTAACGCTACGCGACCCGCCTCGGCCTGGCCCAGCGCAGCCCGCTGGGCATGTAGTCCGCAACCACAGCACCTGGACCGGCGGGCCTCAGTCCTTGGGGGGTGGGGGGGGGGGGGGGGGGGGGGGGGGGGGGGGGGGGGGGGGGGGGGGGGGGGGGGGGGGGGGGGGGGGGTGGGGCGTTTGTGCAAACTGCCCCCTGGTCCTGAAGTGTTGGCTAGGGAGGGTACCCATTTCAGCCAAAAAAGTGGCCAACGAGGCGCAAGTGAAAATTAGAGGTGGGGTGCCTGCCTTGTGCTACCCATACACCTACGGCCCAAGGCCTCGGCGGATTTCATGCGTCGTTCATGACATGAGACATGATGTCTCTCGCTCCTTGTACACTAGACTAAGAGGGCTTTCAGTACGTTGCAATAGAATGCTTCCGGGTAAGCAAAAAGAAATGAACACCCGAACCCGCCAACATCAGGTTCTCCAGATACAACCATGAAATACTCAGCCTGTGAATAAAGGTACGGACAAGAGAATCCCGAAGAGCAGAACACTGGCTTTTGGCAAGTTCACGTGTGTACGTTTCCCCCCCTGGTGTGGGCGTGTGTTGGTTTTAGGGTTGAGGGTTTTGCAGGTTTCAGGTTGTAGGTTTTCTTGTTTCAGGGCTTAAGGCTTAGTGTTTTCGGGGTCTAGGGCTAGTGTATGATTTTCCAGGCCCAGCAACAACAGGCCGGGCACGGGCCCTGGCCAAACGCCCCCTCCGCCGGCAGGCCAGAAGGGGAGTTCTGTCCTGGAAAGTGCCTGAAACAGGTTCTCTACCAAATAGCTTCGGCCTTTTGGACTCTTTGGAGGACTACACACCCGTGGTGATTCTGCTCTGGCGCAGAACCTTCTGCCCCTGACAAAATTCCGTGGCAGAGGCCCTGGCCCTCCAAACTACATGCCTTTGCCAGCTGGGCAGGCATGCAGGGCATGGGGCACGGTTTAAAGTGGAGAGTTTCGGGCCAAGTCGCTCCCGACCAGTGCCTTCTGTAGCATGGCAAAGTGAAAAGCGGATACTACTTAGGTTAGGTTCTCATGCGCGCGGGTGCTCAGACGACACAGTATAAACTTGGTCATGCGGGCGTTAGCGGCCCTGGACCGTTTGCGTGCGGAAATGTGGTTTGAACCCACGCAGGGCAGTGTTCGAGTTCAAAAAGGGTTTTGTCGGCGGAAGTTATTTTTCAGAACTTGGATTGATTATAAGGTGGTGTGTTGCTCAAAAGTACCACGCCTGCCAGTGTTTTCAGCTTTTCGCAGTGCTTACTGTGGGGATTCGTTTTGCGACTGTTGCGCGTTTTTGGGTTTTGTGTTTTGTCACTGTTCAGGGTGGAACGAGGTAACTGCAATGTGGTCTTATCTTTAAAAGTGCTACGCCCGCCAGTGTTTTCAGCATTTCGCATGTTGTTTGGGGGGCTGGAGTGTTCAGGATGCAACGGGCTTGCAGTGGTTCAAGTTTAGGGCTTTGGGGTTGCGCAGAGACGTTTTGTGCATGGACGCAATATGAATGACGTTCTTATCCCCACACGCCCCCCCCCCCCCCCCCCCAAACCTCCCCACCCCAACAAGACAACCAGAACAAGTCACCAAGAAGTGCCAAAACTAACGTTTTACCCGGGGCCGCTAACAACGGCGTGAGCATAAACTTGATACTCGTTTTCGTGCATGAGCTGTGACGCGAAGTTCGTTACCAATTACTCGGTTTTTACACTTGGCACATCGTGGCGCTTGCAGGGTTCGCAGCTTGGTGTTGCAGGACACTCCTCGCATGGTGGGGTGCTGAACTCTAACAGTTTTTTCTTGGTTCAACTTGGTTCATCATGCAATTGACTGTCGCAGATTCCAAGCTGTGATTGCCCATTTTTGTTTCAGTGCGCGGTATAGTCGTCAGCAGTAACCCCGATGGTTCAATGAGCATAGTCTGACCAGCAGGCCTTCAGCCGAACATAGTTACAGGTCTTGCGTCTTTCGTTTCTTCGTCAGGAGTAGAGTGCTCCCAAGGCTGCATGCGCTTGAGACGACAGGTGCCTGTTGACCCCGCAGTGCTGGCAACCTGGATGGTGCAGGCTCGTTGAAGTCGAGCATGCGATGAACTCTGCAGTACTTGGCATGACGTCAATGACTCTGTGCTGAAACATGTTCAAAGCAGGCGGCCATGATGAAGAGCTCAGCACCCATCGCCGGGCCTATGGTGAGCCCTGCAGGGTGTTGCCATGTCACGAGAGACTTGGACCGTGTCTGTCGATTCTCAGACGGGCCGAGTTTCTGACTCATCAGGGTGCGCTGCCCTATCCTGGCGCCATGCCTCCGTTTCCTGGGTCGCGCCATGCTGAGATCATTGCTCATTCTAAGATCATGGCTCATGCAGTCTTCGGTACACAAGGCCGGCAGCAGTATGGTTGCTTGGGTCTGCGTGCATTCGACGCAATTCCGCACTTCCGAAAACTCTCCTCCTCTCCCCTTTCCCCATCCAGAGCATCCAGGCCCTGTGAGCCCTCAACCCTCAATCAAACTCAATCAAAAACTCCTCTAACCCCTAAACCCTACGGGGTAGAAACCCTCCTCAAAAACACAACAACGCCCGAAAGACCCTCAGACCTCTTGTGTGCCCAAGGATGCCAGCAGGATTTCCTCCTGGGCTGAGACCCCAGCTTCGAGGGATATGGTCGAATATATAAGCCCGTTGGGGGTTATTGGGGTCGCTACGCTGACTCGGGGCTATTAGGGTTCTGGGATGTTATGAGGGTTATGGGGCTTGTTTGGGGTTTCGGAGTTTCGGGGCCAGTCAGGGGTTTGGAAGCTTGGAAGTTTAGGGCTCTTGCAAGTACCGGCTTCAGGGCCAGTTGGGGTTTTAGGGGTTGTACACTGTGTGGTTTCGGTTCAAAGTAGGGTCTTTCTAGGAGAGTTCCGATAAAGGGCTTGGGGTTGAGGGTCCAGGTTCAGGGATCCCTCCTTTCCTTCGCTTGCCCAGGGCAGCTTTCCCTCGGCCGGGCGTCCAGCAAAGAGCGTCCGGAGCCCGGGAGTGAAGGGTTTCGGGTTGAGGGTTGAGGGTTGAGGGTTGAGGGTTGAGGGTTTAGGGTTTAGGGTTTAGGGGGGAGAGACTTCCTGGGTTGGAGGAGGAGTAGGAGACCCATCATGACCCATCACCGCCCTGCATGACTTTCCAATCTGACTATGAACGAGCTCCTGCTGTTAACAACGCCTGGTGCTGACGCGACTGGGGCCTGTGGCTTCGTTGTCGCGACAAGAGCTTGCGCTGTCTCAAAACCCTGTAGTTGGCCTGTCTTCACTGGACTTTAAGCCCTTACCCCCGAGCCCCCCCTCCACTACAACCCTAAAATTGCAGCCTTGCGGCTAGTAGTACTCCAGGCAAAACCCTGAAACTCCACCTTTATCCGGGAACCTCGGGGAACCGCAGGCCAGCAGCCCCAAGCTCCGAGGGTAGCGAGGCGAGGGGGCGTTTCTGCCTTGCATCGTGGGTCTGAGAACGCCTGGCTCGATCCTCTACTTGGCTTCAGGGGCCTTGGGCAGTCCTTCACTGGGAAGGGCGAAAGGGCATTTTTCGAAGATTTTGCTGGGTCTGGTTCTTCGAGCCTTTATCCGAGGTTCCGCGCTTGTCCACGGATGCAAGACTGAACCCTCGTGAACCACCTCGTGAACCACAGGCGGAGGTGGCCACTTCGGGCACATCGCCATCCCGGGCTCACAAGGCTCAAGGGTCAGAGTTGGGTGTCCCGCCACCCTTTCCCCCCCTCCTCTTCTTCTCCCATCATTTTCCCGATAGCAACACCCACTCTGCAATAATTCTCAGACAGCCCCAAAGAAAGGAAGAAAACTGAGAGAGTTAGAGAACTGGTGAGAGCCCTTTGCAATCACAGAATCCTTCATCACGCATGACTGCCAGCCCCAGAGCAGCGTCGGGGTGGGCATGATCGCACCGCCGCTCGGCGCAGTGTCAGGTTGCGGTATCCTGTTGCGGAATTACATTGAGGGTGTAGGGTTCTCAGGGGTAATCGGATCATGGTAGTGTTTGTAAGAAACAACAACTTTGGCACATTTGACTGGGCAGCTGCAGGAGTTCGGCATGCTGATTGCATCAGTGGCAGTTGCTTCTTTTGCGGCCTGCGAGGATACGGCCCCCAAAGCCATCCATCCAGGCATGGCCACCTAGTTTGAATCTCTTGAGTTGAATTTGGGCTGAGTGCTGTTAGGAGCAAACAGCCTTACTTAGATCATGCCGCCCAGGGCTTGCAAGGATAATGGGGAAAGGTCGATAATATATCAGCAGCCCACTATGTTACGGGATGTACCAGATTCCTCTGCCCTCCCGAAACAGTTCGAAATCTGTACCTGCCCGCGCCACTTGTGATTTGCTTGCTCAGAGGAAGCGGAAATGAACCCAGCTGCTAGCGTCAACACTCCAACCCTCCTGCACAGGGAATGACGGCACGCATTGCAATCTGGAGTAAACGATAAATTTCCGTAACGAAGTAGTCGTGGATAGACGCTTGCTTCTGGCAGGAGGTATTGTAACCTTGTCCGACTTAAGGCTTGTAACGGGTGGGCAGTTGGGTTGCTCAGATGCTCACCGGCCAGGCACAGCGGGCACCCAGCTCGCAGTACCCGGTCACGAGGACTGTTTGTGAAGGGAAATACAGTGGCATCGCATCTCCCGTGTCAGTTTCTCATGGTCTCCGCTTTCAAGAATTTCGGCGTTCCAAAGCTCATGCTGCGGGAGGTGGCTTCAGCATCTCAACAGTATCCCATCATGATTCCACCGCCTCAGTATTCACTGGTTCCAAAATTGCTTGGTTGCACAATAGGCACCGAGCATGCAGATAACAACCCTGGCTCCTGACCGCTCGAGCAAGTTGCGTCTCTCATTCGGCTTGACTTCACTGGCGCTAGTGGCCCTGCATCACCTGCTCAGGACAGAGGCACCGCCTTTCGTGACGCTGCTGGTCGCACAGCTGCGCTAGCCAGCATTGTCTTGCCTTCATAGCACATCAAAGTGTTCCATGTAGCAGGACGCGCGAACCCGCTTCGGAAAGGGGTAATACCTTCACACCTCCTGCCAAACAATAGCGTGTTCAGTTTTGCATGCGAGGTACACCTCATGAGCCATATAAGTCCCAAACAATTTTCGGCTTGTCCACAGCGCAGTGCAGCAGAGTGAAAGGCTCGAAATACAGGCTTAGCAGCTTAGCACGCATCCCGGCGTCCTTGCCACAGAGTTTCACAGGGAACCCCGTATGGAGCCCTTAATTAAGGCTCCCACACAGGCCCAATTCAGAACCACAACCCGCGTCAAGGAAACTTTCTGCAATCACATGCTGGGCCCGGACACGCCCTCTCTTCCCGGAAGGCCGCTGCAACAGATAAGCTGTGGAGGTCTTCAGTCATGAGTATTTGGAGTTTCGGTTCTTGTAGAAGAGAAGAATAGAGAAGACGAAGGAGATGTTGGTATGTTTTCGTTTTAGTTCGGCAGCTGTGTGGACATCGTTCCCATCCAGACTCTTAGGGCTCACGCAGCTTCTGCCCCCGAAGTTGCTAGATGTTACCGTAGGGAAGAAGTCTGTCGTCACAAGTGTGCAATGGTGGTGGTTCAGGTGATGCCCCTGGAAGCCATGAGAGTTCCTCGAAGGAGGGCCTTCTGTTTTCCATGGATAAGACTTGCCGTCTTTGACCCTTTTAGGGTGCAGTCTCCCGCATCGGGCTGGGATTTCAAACCGGCCGCCTGCGCTTTGTAGAAAAGATTGGGGGGGAGGGGGAGGGGTGGGGTGGGTGGGGGCGGGGGAGGGGGGGGGGGTGGTCTCTGTGTCCCTGACCCCGGTGTCCCCGTGTGTCCCCGTGTGTCCCCGTGTCTGTGTAACTGTGTGTCTGTCTGTCTGTCTGTCCGGTCTGTTCTGTCTGTCCTGTCTGTCCTGTCTGTCCTGTCTGTCCTGTCTGTCCTGTCTGTCCTGTCTGTCCTGTCTGTCCTGTCTGTCCTGTGTGTCTGCGGATCTGTGCGTCTGTCTGTCCGTCTGTCTGTCTGTGCGTCTGTGTGTCTGTCTGTCTGTGTGTCTGTGTGTCTGTGCGTCTGTGCGTCTGTGCGTCTGTGCGTCTGCGCGTCTGTGTGTCTCTGTGTCTGTGCGTCTCTGTGTGTCTGTGTGTCTCTGTGTGTCTGTGTGTCTCTGTGTGTCTGTGTGTCTGTGTGTCTGCGGGTCTGTGCGTCTGTCTGTCTGTCTGTCTGTCTGTCTGTCTGTCTGTCTGTCTGTCTGTCTGTCTGTCTGCCTATGTGTCTGTGTGTCTGTGGGTCTGTGCGTCTGTGTGTCTGTGCGTCTGTGTGTCTGTGGGTCTGTGCGTTTGTGCATCTGTGTGTCTGTGTGTCTGTGTGTCTGTGTGTCTGTGTGTCGATTTTTGTGTCTGCGTGTCTTTGTGTCTGTGCGTCTGTGCGTGTATGCGTGTGTCATTCACTCCGTTCATTCACTTGTCCATAGAATTATAGTACATTTAATATACTATTTTCCCCAGCATTTAATAGTAAATTGTAAGGGCTAGAAAAATTCAAATATTTTATGAGGCCCTTTTGTACGTATTATTTGGTATTTTGGAAATCTAAACATTTAGAAGTTACATCAGATTCATTTTGTTTTCTTCTTAATAGTTCTTGGTTATTATTCTTTGCTCTTATTATAATTCTATTTATCTTTACAGGATTTAATATTTATTGTTGGACTGGAATTCACTTCTCATACAATAATTTTCTTATATTTTATCATGTTTTATTTGGATTAATTTATAGTTTTCATATTTGGTCTAGAGATTTATTAAGAGAATTCACTAAAAATATGAAGCCGTATTAATAATCTTTTTTCTTATTTTTGGGGGGTTTTCTAGTTTCTGAAGCTCTATCATTTGTATCCTTCTTTTGGACACTATGTCGTCACTCTGCGCTATTGCTGTGCTGTCTTGGCCGCCTGCGCCATTTTAGCCATCCCATGCTTGCACTCCGACACTGAACTAGAATGCATGTCTGCGACGCCTCGGGTGAGCCGCACAATTGGCTTCATCTGTGCACTTGCGGCCACTTCAGTGGCTGATGGAGGCAGGGTGTATTGACTTCAGGGTTAGTATCTAGACCTTGAAGCCTTAGAGGGTTTGGGGTTCAGGCTCGGAGACACATTCTGTATGGAAATGGGTTTAGGTTATCTAGGCATGGGGGGTGGAGCAATTGAGAATGGGGCAGTTAGAAGCTAGCAGTTCCATCGATTGAGCACCATCGCGGGAACAGGTCCATTCTGGCATGTCTTAAATACAAAGCCTTCAAAGACCACATCCGCTGGAAAATTTGTTTGTTAACAGGGGTCACCCTGAAAACTCAAGACTTAAAACAGGGGTCGGAGATGTTCGTTTAGCTCGGAGATCCTTTATACGAAGCCGGGCCTTGGCTGGATTCAAATTCCTCCACCCAAGGTGTTTCGACATGCCAAGAACCGGATGACCAGTGCTCCCTGCAACTCAGCGCGACGGCTTCTCGGAGAAGTGCAATAGTCCGCTTTCACTCGAGATAGGCTTGTAAGATGACGCTTCCAAAGCCAATCCGAAACAGATACCTGACATTTTGGTAGAGCACGACCTGCCAAGGCACCGCTCCGAGTTGCAATCTTCATGACCACGCATTGGAGCAACCTAAAGTGCAGTTTTTTGTCAGTTTCATTTTATCTTCCGGGGTGCGTGACGACCCACGGCGGTCCTTACTGATTGATAAGATTAGCAGAGGTACGATGCACCAGGAGTTCATGCCTTGCTGGGAAACTGCACGACAACAGCTCACCCTCGTCCGAAATGCGGACCTCATCCTGTATACGAGCGGGGATGTCGGCAGCAAGGACCTCGAGCAACTTCACTTCACCAACTTGATTGTCAAGCACTATGAGCCAGCAAATTATGAAGAGGGCGCCATTCAAGCCGTGGTTGACGGGTTTGGGTCCAAGGGACATCAAGAGAAATGGTTCGATAGATATGACTGGGTTGTCAGGCTCAATCCGGACGTTTTGATCATGGATGACAACTGGCTGCTGGAGACAATGGGGAATTCATCTGTCGATGCCATCTTTGTAGACTGCAACGGCACAATGAACTCGGACTTTTTCGTTGTCCGCCCACAGGTCATTGAAACCAATTTAGCGGATACGTGCACAGACGGCTCCGGGGACACGATCGCCGGCAGCGCCGAGAAGCATCTCACTTGCGTAGTGTCAACCATCATCTCATCGGGTCGCTATGTTTGGGCGACTCGGAAGATCTCAGAAGCATCCGCGTTAGTTGCATATTTCAGTTGAGGTCTATAAGGTGTACCGGGCAGTAAGCAGCCCAATCTTGACACGTTCAGGCTATGTAGGCTGCAAGCGGTGGAAGAGCTTGAATGTTAAGGTCAAGGCGTGTATGCCCCGAGTTTGAACCCCAAAACTTCAGGTTTTCCGGCCTCGAACATCCTAAAAGGCCAACCGAAATTTAGCAATTCATTGCAGAAATGGGTTGCATAAGGATCTAGACCTTTGTTCGAGAGTCTGAATCGGACAGGTCAAAGGTGGACAGAACATTGGTGGATGTCGCGTGGCGGGAGCCGAATCGCCAGTTGTACATGAGCATGGCTTTCGGAAGTGCTGCCCAAACTATCTCTCGGCGCAGGCTGGGGTCAAGGTTCCAGGTCCGAAGTGGGAGGTGGGAGTGTAAAGGGGTCAGTGCAAGGTTCCTGGGTTTTGGGGGTGCTTGAGGCCCTGTGCATCATGAAAGCCGCGAGTCTTGCGATTTTGCAAGACGTCTCAGTGTGACGGGCACACGTCCAACACCACAACATGTTTGTCATAATTAGCGCACAAGTCCCTGAGCTGCCAAGGCCAATTGCTCGAGAGTTCCGGTCAAGCACCGCCACAAGCACCGCCACAAGGACCTGCGCCGATTCAGTTCCAGGGCTCAGGTTAGAGTCAGATTTTATCTGACTCAACCCTGAACACACTTCCCGAAGGGATTGAAGTTGAGCTCACGAAATGGCTTTGGCTGCCCAGGCTGACGGCTGGACACGTGCAATTGTAGTCGTTGCATCAAAGAGGGCTTTGTGCAAACGTTGATGCGATGACGAATGCCACGCTGTGTACCCGAGTTCTCATAACCTGGCTGCGACATCGTGTCAACATTACGCTGGTTGCTCGGACCGCTGAATCCGAACATCCACTATGCAGTGTGACAGAGATACTTACCTGCTTTCAGAGACTAGCTTCCACGCTTGTCGCCCGCTCTTTCACAGTTCGTTCCGAAGTGCTGGCGTATCCCAAAATCATCAACATGTAAAGATGAGACCCAGACGCACTTCCATTTAGATCTTGGCCTCCATGAAGTCACTGGAGAGGCATAGCGCCCGGTGACAACATGGGGGCAGCCTGAGAGGGCCGACTGCCTCGGACGCCGAGGATTGGACCTGAGGTTGCTTCGGTTCTTGTTCTACTTAGGGTTTAGGGGTTAGGGTTTAGGTTTAGGGTTTAGGGTTTAGGGTTTAGGGTTTAGGGTATTCTACATACTTGTGTAGTGTTGTGGAGCTGGTTGGTGGTTGACGCATACAGCGGATGTCCCGCATGTTTGTTTGTGTGTATGTAAGTCCTCAGCCCTAGACACTAACCCTAGTCATCCTAACCCTAAACCCGAACCCTAAACCCCAAACCCTAAAACCCTGAAACCCTAAAACCCTGAAACCCTAAAACCCCAAAACCCTAAACCCCAAAACCCCAAAACACCAAAACCCCAAAACCCTAAAACCCTAAAACCCTAGAACCCTAAAACCCCAAAACCCTAAAACCCTAAACCCCTAAAACCCTAAACCCCTAAAACGCTAAACCCCAATCCCGAACCCTCCGTGCGCAGGGCTTTGGCTTCAGCTGAGCCACCCGCGACTGTCAGCTCCCGCGTGGGGAGCATTATGGCAGTTTTCTGGGCCAGGGTTTAGGGTTTAGGGTTTAGGGTTTCCTTTATTGGGGTTAAGAGGATCATATTCAGGAACATGTTTTCAGAGGGTTTTAAGGGCCATCCTAGTTTTTTAGGGCTTCAGGATGTTGGGGCTTCTGGTTCAGAATTTAGGGGTCTTGGGGATCCCAAAGCCTGTAAGATCATGGGGTTGATTTTGGGCTTGGGGTTCAGAATTTCAGGGTCTGAGGGATCTTAAGCCCTTTTCAGATGCCGGGGTTTAGCGTTTAGGGTGTTGTGGGACGAGTTCCTCTGCTAGTGCCTGAACCCCCAATACATGTAAGCTGATAGCCCAACACCCATAAAAAAGACCCATAAAGAAGGGTCATCATGTTTTTGGGGTTTAGGTAGGGCTTAAGGGGCTTTCCAATTTAAACATATTCTCGGGCGATCTGCTGCGCAGGGTTGGCCATGTGAGAATCACACGTCATTTCTTGCAGGGTGCTGCACACGACGGCACTTCTGTAGTGTGGAGGACAGGGAAACGTGGTTTTCCCTGTGCCCCCAGTTTCATGAAGACTTGCGAGCGACTTCATGGATCCTTCAAACATATGTTAAACTACAAGGACTCTTGTGTGAGGCCGTCGCGAATCGGGTCCGAACCGTGAAAGTGCGATCCGGCACAAAGACTTGCCGCAGCAGTGAAGCCACACCGGCTTGGGAAGGCGGATCGCCCGTAAACCCTAAACACTAAAATCTAAACCCTAAACCCTACATAAATCCTAAACCCGAAGCCCTAAACCCTAGATTCCGCTCTCTAGGAGTGAGGTAAGAAACGGGTGAGCTCAAGATTTTTAGGGCATTGGGTTCTGAGACCGTGGGCTGAAAGGGCTTAGGGCTTAGCGTTTCGTGCCCAGGAGGGGATCTGGAATAGTTGTTTTGCGGGGTTGGCTGAACATTGGCAGCGAACTCCAGGTTATAGGAGACAGGGTTTAGGGTTTTGTCGGTTTAAGGTGTAGGCTTTCAGTCCTTTGGGGGTTTCGGGTTGAGGGCTCCTCCCCCCAAGCCGTGCTAATGCACCGAAGGCTTGCTATTTCTGAGGCCTATTTCCCAAATTCTCTGGGCTTTCCTCCGACGTCAGGCCGCTTGGAAAGGCGCTCATGGCGTTGCCACAACTAATTGCTGGAAGTATGATGGCAAGACAACTCTGCTGCCTGAGCATATGCAAAATCCTTTTTGTGGCGCCAGGCCTGACGTTGCTATCCGGCTTCTAAGGGAAGTTGCATGGTCCCCGAGTATGGTCCCTTACATTCCTCACGGGTTCTGAAGCATGGGCCCTTACACAAACCTTAAACCCTAAACCCTAAGCCCTAAACTCTAACCCAGTATATATATATATAAGGGCGCATAGTAAGGGACCATGGAACTGCCCTAAGACGGTTCCAGACATTTGCGCTTCGAAGTGAAAGGAGATCCATCTCAGGTTCATCGTTGAGAGGCCTAAGAGGTTTTGGGGTTTAGGGTTCTGGGTTTAGGGTTTAGGGTTTAAGCATCTCTCCTTATACATTCAGAATGCAAGTAAGAAGCAGATCGAACTGCCCAGAGTATCCATTCTAGTTGAAGAGGGCTCCTGTGTAAACCCGAAGCTCTAGCCCTAAACCCTAAACCTTAGACCCCTTCTCCCCTAAACCCTAAGCCCTAAACTCTAAACCCCTAAACCCCAAACCTTCATGTTTGCGGTGTCGGGCTTCAGGGTTGGAGGGTTTGCAGGGTTGTGCCCCAAACGCTGTACGGCTTCAGACCGACTGAAAGCCCTAAATCCTAAACCCTAAACCCTAAACCGCGGCTCAGACTTTCCCCAAAATCCCTAAAGCCCTGGCCCCTGAACTCAAGCTCTTGTCAACCCTTTTGAACCTAAGTGCTGTAGCGTTTTCCTTTGCTGCTATTGGTGAGTGTATACTATCGTTCCTTAAGTGATGTGTGTGTGATGCTGAACCCATCTGAACCCGACACTCCGAGCATCGCGAAAAAACATAACTCCAAGAGCCGTCGGCGCAACCTTTCATCGGTGAAACTTGCATAAGATTCGACTCGAGGCCTCGCGGCCTCACTGGCTCTGCAGCACCCGGAGAGGAGTGTAAAGTACCAGTGCGATGAGAAGATCAGAGGCTCAGCCAGAAGTTGCCCCAAGTTTGGTATAGCTGCATAGCAACGCACTCTTCTGCACAGCATGTACGAACTGACGGTTGTAAATCAGTACTAGTCGATGCGTCACTTCCGTGCATCTGTCTGTCTGCTGCCCATGCTGCACTTCTTGCGTGTTTATGCAGAGAGAGAGAGGCCATCCAAAGACAGCGAGAGGCAGGGAGAGGAACAAAGAGAGAGAGTGAAACGTGCGGGGCGCGCAACCGCGCGGGGGGTCCTCCCCTTGCCCCAAAGAAGAAGAAGAAGAAGAAGAAGAAGAAGAAGAAGAAGAAGAAGAAGAAGAAGAAGAAGAAGAAGAAGAAGAAGAAGAAGAGAATCAAAACCTGAACGCTACCAGTTGTCCACGTGCCGTCATTCCTTGCTTGCTTCCTTTCTTCCAGCTTTCCTTCCTTCTTTCCGTCCTTTCTATTAGGTATGTGTACACATAGTCTATCAAAAAGTCAATAGCGTCACAATGTGCATCTGTAAGGTCTATCATATAGTCATAACTGCATCTGTGCATGTTTGTGTTGGAACATTGTTAAGGCTTTGCGTATACATAATATATATATATGTGTATATGCATGGGTTGCTCGTGTTCCAACGAACTATGGACAGATTTTGTTTTACCCATGAACACGATTGGTGCCCCTTACGTAGCCAACTTCTGCTTGCATGTACACCTTGTTGTACATCTTGAGACTTTGTTTTCCGGTCTAAGCTGCAGGAGCAAAGCTGAGCTGGGTTCTTTCAATGTTCCTGGCTCTCTGTACTTGGTCTAGTGACAGTACCAAGGGCCATATGATGGATCTCGTCAGCTCTGTGGAATGATTGTGCACCGGGGACTGGGCTGAGGGTTCGAGGGTTGATTTTAGATTCGGACTGTCACTTCGAATCAGCTCAACATCCTCAGCGAAAATATCAACACCCCCAGGCCCTTAACCCAGAGATCCAGAAGAGCTGTGAAAATTTTAGTTGCCACCTCGTTTGGGCAAGATTTTCCACGACAAAGAGATCCTGCACATGTCGCTGAGGCCCAAGAGATGCTCAGGTCGTCAGACTTGTAAGTGCCACTTAGTCACTTAGCATCGAGTTGCATTGAGGAACAACACGCCTCCCAGCAAGTATTGCCCAGCTGCTGAGCGCAGATGCTGGATGTAGCTTTGCGGGTCAGCAAACACCACGAAACCAGCAAGGTGTGATAGAACAGGTGCTCCCTCTCAAGCACAGGCGCCGCAAAGGCTTGTAGGACAGACTGTCTGGCAGCTACATCGTGCCTTTCCGTGTTTGGCATTCGCGCTGCCTGGATGCAGACAGCCAATGACGTAAGTTTACCGTCGGCAGCTTCGTCGGGGCTTGGGTACGGGATGGATCGCATGAGGCGTGCTGAAGCATGGCAGACCTCAAGATCACGGAGAAGCCCGGCCCTTACTTCGAGGCCGAAAGAAAGGCGGCTGGCTGTTCTGGATCTCGATCTATGGGCTCTACATGGATGACGACCCATTTTCCATTTCCGTTTTGCTTTCTGGCGCATGCCCTCAGGACAACGCTGGCCTACCAGAAGTTCATGGAGGAGGCTCTGAACTTTTATAGCGCATGCCAGCCACTTGGGGGTTTGCGAAAATTGGGTACCCCAATATAGATCCCCAAATAGTAGGAATCCCGCATTATAAGAAAGGGTACCCCTGAAATCGTAAACCCCCATCTGATGTGAGCTCAGATTCATCAAATGTGTGTTGGAACCGTTGCGCCTCTTGTTCTTGGAGGTTCGGGTGTAGGGTTTAGCGGGTTTAGGGTTAGACCCTAAACCCAAAACCCTAAAAGGGGATTGACCGTTGGCTCCCCTGGGGTCAGGCAGAGAAGCATGTCCAGAAATGCCGACACCAATGGCAGCTGGAGGCGATTGGCTGTTGCTCTCGAAGTTCTATACAAGCGTAGTACACGAAACTCGAAAACACTCTATCTTGACATGGTTGCCTGGAAAGGAACATCTGGACAAATGCAACGCGGAGTACATGAAGGCCCCTCTCCACGCAAGGGCATCTGGGCTTCGTCGTCAATAAGGCGCTGATCTGTTTATGTACTGAAAAGGCACGCCAGGTGATAGTGGGAACACACAGCTCAGCTAGCCATCATGTTCTAGCTGCAGGTGCATTCCTGAAGGCTTAAATAGTTTCCTGAACCAAAGCCGACATTCCCTCATCTCACTGTCCTTCCCAAGAAATCAATGCCTGTGCATTGGCATGCCCAAGAAACACAAGAAAGGAACCCGGAGCACCCGCAATACTGCAGAACAGCACGGTTTGAACGACAGGCTTGCGATTCTTCAGGGGGGGGCCTAAACCCTAAACCCTAACCCTAAACCCTAAACCATAGGCCGCCCGCGCCATCGCTACCGCTTCGAGATCTGCTTGCTTTGCCAAGCAGATCGAGCCTGCCACACCTGATGCATCCCTGCTAGCCATAGGCCACAATGTTACTAAACCCCCCGCGCGCGCGCGACCCAGGCGGGGGAGGTCCAGCCCCAAGAAGCCCTTGCGCACGACCCCAGCGGGGGAGGCCAAGCCCCAAGAAGCCCTTGCGCACGACCCCGGTGACCCAGAAAGCCGTTGCACGCGACCCCGGCGGGTGGGGGAGACAGCCCAAAAAACCCCTTGCCCACGATCCGGCGAAGGAGGCGCGGCTGTCCTTCTTTGTGAAGCACACAGCCCCAAGAAGCCTTGCGCGACCCCAGCACGTGAGGCCAAGCCGCGCACGATCCCGGCGGCCAAAAACTCCTGGGGTGCCCCCCCCGCCTCTGGGGGGGAGGCTGAAGCACACTGCCCAAGAAGCCCTTGCGCAAGAATGCCTTGCGCGCGACCGTAGCGGGGAAGGTCCTGTCAAAAAAGACCTGGCGCAGGCTGGGCCAGAGAAGCCCTTGTGCCAGCGGGGGAGGCCGGGCCTTCCGCGCTTGGCCCTCGAAATGCGGGGGTCCGTTCTGCCATATGAATGAGCTTGGGTCCGGAATTTCCAATCGTGGAAACCGGAGGCTGTGCCGGAATAGATGTTGGAGCCGGACTTGGTGTCAAGTGGCATTCCATACATCTCATCCGGGTTATACCGGAGTCCTGCGACCAACATGGCTCGGGTTGGAAAAACCGACATGGGGCTTGCCCTGGCTTAGGTTTGGGCTTGAGGGTGTCTTAAACACAGTATGGGTGAAACAGATTGTCCCGCTCCCTGTTTGGATCCAGGAAAGTGTAGGCTCAAGCAACAGCAGCAGTCAACACGTCCCATCGGGGCGAGTCGAGGTGAAAGCCCCCTTGATAGGAGGGCCGTGGGGGGTAGACCGCTCTAAACCCGAAAAAGGCGGTACTTTGGTTGGCTGGGGTGGGATCCGCTGCACCGAGGCGGCCCGACCCGCCGCCTCTCCCTGGCGCGGGTCCGGACCGCGGCACTTTGGAACACCCTACACCCTAAACCCTGGTTCGAGCCCTTCAAGCTTCGAGTGCGCGCAGCTCTTTGGCCGGATCAACTTGCGACCACTGGAGAACATCCGGGGTACGGGCCCCTGACATTTATGGTTTAGGGTTTAGGGTTTAGGGACAGTCTTAGTAGGGAATGAGGGAATGAGGGCCCCATATATACCCTTTAAGGGATTCTACAGGGTATATATATATATATACATATACCCTTTAAGGGATTATATAGGGCCTTCATTCCCTCATTCCCTACGAAGAACCAGCCAGATTTAAGGGATGCTGGTCATTTGAGGTGCTGTTGAAACCTCATCGGTCCCTAAGCCTCTGTGTATTTTGTTCTTCCGCGATTTGCTTTGGGGGGCAGCTCCAGGGTGAAAGCTTGTGAAGTTTGCAAGATTCGGAGAAGATGCTGACGACTGTATCGCCCCTGAAACTTCTACAGTTAATCCCTGAACCCTGCACCCTTGGAAGCTTTTGTTGGAGTGTCAGGGTTGCTCAAGGCGATGCCTAGCAAGGTAGCACTGGATGCCCGAGATGAGGTGGCAAGCAAAAGCCACGGTACCTGGTAGATCGCGCCTCTCTCCCAGCGGATTTGGGTTGTGGGAACACTGCACCAGTGGAGTACCACCGGGCGTGGTGAGTGTTTAGGGTTTAGGGTTTAGGGTTTAGGGTTTAGGGTTTAGTGAATCTAGGTGAGTTTGCAGCCAGAGTCCTTTGCACATACATCCCACTCGCATGGATGGAGGGCTACAAGTTCAGTACGAGGCTGTTCTCACAGATGTTGCCAGATGACTGCAGTGTTTTGGCTGAGTCAGACAAGCACCGGGGCTGCAAGGGAACACCGTCCGCACGCGACGTGCGCTTGGCCATCGAATCCCCCAGGAACTCTCTTGGCACTGCAAAGTCAGCCCGACTCGATCATCACGTAAGCCAGAAGCCTTAATCTTTAACTTCCTGAATGTCCTCTGAACATCATCTGAACCCTGTGAGACTATCTGGGAGTCCGAGATCTCGGCTCCTCCATGGCGACCGCGGCACGGCCGCGACGCCGGAAGTCCAGCGCCCGTGTCCTCCCCGCGAACGTTTCCTATGTGGGAGGCCGCGATTCTAGATGTTATACCGAATCTTGTCACGTCCGCCATCGCCTGTGAAGTTTCATCCGGAGACCGTCCCGACTCTTTGCTGCATCACCTTCGTGTTAGCTTGCTGCTGCGGACGCCGTTGAGATGCAGGCGAGTCATCACCGACAAAGCCGAAGGCTCCCGAAGTTGCGTCACCTGGTGAGGACTCGGCGAGGGCGAGAAGCTGCTTTAGCAGTGTTTAACAGGTACACATACGGTGATTCTAAGGGCAAGCTTTCCCACTGGTTCGCCTCCAGGATAGCGTCATCCTGAGCATGAAGCCAGGTGCCTTTTCGAGTTCCCATGTATTGGGTTTTCTTGGGGCTTGAATGGGCTTCTATCGGCTCATGCATCTGTTGTTCCTGGTGCTGATGTTTTTGAGGAAAGATTCTACCCGTGGTACAGCACAGGCATGGACTCTCACCGTCTGTGTAGGATGCCCCTATGGCAGTGTGTCTGGCTTGTAACATCCAGATGCATCCGTGGTGGGAGTCGTGCAGGATTGCTCGGAGCTGTGAGTTTAAATTTGACTTTATGTGGTATTTCTCTTTTTCAGGGGAAGTCTACTGGTAGTATTGCCCCAAAATCAAAAAACCAAGCTCAGTTGCAGAAGGTCCCGTGGTGGGAACCTACACCATCACTGACATCAAAGCAAAGTTCCTGGCACTGGACAGGCCCAGAGTTCGGGACCTCAGAGTCTCAGGGTCTTGGGGGTTGACAAGGGCTCTTTTTGCGGCTGGAAACTGAGGAGCCGCGAACTTGTTTCACCTGAAAATTCTTCCGAGACCACCCTCGCAAAAGTGCATGTACATGTACAGGAATGGTGATGGAATCTTGAGTCGTGACGCGAGCTCAGATGCACTTGCAGTTGTTGACTGCGTGCGAGTGTCCTTGGATTTTGTGAGTGCACGAGGTGAAGCGCAAAATGGCTGAACACCTGGTAAATGAATAGCGGAACAACCTTAAAACCCTAAACTGGCCATCGGGTGAGCACAAGCCAAGGAGGAGATGGGTGTGCTTCTCAGGAAAGGGCGCGAAGACATCACAGACGAGGAGCTGGCCCCTTTGGCAAGAAAAACTCACAAGAGCCTTGTCCAACGGCTAGTGTAATTGTTCTCAACATGTCGAGCGATTGTGCGCATCCAAAATAGTTGCAGACGCTTGCGCGCTCCGCCTCGGCGGCAGCCCGGGCTGGCCCAACGCGGGCTGCAGCGTGCGCAACGGTCCAGCAAGGGTCCTACAAGGGGGGTGCCCAGCAGGTGTCAGAGGAGGGGGGGGGGGTTACAAAACCGTCCCAGAAGCATTCCCAACAAGTTTCAGGTCTTAGGTCGGTGCCAGCATGGGTCCCAGCAGGGGCCAGGAGGGAGGTCTCAGGGCAGGTCAGGATGCCATGTTTGGTTGGGAAGGGGGGCATTGTTCCAGACGCTCTCGGCTGGAAGCCGAGGCGAATTCAAGCTCAGGATTGTGCCATGACTTCTGCGTAGTATTAGTCTGGGTTGTGAGACCTGTGCTTGCACAGATCATGACAACGATGTTTTTCCTTTGCCTGCCGGACTGGCGGCTCCAGAATTCTTGGAGCATCTTGGGATGTAGCAAGCTATCTACATCATGGTCCCCCCCCATGGGCGAGTGTAGTTCCCAGTAGGAATTGGCCTTAGCTTTTTTTGTCTCTCTATTGTTGTTTTCGGATTGCCACCTGCAGGGGCCTTGCTCGTATATGGCTCGCAACAAGCATGCAGTTTAATTTCAGGGAGTGCTCTGGGACGATATGAACCACGACGGCGATGAGGCCTTGCAAACATATCCTTGGATGCCCGTTTTTTTGGGGCCTGATGCAAGGAACTTGTTGCCACAAGTCCACAGATTCAGATCTTGAATTCGTCCAAGGTTGCTTAAAACAGGCGAAGCGTCAACACAATTACGCAAGCGGCATCAGCGTAACACACACGCACACCCGGACGCTGCCGCTCTGCATGCCGAATTTTCATCCAAAGAGACAGACAACATGCCGCCAAGAGGGCATCGACTTCGATGAGTTTGTCGACTATCTCTTCGGCCTGTACACTTCGGAACCTCGTCTGGAAAGCAGCAGGCTTCCAAGTTTTCTCGCGCCAGTCTGACTGCGCTTCATCCATCACGGCCGTCTTGCTGTCTTGCTCTGCCCTAATGCAGTTCTACATGTTCAGTATTTTCTTTAAGGTTAAAGTATAGTTCTACTATGTTCTTGTAGGGTCCGAATGAAACTGCGCAACTCAACTATGCGACTATTCTTCGCGATGTCTGCTTCAATCTTTCCAGCCTGCAATAGGTCTGTCTGATTTGTCAGAGTCGTCTTAGGATCCGAACTCTATGTACGTTTGGAGTTGCAACGCAAGACATGCAATCACAAATGCGAACCACTCATGCAACTCAAGGGCCGAAGGGGAGCATATTCGGGGTGAACTTGCATTTGCAAAGGCTATGTCTTGGGCCTGAATTCTGTGAAGAAACCAAAGTCCTGTTGTGTTCCTAGGATTGCAGTGCGATGCGAATTTGTTCAAGCAGGTTTAGCAAAATCATACTCCAAAGGCAAGAAGGGCAATCAGGTCAGACTAATCCTAAATGCTCCGCGTCGACCGCATCGGCGCTGCTGGGAATTCTAGGAGCCTTTCGAGGGCGATTACACACTGGGGGCTGTGATGAGAGGAGCGGGACAGGAAGTTTCTACGCCAGACGCACGTGGCCATGAGCAAATCGCACAGGATCGCATGGGCGAGAGGGGCAAGCAGCAAATGTGAACTAAGCGCCTTTGTTGCTGGCAGCTGACACATTTCCGGAGATGCTCCGTTGCTGCCATGCCCCGAGAACCGTGAAGAGGGAGCCTCTGTAGGCAAGTGCATCAATCTAGCCTCCCTGGCACATTGGTATGCTCCTTTAGCCATTTATTCGCGGATGCATCCACTTTCCTACACTAGTAGATGAACTGCTGAAGCTATTTGCTGCCAGAAAGGATGGGGCGAAGCTAGACTGGCGAGGTGCTTCAGAGGCGGCGGCCTTTGACTTGAGAACTCGGATGTCCCGTGCGTCAGCTGACATGCCGTCTGTTTGTACCAGTACCTTTCTGATCGAACTCGATATATTTATTTGAATGAAATAGCTAAGTTACATCACCACATCTGGCCCACAGTAAAGGACTGCACTGCAAGTTCGTAGATCTGCAATGATGTCGTCTCGTTGCTGGGGGGAGGGTCGTTTTACTGATAGGATTCACTGCTGTGTATTGCGTTGCAGCTGTGCTGTGGTCCTGGTGCCGCAGGTGTTTTTCACCGTCGCTGGAGCCAGCAACAGGCCACACTGTTTCAAGCTGCGTGTTGCATCGAAAACGATTGACAACAGAAGCTTGGGGGTGGTATCAAGTGCAGCTTCAGAAACTGAAGCCTCCTCGTAGTCTTGTTTACAACTCGCCGCTGCAGCCAAGCTTTGTGCGAATGCGCACCGTCTTTGGTCTTTCTCACCATCCTCTCTTCTTCTTTTTGGAACGCAGAAGTGGTGCAGGGACTACATCACCTACCACGAATACCTGGCACTATGCCGTGCCGTGGCAATAATTCTGACAAGCAACCTGCCTCAGTAGATGCGACCGGCTGATAAGCATAAGCACTGCGCGAGACTGCAAGCAATACACGACCTAGGACGCACCTCATATGTGAAGTGCATCTGGGAAATGCCCGAATGCTACTCTGCACTCTCTAAACCCGAGCCGGAAGTCTATCCGGTTTTCCCACCAGCAGGGGCAGGTGGACCCTTGGGTTTACAAAACAGCCCTGCTTCCAAAACTCTGAAGGGGACCTCTGCTCGCCGAGGGTTCTGGCGGGATGCGGGATTCCAGTAGGATGAACGGTAAGTCCGTGGCCGGTAAATTCGTGGAATGACAGGAGGCATTGCTTGTCGGAGAAATAATCGTATGGCTTATGCAAGGTTCCATCACGACTGTTTTGCGTTTGTTTGCTGTGTAAGACCACCTGGGTACTTGCATGGTACCGCATGTACGGTATCATGGTACCGCATGTTATTCCTTCGTTTATTGGACCAACGGCGTCTTTCGGGTTGTACACATGGTTCTGGATGAACTTGCTGATAGATGTGCTTTTCAGATTCCTCGTGTGCGGACATGTATCAATTCAGATGAAGCAGATGCTGTACTGGCCAAAGGCTGCTGGGATGTTGCACAATCTGTTGCTTGTAGCCGACCTCGGCCCGAATCATGTGTGCGTCTATGCGGGCGTGACGGCTTTTCACAACTAATCTGCGATCAGAATTTTCATCAATCCAACCACTCGGCCCTTGGCTGTACAGTAAGTCACTGAAACCCAAAACCGTAAACTGCCCTACCCTACACCCTAAACTACTAACTGCTTAAGAACCCTGAAAAAAAGGAGATACTCTTCCCTATCAAGGGTAGGATTATAGGGATTGTTGTTTTTTTGTTCTTTTGGGGTTCTTAAGCTAGTAGAAATAAACAGAGTCTGCTGACCGTTGACCATCCCTCCAAGGCCAGCTGGATCTCTTGGACGACACTGGCTTTGGCATTACCGAGGCGATGGCTCTGCAGCCCGGATTCACTGATTGGGGGGCCTCTTATAGGGGCCTCTTGGTTTGGGGTTTAGGGTTTAGGGTTTAGGGTTTAGGGTTTAGGGTTTAGGGTTTAGGGTTTAGGGTTTCCACGCTTGGGATGCCATCTTTGATTATCTCGCGTCCTAGTTTTTGTCAGAAAGCCTGGAATCTAGCCTCCGGGAGCTGGGGGAGTATCTTACCAGCCATCAGGTTGAACAACAGGGCTGTGGGGACGGGGCCCACCTTCGATGTCCAAGGCTGGGGTTTTACAGGCTTTACAGGTCTTCATGGTACCTTGTCCGCCTGCATGCACTCTTGAGGCGCTTCGGCTAAGCGCCCTGCGCCCTGCGCCCTGTAGGCTCAGCAGCAAACATCTACAATAGAATACCTCCAAGAGCAGCGTCGAAACCACATCACTGCATCTCCAAGCGCAGTGTCGAAACCATGTACGGATGAGTTTAATGCTCAGGGGATTCTTTGTGGGATGCCCTTCAGCCTGAGCAGTCCCGGGATGCTATGGGGATACTCGGGGTTCTCTGAGGATACAGGACCTGGGGCTCGGCACTCGGGCCAGGGATTCTTTCATTTCGCTCTCCAGAATCTTCATTGACTGGCTGCCTTCTGAGTGCACTGGGTGGTCAACTGCAAGTCTCACACTTGCCTGTTCGGTCGACGCTGTTCTCCTGTGGCTTTTCGAGCAGCTGGACTAGCTTTCGTTCCTGCCGTCCCCCAGAAGCTTTTTCTTTAAGCATTGGTTCGCAAACCCACTTGATTCGGGGGGGCCTCGGGCTCGTGGGATTTAGGGATCCTTCGGAAATTCTGGAAATTTCGAGGCTTAGGGTGTAGGGTTTAGGGTTTAGGGTTTAGGGTTTAGGGTTTAGGGTGTAGGGTTTACATTGAATCAAAGAAAGCTGCGGAGGTTCAAAGACTGCAAGGAGTCGAAGCGAGGGCTGACCTTCGAGCGCTTCAAGCTCTTGGTCAAGAAGGTCTCCAAGAAGCATCTTGGCTTGCTTAGGGTTTAGGGTTTAGGGTTTAGGGTTTAGGGTTTAGGGTTTAGGGTTTAGGGTTTAGGGTTTAGGGTTTAGGGTTTAGGGTTTAGGGTTTAGGGTTTAGGGTTGAAGGCCTCCGGCTTCGGGAGATTGGGGTTTGGCTTGTAGGTCCCAGTGGAGCAGATGATTCCGAAGCTCTATGGCAAGATGGCAGATAGGCGGATAGGAGGGACCTCGGAAAGCAACCCAAGTGCGTGTGGAGCTCCGCATACTTAAGGAAAAACGTTCCATTGCGAACTGTGGTCAACTGGATCGCCTCCTTCACACCTGGGCGTGCAAACGAAGACGTTGTGGACACCTGGACGGCCTGCCACAAGCAATAGGGTCTACAGAGCTGCTTCGTTGCATGAAGGCTAGTTTTTTAGAGTATCACGTGCAAGGCTCGGGAATGGAATCTAGACCTGGGAGCACTGGAAGCGACTCAGCCAAGGACCAGCTTTGCAGGCCATCTGACATCATGTTGCCCGGCTTTTGTACAGGTACTCACCAATCCAATCGAAGCCCGCGCGGCCTTTCTAAAAGAAGGGGTAGCTCATGAGCTTCCCGGCCGCCGAAATATGCCCCGAAATGCTTTGAAATGCTTTTATTGCTTTCTGGCGTTTGGCAGCGTTTGGTGTCCGCCAAGTTGGACACATCTGTAAGTTTGGGCATTCCGTGTGTCGCTTGAGCTCGCCGCTCGCCGATCAACTCGGCATGGCACCGCACGGGCCTTGCATGCGTTTTCCCATTGCCGGAAAGCCGCAGCGACGAGATTGTTGCAGTAGCGCAGGTGCTCGCGTAAGACAGTGACAATCAGTGACGTGATGCTAAGCTGTGAACCGGTCTTCGGAGCTACCGGGCCACCGCGTCCGATCATTGTGTAGTCGCTGCATTATGATCAGAGCGAAAGCTGGGTAATATCCGGCGAATGGTAGTGGTGCTGCTTGCTCAGCATTTTCCGTCTCATGCTGATACATGCCGTCAGCTCCTTCCAACAGAGAACCCTGAACCCGCTTCCGTATGTAGCAGCAGCAGCAGCAGCAACAGTGTCAAGGCAGTCGTCGCATGTCATCGCAGTGGTACGCAGACCAGACTTCGTTATCCCTCAACTATAGCTGTATCTAGCTGACGGACCCATGGTAGGCAGCATGCCACCGGCATGCAACTTCTTGAGCCGAGGGGCTAACAATGCTTCTGGCAAGACTCTTAAGACAGTGCCGGAGCTCCCTGTCAAGAAAGGCCTGCTGTACTTCAGGAGAGCACTCGAAATTTCAAATCGAACTACCCCCGTCTGCCGAGGATGAGGTTTGGGTCATCTACAAGCCGCCATTGTGGCACATGGGTGGCGTGCCAGTGCTTGGCGGCATGTGTTACCGCTTCTCGGACCCGGTTTGGGGCTGATGTTCGGGATGACCGCTTTGACTGTCCGTTGTGGAGTTTGCCGCTGCGCGTTCGACAAGCAGAGATCTCGAATCTTGCAACAGAACGACAACCACTGTCCAGCTCCGGCCAGGCGATTTGGAATTCAGAGCTGAAAACTAAGTTCAGCCCGTGCCGCGCACCAAGCTGCGTGTCAGACGCTGGGTTCAAAGCCCAGGGTTTAGGGTTTAGGGTTTAGGGTCACATGATTGAGTGGCTTGAGTTTGTTTAAAGGTTTGTTTACTCAGTTTGGATCTGGTCTGCATAACAGGCCGATATGTGCGGCCCAACTGTTTAGTTGACATTGTTTGATGCCTCTGTTTCATGTCGCTTTCGGGATTCTCCGCAAACGTAGATTTTTAGCAAGTGTGGCAAACGGCCTTGTAGCTGAACCGCCCGCGTCGCGCCCAGACAAGTTCAAGAGCAAGCAGGAAGCATCGGATGCCATCTGGCAACCCTGGCTCGATTGTCAGTTTGCGAGTCACTCGACTCGAGTCACTCGACTCGAGTCGTACTTGTATGGCACAGAATTGTGTCCTATCCTAGCTGTTGACGAAAAGGATGCAGTTCAGTGCTCATGCATCATGCTGTCTTCTGTAGGAACTTCAACTCATTGTGGGTGTGGCTCAGGCCTCCTTAGGGCAACTTTACGTCTTGTACTCGTTCCGCATCTTGGTATTCGGCCAGGATTGACAAGAAAAGCACCGTGCAGGACAGGGCGGTGCCAACCAACTTGTATTCCTCCTTTTTGGGGGGGCAAGAAGGGAAGAAGGAGGGGTGGTGAGGGGAGGGAAACTTGTTGTGATCGCAGGACCCTCCCAATGTAGCGGGATCTTCTTCGCAGCCCCCGAGCTTTTCCTTGCGGAACCTCTTTTTGCAACCCTAAACCCTAAACCCTAAAACAAGGTCCAGCAGTAATTACCCTCCTGGCCCAGCGCCAGAAACCACAAAGTCCCCAGTTCCACACCTAGCTCCAACCGCCACTCGTTGTAAGGCCGAAAGGCCTACAGATTCCTAAACCTCGTCGCATAGAACCGCTCCCTCCCCCCCAAAGAAGGCCGGAAACCAAAACCTGAAATTTGGGCCGGCCGGATAACGATTTAACTGCCTGAATCTCAATGTACTGGGCTGGGCTGCGGAGGGGCTACAAGTTTCAACCAACCTCACAAGCAGCCTTCCCCTAAAACCCCAATAACCCCCAAGAACCCTAAACCCCAATAACCCCAAAAACGCTGAACCCATCTTCTGCGCCTCAGACCTGGCATGGACTGTGGTGTGGCAACCAATGGGCGCCTTGGCTCGGCAGATTCTACTTTCGGGTTTTTGGGAGCAGCATCCGCATCTTCCCTGTTTCGCTGAATGCCAACTCTTGCTTTTCATCGCACAAAGCACGGTGTGAGACCCGGGCACAGCACTGTTGGAAAGCAATTAGTTCTATCTTGTCTCGTCTTTCTCATACTTTTAAGGATGGCTTAGATTTTGCTGAGCGGTTGCATTGGGAAACAAGTCTGCCGTCGTCCAACGCCGGCTGTTGTTCAAAGTTGTGTGTAGTCAAATAGCCCGAGCCTTACAGGCGATGCATCTGATTTCAGGACTGCTGGTTTTGTTGCGAATTTTTTGGAACCTAAAGTTTCAGCTTTGGTGGAAGTGTGGTCCGATTTCAGCTAAGGTCGGGAAGGAGATGTCGGCCGAAGATCCGCAGGCTCGGCAGGTGCAAGAGCCTGTCTCCCAGACGTATCTAGGGATGTGGCTGCCAATCGAAAACACTTCTTTCAATCGGGAAAGGGGAGAGAGCAGAACAGAAGGGAAAGGAAAGAAGGAACAACGGAAGGATAAGGAAGGACAAGGAAGGACAGAACTGGAAGGAATGACCCCCCCCCCCCCCCCTTCTTTTCTAAGCCGGGTCCAAACACATCATGCGAGTGTCGTGTTTTCAAGTGGCCCAACCCCCCCCCCCCCGACCCTCAATCGCCCCCTGGCGCGAGCACGATTTTGGAGTACGGGGCCTGGGCCGGATGTGATTTGGCACTCCAGGGCCGCTCCAACACCTCTCACGAGCACCCAAGAGCTTTGCATTCGGGTCGAGGCAAGAGAGCAATCGAGGGCACCACCATTTGCACCCACGAAATGCAAATTCCCCCCCCCCCCCCCAACCCCCCCAGATCGCACGAAGACAGCCCATCCAGGAGCCAAAGTGCAGGACAGTGCACCCTTTCTCTACGTTTTCGCGACAGGAAACAGAAGGCTCAAAGGTCCTCGGAAAATGCAAGGGGCTGAGGTGGGGGATTACGCCGAAATGCAGGCTCCCCGACATCGCAGAACTGCTCTCAAGCCGAAGGAGGCATCACCAAACGATGACGAAACAGCCCTATCCAGAATATTGAGTGACCCATGCCTGAATATTCAACGCCATCCTGTATGTGCAAGAGCCGCCCAGTTTCGGGTTCATCCAGCGCCTGGACATGGAAACCGACGGGTGCAACATGGCTCGCTTCGAAATGTTTCATGCCTTGTGGGGGTTTCGGGTTTCGGCTGGGTTTCAGGTCGGCTGCAAGAAGTACCATGCCCGCCATCTGTCGGCAAGAATGTGGAGGAATAGCAACTTGCAGATTCACTGTTTCAGGTTTGCTAGCTACTAATCAAGGGCAATATAGGATTCTGCGACATTGGTGTGTTGCCTCAGTGTCGATGAGGTTCCGATGAGAGAAGGGAACAAGTCGACTAGTAGTCGTCCTTGTTTGCAGACCTTTAACGCTGAGCGCCCTCCCCAGAAGTTTGTGACATCTGGGAGTTCGAATCACCAGCCGTCATGGCAAGCTCCCATGCCAGGCCAGTCCTTGTGGCAAAGACATGGAGGGCGCAGCGATTCCTGCAGGTAGCATTGCATATCTAGGAACCTTTGACGTGTTGAGGGCTTCGTCATTTCTCGTACATACCGTTCTGCATGTTGGTTCGCGGGCATCGGCCCTGCCCCATTTCGGATCCCTGAAATTTACACGCGTTCAGCAAAAACACCGGAAGGGTGCAGGTTGCAAGGACACTTAAAGTAAATGTGTTTCAAGACATGCCGCGACATGCCGCAAGAGCGAAGGCTCAAAGGCTGGATAGGACACTCAAGTTGGACAAGTCGACGCCAGCGGCAGCACGGTATTTGGACAGCTGCGTGCCCTGGGAGCATCCTGCGAATGACTGTGACACCTGCAGACGTGTCCGCTTTGGTGGCACTTGCCAGGTCACATGGAAATGGCTTGACAAATCTGACCGCTGTGCCCACCCTCTCAGCAGGTATCGTGCAGACAGCAGAGAGAATGAGCCCGAGCAACTTGGCACAAGGCTTGTGGGCTGCAGCCAAGCTGCATGCAGCAGCACCAGAGGTCTTGACAGCCGCAGCCGCAATGACAGAGTGCATACCGGACAAGATACATGGCATGAAGCCCGAGCATCTATCCAACTGTTTATGGGCCGTTGCGAAGATGCAGGGTGCGCAGGCGGCTGTATTGAATGCTGTGCCAGCCCTCGCCACACACTTGGCATGTACCGCACAGAGTTTGAAGTCTGAAGAGGTGGCCAACTGCCTTTGGGCAGCCGCGAGATTGTACGAGGCAACACCTTCCGAGTTGACGGTTGAGGAAGCCACAGGGAACATTGCGCACAATCAGGTCTTGACAGCCGCGGCCGCAGTGACAGATTGCATACCGGACAAGATACATGGCATGAAGCCAGTGCATCTATCCAACTGTTTATGGGCCGTTGCGAAGATGCAGGGTGCGCAAGCGGCTGTATTGAATGCTGTGCCAGCCCTCGCCACACACTTGGCATGCACAGCACAGAGTTTGAAGGCTGAAGAGGTGGCCAACTGCCTTTGGGCAGCCGCGAGATTGTACGGGGCAACACCATCCGTGCTGACGGTTGCGGAGGCCATTGCAGGGAACATTGCGCACAATCTTCCCTGCATGAAGCCCCACGAGTTGGCGAACTGCTTGTGGGCAATGGCTACACTGGAGGGGGCGATGAATCATTCAATTGCTGTCACTACCCTTGCAGCTAGAGTAGCTCAACAAGCTCACAGCTTCAGTCCACCCCAGGTATCAAATTGCCTATGGGCTTTGGCGAGGCTCCATACCACGGCGCCAGGGACCTTAGCAGCCGTGGCAGCCATTACTGAGAACATACCGCAGAAGGTGAACAGCATGAGCCCGCAAGACTTGTCCAACTGCCTCTGGGCAGTCGCGAGATTGAAGGCTGCAGACGTGACGGTTTTGACTGCTGTACCAGCCCTTGCAGACGGCGTGGTGCAGGCAGTTAGAAAGATGAGGCCTTCACACTTGGCAAATTGCATGTGGGCAGCAGCGACCATACAAAGTGCATCACCCTCGGTCTTGCCAGCTGCAGCAGCCATCGCCCAGAGCCTTGTTCACAATGCAGATGGCATGAGCAAGGTAGATGGCATGAGTTCCCAAGACGTTTCAAATTGCACCTGGGCGGTCGCAGCCCTGTACAGTGTAGAGCCGATGGTCTTGGCTCCTGTGCCTGCCCTGGCAAGACGTGCAGAAATCATGTCGTCACGCATGAGTCCTGTACACCTCGTGAATTACCTGTGGGCAGCCGTAACCTTGCAAGAGGCAGCGCCAGAGGTCTTGACAGCTGTGGAAGCCGTTGCAAAAACGATCGCTGACAAGGTGAACCACCTCAATTGCCAGCAGTTGTCGCTCTGCCTTTGGACAGCTGCCCACCTACAGGATTCAGCACCACAAGTCCTCCTTGCTGTGCCAGACCTTGCAGTGCGAGTGCTGTCACAAGCCTCCTTCATGGACATGAATGGATTGCAGACGTCATTGGTGGCAGCAGCCCAGCTCTTTGAGGAGGACTTGGAAACAGGATTGATCGCGGAGCTTGCTCAACGCCGAGGCTGAGGATGCAAATTTAAAGCTCGCACCGTCGATCGGCCAAGATGCCTGCATCCTGGTAGTTGCACAGTTCCAGGCTTTGCTTTCTGAGTGCTATTCCGGTTTCGAGTGCACCCAGGAAAACGGAGCTGTAGAAGTCGAAGCTGCGTGGTCAGGGCAAGTTAGGACAAGCTAGCGCCATGCCAGGGGCAGAACAGTGCACCCGGCAAGATGCAGTCCTAGATGACTGTCTACAGTAGATACATTGCAATCGTGGCTCACTGCAGCTTGATGATGCAACCGACTAGACATCACCTGCTGGGCACGCCACATGGGTCTTAAAGTACAGTCACTTGCAGTGGCGCTCGCCATAGTAAAGTACCCTTGTTTGGCTTGCGGGCAAGATTTCCAGCATGGTGACTAGTTCCTGCCAGGGGCAATGTCAAGTCGCGACAATCTTAATTTATAAGCTTTTTAGTGCGCCCCAGACTTAAAAGCTGAGCCTTTGCGGCGGCCTGTTTTAGTTCTTACATGGGCCTCCTAACAATTTCGCCGTGGAATGGCTAAGTAGCGGCAACTGATTCCTTTTCTTTGAGGATTGTGAGACATGGCACATCAGAGGTCCTCGTAACAACTATCGACTAGACAATGGGAATGGCAGTGGCGAAGTATCGTTAGCAAGGCCTGATGCGCACAGGCCTCAACTGCCCTTCCATCAAGCGCGAGTGTGCTTCATGAGATCAGGTGCAGCTGAAGGAGCACATTTTCAGCAAGGCGGGTGTGTGGAGTGCAGAGTTGTCATGCACCATGTTCCCCACACTAATTATGCGTCAGCGAAATGGGTTCCAATGTTCAGGGTAAGGAGGGCTATGTTGCGGTGTGTGCGAGTGCCCGCGGCCGCGTTTTGGGACAAAGCCTATGTAGGTGCGGGATGGTGCGGGCTGCAGATTTTTTTTTTTTTTTTGGGGGGGGAGGGGGGGGTCGTCGTAGGACATGCCTTGCGAAAACGCGTGGTTCTGGTACTGCCCGGTGTGACATATGGCGCTCTTGCATATGGCCCCCTAGCGCATTCCATGGGTCGAATTCGCCCTCCTGCCTCGGTCTAAGTGCACTTTTTCAGCCACTCGGCGTCGCCGCGAAGACATCGAAAGCATCTCGGACTCTTGCAGACGCCTTGTTTTCGTCGGTAGAACGATATATTCCATGTGATCGGATAAAAGCGTTTCGTGTTTTCAGCAGCCTTTGAAGTCGCACTCCCGCCGCGGTCTCGTGCGCATGCTGCTCGTGAAGTCCAGAAGCGTCGTCGCTTTCGGGCTGGCGTGGTGGTCTTGTGTTTGGGGTCTGCTGCGCAAGAATGTTGGAGTCGGGAGAATGATGGAGGCATATCTGTGCCTCGTTCATGGCAAGCTCGAGAACCGAATCCAGTACATGGAGCCTGGGACCAAGTGAGCCTGCTCATGATGGCATCATGGATCAGGACGGAGGGTTTCCTGCAGGAAAGGCTCGGCCAGTAAGAGCTGGCCGGCAGGAGCTCACTAATGAGCCAAACTGTTCAATGCGCTGCCCTTCGTCACTTGCAGGGCCAAGTTCGCGCAGCTGGGCGGACAAGCCGAAACCACAGTGCGCAGCCTCAGACACTTTGGGGTTATTCCAGATCAGGGTCAGCCAGGGGGACGGCGAGATTTAGCGAGATGATTGAAGAGTGGATAGCTCGAGTTGACAAAAGCAGGTTAAGGGATGTTGAGGGATCCAATGCTTCTCCAGTTGCTGAATCTGGCTCTGTTTGAGAGCCGGAGCTCTGTGCGTACTGCTGTGCTTGCAGGTTATGGTGAAGCACGATCAATACAACGACCCTTTCTACAGCAAGTGACTTCGGCTGATGGAATTGTTGGTCTCACAAGAGACACTGCAATGCTTCCCGAAGGTTGTTCAAGCTGACGAGAGTGGGCTCAGTTCTTTCTCGTGTTCGCAACGCGTGCGCATTGCGCCCACGCGTGCGCATCCACTCTTTCGCATTGTTGCGACCTGCTTCCACGCGCGATTTTCGACTCAGCTGATGTGATGTTTTCGGAAAGTCATACCACATGTAATTCATAGGCAGTGATTGTCTCCATTCGAGCTGGTTCCATGCATCATGTACGCCTAGACAGAGTCGCTGCTGAACTCGGCCAGGTCTCAGCAAGGCTGGTGGAAAAACCGACTCGTGAAGATGGGAAAGACCTTCGTGAAGCCAATCGCGTTGGATACCTGGATGAGCGGTCATGGACTGGGGGTTGGGGAACAGACATATGACCCTAAACCCTAAACCCTAAACCCTAAACCCTAAACAGCAGCGGGCCAGAGAAGCAGTGCCTTGAGTTCCTGACCCCACATTTTTTTTGAGGTACTACAAGAAGGAGTCCGATGGTTCGGAGTATTCCCTGGCGGGTCTGACATGTCTTACCAGTCCCACAACTCTTGTGGCATGGCAAGGCTTGGTGGGCCAAGTGATTCAACTTGGATTTAGGGTTTAGGGTTTAAGGTTTAGGGTTTAGGGTTTAGGGTTACAGAATCCTTCATGTCGACCACAGATGCCAAGAGCATCGGGGTGTGCACGGGTGTGCAGTCGATCATCAGGGGTCAGGACCCCAAGCTAAGCAGCAGGTCTACGTCAACATTCTCAGCGGCATCACCCACCAGGCATTCCAAGCATTGCATGAGCATGGCGGCACCATGTAGTGAGGACCGTCGGATCTGCCTGTGCATCTTGTGTCTCGCAGGTCCGAATAACACTGAAGAGTCTTGGACATCCGTTGGTGTCTGATGACCGCTACCTGCCACGGACCGTGGTGCCTTGTCAGACTATAGGTTTGGGTTGTGCAAGACGGCATACATGACAAGCGGTAGGAACCAACCAGCACATTTAATCTGCGTGCGGCGCAGAAACTTCACCGGATCATGCGATTCAGAATACCGTCAGTCACTGTGTCATTGGCACCTTCGCAGCCTCTGCAGCGTGGGTTTTCTGCTTAATCCGTCTTCCCGTGTCCCAAGGCGTTTGACGATGCAACCTGGTGCCCCCGAAACTTCCTGGTTGAAGTGAGATCGGACTGGTTCGACATGTGAGCCCAGCTTGGAGATTCGTTTCAGCCGTAGCACCCCAGTAGCATGCTCAGTGTGTTTGGCCAGGTGTGGCCCTTACAAAGACCGCAAAAGAAGGGCATACAGCAGGACCGGAAGCTGCATTGCAGGGGCAGAGTCAGAGGCCTTGTCTTGCTCAAGAGGCGTCTGGGCTGCGCAGCTTCAGAGATTGCATGTTATGTCGGAACCGAATCATGCACGTCGGTGCAAAAAACGAGCCTCGCCTCATCGCCTCATTGCAGCTGGCTTTGAAAACGTCCCAAGTTCCCGCGGCGCTGCGGAACTTGCGCAGGATCTCGATTGAGAATCCTTTGCCAAAGCTCTTCCAAGACATTCTGGACACCAAGCTGGGCTCCTAGAGTGTTGCATGTTGAGACAGTAGCAATGAGTCTAGCGAGTCCAGCGCCAGACGCTATTCTGAGGCTTACGATGACAGAGAAGTTGGATAACACTGCAGACATGCACCTGGGTTGTGCGTCCGCTCCCGAAGGGATCTACAGGGAACTGATGGGACCGAAGGGATCCGAAGGACTGCAGGATGTGAGCAGGGCCCTACCCCCCCCCCCCCCCCTTATGTTCCCCCCCCCCATGGAACCCAACCCCCGCAACATGGTGTCCGCCCCCCGCGGGCCCTCCCCAAACCCCCAAACCTCTCCCTAAACCTTAAACTAAACATTGAACCCCAAAGCCGAACCCCCCATTCACAGCACAGGAAGGGGGCTAAACCTTAAACCTAAACGTATGTAAACCCTAAACCTTAAACTGTGAATATTTAATGGCTACCGCCAGTGCCGCCGACCCCGGAACTTGACGCTGTGGATGCGGGGCTGCTGCTGGATCGAAGAGGCGGTGGCCTGCGATTCCGACGTCTGGATCCCCGAGGAGCGTTGAGAGTCCCAGTGCCGCGTCTTTTTCGCTTCTAGCGGTTTCGGGTTTAGGGTTTAGCGTTATTTTGTTTTTGTTGGGGAGACGGGGCTGGGTTCCACAGCGTTCTGTCTGTCGGGTTCCATTGGCTTCTTTCGGCTTGTATAGGGTTCTATAGGGTCAAGGATTGGGGGCCAGAGGCATGGGGCCATGAGGCCATGGGGGGGCCATGGGACCATGCAGCCCTGGGGGGAAGGGCGGAGGGGGCGGAGAGGGCGAGAGGGCGGGCATGCACTGGGGCCCTTTAAAGTCGTCTGATAAGGTCCAGGGGCGTGAGGCCGTGGGAGCCATGGGGCATGGGACCATGGAGCCATGGAGCGCCATGGGGCGGGAAGGGCGGAGAGGGCGGAGAGGGCGGATGGGAGCGGACCATGAGCCATGGAGCGGCGGAGAGGGCGGAGAGGGCGGGCATGCACTGAACCCTTTAAAGTCGTCTGATCGTGGGAGCCATGGGGCATGGGACCATGGAGCCATGGAGCGCCATGGGGCGGGAAGGGCGGAGGGAATGGAGCGCCATGGAGCGGGAAGGGCGGAGGGGGCGGAGAGGGCGGAGAGGGCGGGCATGCACTCTGGCCCTTGAAAGTCAGCTGATAGGGTCCAGGCGGGGAAGGGCGGAGGGGGCGGAGAGGGCGGAGAGGGCGGGCATGGACTGGGGGCCTTTAAATCAGCTGATAGGGTCCAGGGGCGTGGGAGGGGGCGGAGAGGGCGGAGAGGGCGGGCATGCACTCAACCCTTTAAAGTCGTCTGATCGTGGGAGCCATGCGGCATGGGGCACCATGGGGCGGGAAGGGCGGAGCGAACGGGGACCATGGAGCCATGGAGCGCCATGGAGCTGGGACCATGGAGTGGGCCATGAGGCCATGGGGGGGCCATGGGACCATGGAGCCTGGGGGAGGGCGCGGAGAGGGCGGAGAGGGCGGGCATGCGCTGAACCCTTTAAAGTCGTCTGATCGTGGGAGCCATGGGGCATGGGACCATGGGGCGGGAAGGGCGGAGGAAACGGGCACCATGCCATGGAGCGGGAAGGGCGGAGGGGGCGGAGGGGACCGGAGCCATGGAGCGCCATGGAGCGGGAAGGGCGGAGGGGGGGGTGGGGTTGGGGCCCGGTCAGCTGATAGGGTCCAGGGGCGTGAGGCCATGGGGCGGGATGGGACCATGGAGTGGGCCATGAGGCCAATGGGGGGGGGCATGGGACCATGGAGCTGGGGGGAAGGGCCGAGGGGGCGGAGAGGGCGGAGAGGGCGGGCATACACTGAACAGTCGTCTGATTGTGGGCCATGGGGCATGGGACCATGGAGCCATGGAGCGCCATGGGGCGGGAAGGGCGGAGGGAACGGGGACGCCATGGAGCGGGAAGGCGGATGGGGCGGAGGGGGCGGAGAGGGCGGAGAGGGCGGGCATGTGCTGGGGCTCTTTGATAGGGTCCAGGGGCGGAGGCCATGGGAGCCATGGACTAAGCCAGCCAGCCATGAGTCGGCCAGAGGCATGGGGCCATGAGGCCATGGGGGCCATGGGACCATGCAGCCCTGGGGGAAGGGCGGAGGGAGGGGGCGGAGAGGGTGGGGAAGGGCGGAGGGGGCGGAGAGGGCGATAGGGTCCAGACACTGAACCCTTTGAAGTTGTCTGATCGTGGGAGCCATGCGGCGTGGGGCCATGGAGCGCCATGGGGCCGGAAGGGCGGAGGGAACGGGGACCATGGAGCCATGGAGCGCCGTGGAGCGGGAAGGGCGGAGGGGGCGGGGGCGGAGAGGGCGGACTGTGAAGTCAGCTGATACGGTCCAGGGGTGTGAGGCCATGGGAGCCATGGGGCGGGATGGGACCATGGAGTGGGCCATGTGGGGATCGGGGGATGGGAGGCATGGAGCGCCATATGGGGCGGGAAGGGCGGAGGGAACGGGGACCATGGAGCCATGGGGAGCGGGAAGGGCGGAGGGGGCGGAGAGGGCGGAGAGGGCGGGCATGGACTGGAACCTTTAAAGTCAGCTGATAGGGTCCAGGGGCGTGAGGCCATGGGAGCCATGGGGCGGGATGAGACCATGGAAGCATGGAGCCATGAGCCATTGGGGGCCAGAGGCATGGGGTCATGAGGCCATGGGAGCCATGGGGCGGGATGGGACCATAGAGCCATGGAGCCATGAGCTATTGGGGGCCAGAGGCATGGGGCCATGAGGGGGGGCCATGGGACCATGCAGCCCGCGGAGAGGGCGGGCATGCACTGGGGCCCTTTAAATCAGCTGATAGGGTCCAGCGGCGTGGGAGGGGGCGGAGAGGGCGGAGAGGGCGGCCACCATGGAATGAGAATGCTCCGTCGAGTCAGACGTTCCCTGCAAAGGTACTGGGCTTTGGGTGACGAGCTGCTGATGACCGATCATCCAAAGGAGTGAAGCCAGCTGGCCTTCTAGCATCAAGTTGCACGGCAACACCGCAAGTTGCACATGGAGCTTCAAAATCGTGGCTATAGCTGGACAAGAGTCGCAAGCAGAAATCCTTGACGTTAGACAGCTCCATGGGGCATCCGCAGACGTCATAATGTGAAGGACACCGAGTACCGCAAGAAGGTGCGCTCGGCACATTCCAGGCATCCAAATTGTGATGTGCATCCTTTGCCTGGTGCGTTGTAGGTCATGCGCTGGGGTATGCGTCGCGGCATTCATCTCGATGCCATGGACCGGCTGCTCCTGCTCAGCAGGGAGGACGCGCCAATGATGTTCTGACTTTCTTGTCCGTCATCACGGTTAGAGTCGGTTAGAGTCCTGTTGGGAACGCTGCTGTAAGCATGTCCGGCTTTTTTTGGCCCTCTACCATTCTGTGCCATGAGGGTTTGTGAGTTTCTCCTTTTTCTTTGGGAGAGCGTTCTGTCCAAACGCAAGCGCTGCCACATGCCCAGTACTCGCACAAGCTTATGCTGCTGCTACTGCCTGCTACTACGACTACTACTACGACTACTACGACTACTACTACTACTACTACTACTACTACTACTACTACTACTACTACTACTACTACGACGACGACGACGACGACGACGACGACGACTACGACTACGACTACGACTACGACTACGACTACTACTACTACTACTACTACTACTACTACTACTCCTACCACTGCTACTGCTACTACTACTACGACTACGACTACGACTACTACTACTACTACTACTACTACTACTACTACTACTACTACTACTACTACGACGACGACGACGAGGAGGAGGAGGAGGACGACGACTACTACTACTGCTACCACTACTTACTGCTATTGCTACTGCTAGGGCTACAGGTACTGCTACTCCTACTACTACTACTACTACTACTACTCATACTATTGCTACTACTATTACTACTATTACTACTATTACTACTATTACTACTATTACTACTATTACTACTACTACTACTACTACTACCACTACTACTACTACTACTACTACTACTACTACTATTACTACTACGACGACTACGACTACGACGACGACTACTACTACTACTACTACGACGACGACTGCGACTACGACTACGACTACGACTACGACGACGACTACTACTACTACTACTACGACGACTACTACGACTACTACGACTACTACGACTACGACTACGACTACGACTACTACTACTACTACTACTACTACTGCTACTGCTACTGCTACTGCTACTGCTACTGCTACTGCTACTGCTACTGCTACTGCTACTGCTACTACGACGACGACGACTACTACTACGATGATTACTACTTCGGCGGCTAATCAACTTTTCCATGCACGGGCATATCTCAAAGCGCAAGGACATCGACACGGTGATGGCTGAATACACGCCTCCGTCTGAAGACGAGGTCTGCCAGAGAGGGAATGGAACGTGGAACTCAAGAACAGCAGTGGGGACAGCACAGGCAGAAACATTAAAGTCCTCGTTCAGGACAACTGGGTATGCCCCATCTGCATGAGCTTGAACCAGTGGCGTCCTGAGCTCTCGCACGTTTTTGAAAGGTTCCTGTTGCCCCGGTGCTTGTGACTAGTATTGGCCGGTTTAGGCTTGAGGGCCCCCAAGCCAGACAGTCCTTGAATTGCCCAAACTTGAAGCCACTCAAGGAAAGGTGACTACAACTCCGACGGGTTCAGCTGCAAAGGAGGTCATGGGTACTCCTGGCTTGGTTTAGAGCCGTCTGTGCCACAATGTCTAACAAGAGGCTATGCAGCCTTTCGCCGTTTGGCAAAGTGCTTGAGCGGTGTCACCGGCACTTTTGTGGCATGTGGCCGCGATCTTGTGAAGCCCAAAACTATGGCCGTGCTGTACGCAGCTGCTAGTTGTCGACACAATTTAGAAGTGTAATGGCTTTCTTGTCTACATCGGACAGAAGACACTGAGAAGACGTGGTGGTTGTTTTCAATGCGGCTCTGGTGCCCTTGATGTGTTGGCAGCTGGTAGTCCAAATTTTCATGCTACGCGACGGCAATCTCGACGCTTGCATCGAACCCTTTGAGGTTAGGTTCTCCAGCTAGAACCGTGTCCAAGAAGATAGATAGCGTCCCAGAATGAACCCGGTGTAATAGAGCTCCTTCATAAAATAGCGGTCGTCTCTTGGCAGTAGGTATAATGTACCCGCCCCTACGGTCGCCCGAGGGGGAAGGCCTCGGCGGATTTCACTTACAATGCTCTTTTCGAAGGTTTTGTTTTCAGCTTCAACCCTAGCCCTAAGTCCTAAACCCCAAAACCCCTGAACGTGCTGGCCAGGCATCGCGATTGCAAAGGCACCCTGAAGATGTCGGAGGACCAGCACTTGAACAGGGTTTATAGAGTTCAGGATGTTCGGGGTTTCGGGCGTCCTTGACGTCCTTGACCTTTCAAGTTGCAACTACTTTCTGCTGATGCTGCACATCTGCGCGCTTTGTGAGTTTTTTCTGTTATAGGAGTAGGGTCGGTGTACAGTGGAGAGTTGAGGCATGCTGTAATAGAAAGGGGGAGGCGGTGTACGTTTCAATCAAACTGAATGGAGGCTTGTACTCGACAAAGTCCGCGGATCTGTTGCGGGAGGTTTCAGGAAAGCTGTCTTCGCGCCACAGCTTACGGAAAGCGCGTGCTCACCAGTACTAGCATACTTGGGGGGCCCTGAGCTTGTCTTCAAACTCTCTTAGCCGGTTCAGTTTCTCTTCAGGCCGCCACAAGTTTGGGGTTTAGGGTTTAGGGTGTTGGGTTTAGGGCCAAGCCATTCTCGTTTTACTGCACCGTGTGCCTCTGGCCAAAGGACACGAAGCTGCCACATGGGCTTGGCTCTCAGCTGATCGTTATAATGCCAATGTGACCTCAACATGGCCGAGTATAAACTCTGGTGCCTATGGTTTAGGGTTTTAGGGTTTAGGGTTTAGGGTTTAGGGTTTAGGGTGTTTTGGCTGGGGACAAGGCATGTAGGTTATGTCAACCAGCATACCCAGGAATGTAGAGAACGCTGCAATAGGTTCTAATTAATGGTTCTACTGCACATGTAATCATGCGCTGGGGCTCTGCAGCCATTTCCATGTGGGATTTGTTCGGGGGCCTCGTGCAAGACGTCCATGCTCAACTCTGGACTAAAAGAACGAGCGCGCAACCGACGGCGAGACAAGGCAAGCAGAACAAAGGTACACAAGGCATTCTACAAAACTGCATCGCCCATCTGTTGGATCTGGAGAGTCTGGGTATGATCCAAATGCGGGTGCGGGGTGCGGCCGCATAATCAAGAAACGGATGCGTGCCGTCAACGTGTCTGGATCAGGCTACCCTCAAGTCTTCCTGCCCCCCTGCGCGCACACACACACACACACACCACCCACACACACACACGCACGCACGCACGCGCGCACGCACGCACCGCACGCGCACGCGCACGCGCACGCGCACGCACACGCACACGCATACGCGCACACACACACACACCTTGGACGTTTTTACACGCACTTGTGTTTACCCACGTTTACACACACACACACACACTTGCCTACACTTACACTTGCGCACATGTGTACACATACACATATACACCACATACACCCACACACACACACGACACACACGACACACACACCACACACACACACACACACACGACACACACACACACACACGCACACACACACACACATGACACGCACACGACACACACACACACATGACACGCACACACACACGCACACACATGACACGCACACGACAAACACACACACAGACAGACAGACAGACAGACAGACAGACAGACGGGCAGACAGACAGACAGACACACACACACACACACACACGACACACACACACACACACGACACACACACACACACACACACACACGACACACCACACACGACCCACACACACACACACACACACACACACACACACACACACACACACCACACACACCCACACACACACACACACACACACACACACACACACACACGACACACACGACACACACCCACACGCACACGCACACACACACGACACACACCCACACGCACACGCACACACGGCACACCCACACACGACACACACACACACACACACCACACGCGCACACACACCACACGCGCACACACAACACACACACACACCACACACGACACACCACACACGACACACCACACACGACACACGACACACCACACACGACACACCACACACGACACACCACTCACGACACACCACACACCACACACCACACACGACACACGACACACGACGCACGACACACGACACACGACACACGACGCACGACACACGACACACGACACACGACACACGACATACGACATACGACACACGACACACGACATACGACATGCACATATACATACGTATACATATACACATGAATATGTCTACGTATATGTATATGTATCTGTGCATGTCTGTGCATATCTGTGCATATATACACATATTGACAGAGTTCTCAAAAAGCCTTGTTTACACATTTTCGTTTTAGGGGACACGAACCATGATCTATATCAACTTCGTGTCTACTCTCGAACCATGGTTGGCGTGTTTTCGAGCAGGCAACGAACCACACCCTGAATCCTAACAGCTGTGGACACTAAACGCCCTAAACCCCCAAACAGCTAGCACGGGCCTTTAACCCCTGTTGACCCAACTCCAACACAGCACAGGAGCCTGATGCGCACCTGACAGCGTTTGGGGAGGTCGCTGCGTCCGACGTTCACGCTCCTTGTACTTGTTGGGGCTTTAGGGTTCCTTGTGGTTATCGTAGTTCTGAGTATTTCCTGTTTTGTTCGTAGCTTCATTCGTTTACTTAGATCACCATCATCATCCTCCTCATCATCACCGCGTGTCGTTTCCATTACTGCCTACCTACCTACCTAACACCTCTCTCTGTCTTCCTACTTGCTTACCTGCCTACCTACTACTACTCCCACCACCACTACTACTCCCCACCAGCACCGCCAGCACCACCACGAGGACGACGACCACCACCACCACCACTACTAGTACTACGACTACGACTACGACTACTACGACTACTACGACTACGACTACGACTACGACTACTACTACTACTACTATACTTCTTCTACTACGACGACGACGACTACTACTACTACTACTACTACTACTACTACTACTACTACTCCTGCTACTACTACTACTACTACTACTACTACTACTACTACTACCACTACGACGACGACGACTGCGACTGCGACTACGACTACGACTACGACGACTACTACTACTACTACTACTACTACTACTACTACTACTACTACTACAACTACTACTACTACTACTACTACTACTACTACTACTACTACTCCTACTCCTACTCCTACTGATACTCCGACTCCTACTACTACTACTACTGCTACTACTACTGCTACTACTACTGCTACTGCTGCTACAACTAATACTACTACTACTACTACTTCTACTACTACTACTACTACTACTACTACTACTACTACTACTACTACTACTACTAGTACTAGTACTAGTACTAGTACTAGTAGTAGTACTAGTACTAGTACTAGTACTAGTACTAGTACTACTACTAGTACTACTAGTAGTAGTAGTACTACTACTACTACTACTACTACTACTACTACTACTACTACTACTACTACTACTACTACTACTACTATGTTTTGGTCTGGAGGCGCACGGAGCGCTGCCTTTGGCTGTTGGGTGAAACTTCAAGTAGGCTACCCTACCTATGTGACAGCCTGTATTACCCAGCTGGCCTGGTCACCACCAGGCCTCACACCAGTACACCGTGAGCATTTGTGTCTGGTTTACTTTGCCCTACCGGCTCTACCCTAACTGCTGCTACATCTGGTCCCCAGGTCACCAGCTCTGAGCTCGCTGGTCTACTACTACCACTACTACTAACACTACTAATACTACTACTACTACTACTACTACTACTACTACTACTGCTACTACTACTGCTACTACTACTCCTACTGCTACTGCTACTGCTACTGCTACTGCTACTGCTACTGCTACTGCTGCTACTACTACTACTACTACTACTACTGCTGCTGCTACTACTACTACTACGACTACTCCTGGTTCCACTTCTACTTCTGCTTCTACTTCTAATGCTCCTACTCCTACTACTA
>CAJNDS010000291.1:41544-471544 GCA_905221605.1 Symbiodinium natans | reverse complement strand
GCCGATGCGTGAGGCCCGCGCTTGTGTCCGGAATGCTGGGGAACCTTTGCTTCGGGGTTTGGCTGGATTGGGAGACTTCAGGCCTGTTTTTTTTTGAGAAGCTTAGTGATGAGTCCTTGGGGGCTTACAGGGCGTAAGGTTTCTGAATCTTCCCGGCTGGCGTTTCGCAGTGGCGATGTGCTGCCGATGCGACCTGTGAGTTTGCTGAGGAGCTTTTCAGCACCGCAGCGGCGCAAACGTTGCTTGCAAACATTGCTTGAAATGCGTGGGCGTGGGTGAACTTCAGGCGAGGTGGCCAAAATGATGCTGACCAAAACTCTTCTCTGCCTGACATCTCTAGACATCTCTAGTCAGGTCTTCGCCATGGGATCAGACGAACACTTGTCCTTCTTCCCCCAAACGCTACGTACCGCTGTCACACGCTTCCAGATTGCCTGCAGCATGCCGCCTGGCCCCACACAAATCTTCGAGTTTCGGAACGTGTCCTCCATCCAGGCATGGGGTTGGGTTAGGGTTCCGGGCTTCGGGTGTTTATGCAGGGGTCAATGTTGCGCCAATCTCTTCCATGATACAGAGCCCCCCCCCAGCCAGCTGGGGTGGATGTCGTGCCCTGCGCCCCGCTGCCCCCCTATTTTTGGGGGCGGGCCCTGTGGTTGAGACAACCCCACACTCTGCCGGTTTGCAGATGGGGGGATCCGAAGCTGCACTGAACCTGGCGGACTCGAATGGTCTAGAGTCTAGGGCAGAACTCAGAAGCCCACCCTGCCCCATGCATCCCCAGGCGCTCCCCCTTAAGGGTTTAGGGTGTACAGGCCTTGGGGAGGTCAGGGTCTGAGGACCCGAGCCCTCGCAGCTGTGCAGGTCACGCTGAGGGCTGCGGCAGAGCCAGGCTCGGAATACACGACCTGACTCCAAAGGCCCCCAAACCTGAAGGAGGTGGAGCTACTCCCGCAGCCTTTTGGGGCTGGGGACTAAGAACCCTTTGGGTTGTGCTCTCAAGACCCCAACCTCGAACATTTTGAACCCCAAACCCTGTATCACACGCAGCTGAGAATGCATGCACGGCAAGAAACCCTAAACTCTTCTCGTGTACCGAATGCAGCGCCGTCGAAGGTGCCTGAGCCGGTCGCAGCTTCCTGCTGGCCCTGCTGCGCTCCCCGACGCATCCAAAACAGGCCTGGGGGGCTTTTCAGGGCTTCACGGCTTAAGGGCTTAAGGGCTTCAGGGCTGGGGGGGTTTCAAGGCAACTCTTTACACATACATATATATATATATACATATATACAGAGTTAGAGAAGAGATATAGAGATATAGAGATATAGAGATATAGAGATATAGAGATATAGAGATATAGAGATATAGAGATATAGAGATATAGAGATATAGAGATATAGAGATATAGAGATATAGAGATATAGAGATATAGAGATATAGAGATATAGAGATATATATTTCTACATTTCCTACATTTCCTTGGAAGCCCCAAACTATCCTACACCCCCGAGACGCCTGGGGAAGGCTTTCGCGCTTCGGAGAGTTTAGGCTGAAGGGATGGGGACTTAAGGTTCGGAGTTCATCAAGTTCTCAGGGTGTGTTGCGTTGCACGTCCACCCGCCTTGGCCTTCAGAGCTGTTCTGCCTGAACTGGTCTCAGCGCACTAGGCAAGCCCAGGGTCCCTTGGCTAGCAGCGTTTTCGGGGTTAGTGTGTTAAGTGCTCGTCCCTGGTCTCAGCAGGAGCAGAAGTTCGAGGTTCAGCCAGCGCTGCCATGTAGGATTCCTGCAGGCCGGTAACGGCGAACGTGTGCGTGATGCATGCGGCTTTCTTGCTTCTTGTTTTTGGGTTTCAGGCAAAGGCTTTGGTCGAATGATGGCCTGCAGTTCACTTGCCGAGACGGGGCTTTGGGAGCCAAATGGGTGCAGTGTCGCTGGCTGTCCATGTGCTTGCGAAAGCTTCTGCGGGGTAGGGGGTGCTGAGAGCTTTCTTGCGAGGTCTCAACCGTACCTCGCCCTACCTGGTCCCAATGGAGATCCGCCACAGGAAGCACCTAGAATGAGTTTTGACAAGCCTTCATTCACCCTCGTATCCGCCTGGGGATTTTCTTGGGCCGGAGCCCCTTTGGAAGCCCATGATTTAGCCTCCCCACTCCCTTCACAGCCAGTCCCCGGCTGCCACAGCCTTGACAAACACAACAGCAGCAACAACAACAATGACAGCACCAGCACCAATAAAGCTGTGGCAACAGCAATGGCAACCGCAATGGCAATTGCAAAACAGAAGCAACTTGAGCAGTAGAAGTTGAAGCAGAAGTAGAAGCACTTAAGCGGAAGTAAAAGCAGAAAAGCGAAAGGCGCGCCGCGCAGCCCGAGCCTGGGGGGCTCCTGTGGACTGGGAGGCCTTAAACCTGAATCCGCAAAACATTGCTGTGGGGCTAGGGGTTCGTTTCGGGCCATCCATGGCCTAGCTCGAATCTCAAGCACCTGTAAGCTGCAGGCCAACCCAACTTCCTGCCCTGTTGCAATCCCAGGCCCTACTTCCCCAGTGAAACCTTTGCGCAGGTGAAGTGCTGCTGCCCTGCGGCCAGGCTAATGTGCCAGGCCGACATACTGCCCGGTCTCGAGGGATAGTTGTCAAGGGCCTGGTCTCAGTGAGATCAGGATACAGTCTCACTGCGGCTCAGGGGCTCGTTTTTCAGCCTTACACTGAGTGTCGGCCTCTGGCTTAGCAGCCAGTCAAAATCTACACCAGCGCGAATGCAAAAACAAATATTCCGAAAGACCTCTGTGCAAGTAGCGCCGTAGATCTTTGAAAATCCCGGCGTCTTCTCATCGACGCCTAAGCTCCTATGAATATTATCCCGGAAGCCGACAATAGTTTCAGCGCTCCAAGGACGCCGCCGCATAATGTCATCGGTAGGCAAAGGATTGGCACCACTAGTTGTGCTACTGGTCGAATGAAAGTAAATACCCGGAAGTAAGCAGCTTGATGCTTGACTACAAACATACGTGAAGGTATACATACATGCGTGCATGGCTTAACCCTAGCCAGAAGGATGGTGGCTAGCGCTATAGTCTTTGCGACTACTCGAGACGGTTGAGGCTGTGGGAGTTTAGGGTTTAGGGTGGTTCTGGGGTTTGGGGTGCGCCCCAGGACTAAGATGCTTTGCTGCACCCCTTCCGTCGAGGCGGCGAGAACAGCAGCATCCAGCTGTGGACTTCGAAAGCAAAGGTCCCAAAATCGGCTCTTGCAGGCAGGCTTGCGGGTTCGTGCGTGAAAATCCATAAATCCCAAAACCCTTAAATTAAACTCTAAGCCCTCAAAGTCAATGCGGAACCCTTGGCACCCTAAGAACAGAGCAGCGCTGGTTTTGTGTGCCGATTGCTCAGGGTTTGGTGTTTTGGGTTTCCAGGTTTAGAGAGTTGGCTTTTCTTGTCGGTTTCACTTGTTGTCAGACACGATTGGTCAAGTCTGGCGCATGGAGTCTGCACATATCCGCCAGTGAGACCCCCCAAACCCACACACTGAGGCCAAAGTCCAGCATCTAGTATTTATTCCTTCTAGGCTCCTTTCTCAATGCCCCTCTCTAGGGCCAGTCCTCATGGTCCCGTTCCGAAGAACTTGCTGCCGGTACGAACTTGCTGAGCGTGCTGAGCACGCGCCTTAAGAGACGGCAGATGTCTCCCATGGCAGATGACTTTTCAGCAACTTTGTCGTCAACTTGTTCAAGAGAAGAATGAGAAGACAAGCTGTACGTAACTCAAGTTGTAACTCGCTGCTTGAGCGAACAGCTGTGTGGCTCTCAGCGGGCTTGTCTAGGAGTGTGACGAAGAAGCTGTAGTGCAGTTCACCGCATGCTTTGTAAATCAACCACGTGCGACGTCGCGACAGCCTTCACGATCCTTCACGCCTCGGCCGGGTTCTTCAGGCTTCTATATCTATATCTATATCTATATCTATATCTATATCTATATCTATATATATATATATATATATATATATCATGGTGGTCCTACTCGTCTCCAGGGAAGTATACTTGAGACCTTGCTTTGTGCATCATGTCGGCGCTGCTGTTCGACGTGTTCGTGGAGGCGCTGCACATCGCGGTGAATGAGGACAGGGCGCAGACGCATTTTGGGCAGTTTCAGACATCACCTCCTGCCGTTGCAGAGGCCATCCATCGGCGGCGAGCGTTCGAAAAGGAGATCGTGCAAGAGGTGGCAGCATGGAGCTGCTGGTGCTGCCCAGCAGCGGCCTTAGAAGGTCCCTTTTCGAACTTGCCCTTGTGCACTCTTGAGTTCTGCGATGTTCTGCGATGTTCTGCGCTCTGTTCCCCTTTCGGCCTCATCTCCGGAGCTTGTCGGGTGTTATTGCATGTAGGGCTACTCCTGATCATGGGGGGTCTCATGGCCCGTTGCTTGTCTGTGTGACTGCAGCCGTACTTCTTCGGCTGGTGCTATTGCCATGTTCGGCCCCAGTTTGCTGCTTGAACATGTCCTGAGGCAAAGGAGGTGGACAGGCATGACTTCGTCGTGTGAGGCCTGGGGGCTCTTGCTCTTCGCCCGCAGCTCTCACTTTCATCCAGGTGCTGAGGCTTATCGGTGCTTGAGGCACTAGTTCACACGGGTACTACTACAGGGTATTTTCGGGATTGCAGCATAGGAGTTGTAGGCTCCCCTCTAACGGCCTTGGTACACAAAGGATGAGCCATGGGCAACAGTACGTATCTCACCCTCGGGTTTTGAGGGTTTTGCTGTGTCTTTGGTTGAGCTGGTTGAAGGTCTCCTTAGCCGTCTAAGCAGTGCCGGCGTCTTGGGGGAGGTGCCGCTTGGAGCTTCGCTTGATCTGGAGATCGCCTTAGAGCAGCACGTGCAGGCGACTTGGGCTTCCGGTTCAGGTTTTTGGGGGATTTGTTCTTCCTCTCTCTCTCTCTCACTCTCTTTCGCTCTCTCTCTCTCTCTCTCTCTCTCTTGCTCTCTCCGTGTTTTAGTTCCGATCTTGGGATGGGAGTTCATAAACAAAAGGTGCGAAGCGCATGGATTGGCAGTTGCGCCGCGGAATGTGCTGCTTCCTCCGAGGCCCTGCAGGGCTTCAGCTCCTGGTTTCTGTACATTCCAAAGCTATACGGAGGGATTCATTTCGCCGCCCTGCAAGTTCTCGTGCCCTCTAAACACATGATCCTGATGCGAAGCAGGCACACTTTTGGGATTGCAGCAAGTTGAGTTAGTGTGTGGGCCTTGACACATTGATCGATTAAGGGAGTTGGCCGGGTCTACGAGTGTCTGGGGTCAGGGTCGTGAGGGTTTTGGGGCACTGGATTCGCGTAGGCCCTGAGCCCAGACTGCAAAATTCTCGAGTTTGATAGTGAGCCCCTGCAGTCAAGGCGTCAAGCCCTCAGCACTAGACCGTCTCTGAACTTTTGACAAGTACGTAGTTGGCTATAGTCTTCAGAACAACAAAACGCCATGATCTTCTGGGGGCTCCAACAACAGTTCGGACATAGAGAACTCGTTTTGCTGTCAGGGCGAGCAGAAGGGGTCCGTCCTGGTGCCGCAGCTCTTCCTCACTGTTTACGAATCCGAGGCCGCGGCCTCCAACCGGTCAGTTCTGGAAGAGATGGTCCTTTTCGGTGCTGCAGAGAGCGACAGAGGGAGAGAGAGAGAGAGAGAGAACGCTATAGGCACGGCGTACGGGGCGTCTCTCTGGACTGTTGAATAAGGGGATATCGGGGGAAGTTTCACACTGAGCCTCCAGTTTGAAGTTTCACGATGGAAGAGGATCCGGGCGTGCGCTCGCGCGCAGGGCTCCTTCGGAGGACCCCTCATGCCCAGCAGAAGAAGAAGAAGCAGCAGAAGAAGAATAATCAGAAGAAGAAGAATAAGAAGAACAAGAAGAAGAAGACACACGAACGAACACACACACACACACAAACAAACACACACACACACACACCACACACCACACACCACACACCACACACCACACACCACACACCACACACCACACACCACACACCACACACCACACACGACACACCACACACGACACACCACACACGACACACCACACACGACACACCACACACGACACACCACACACCACACACGACACGACACGACACGACAAGACACACACCACACGACACCCACACCACACACACACACAGACACACACACAACACACACACACACACAGACACACACACACACCACACACAGACACACAGACACAGACACACAGACACACAGACACAGACAACACAGACCACACACCCACACACCACACACACACCACACACCCACACACACACACCACACCCCACACCACACACCACCCACACACACACCACACACCACACACCACACACCACACACCACACACCACACACCACACAACCCACACACCACACACCACACACCACACACCACACACCCACACACCACACACCACACACCACACACCACACACCACACACCACACACCACACACCACACACCCACACCACACACACACACCACACACCACACACCACACACCACACACCACACACCACACACCACACACCACACACCACACACCACACACCACACACCACACACCACACACCACACACCACACACCACACACCACACACCACACACCACACACCACACACCACACACCACACACCACACACCACACACCACACACCACACACCACACACCACACACCACACACCACACACGACACACCACACACGACACACCACACACGACACACCACACACGACACACCACACACGACACACCACACACCACACACGACACAACACACACACACACACACACACACACACACACACACACACACCACACACACACAAACACACCCGCACACACACAAACACACACACACACACACACACACACACACACACACACACACACACACACACACACACACACACACACACACACACACACACACACACACACACCAAATGCTCAACACACATGCAAGAACTTGCGCAAGTCACGGGAGCACGTGAATGAGCACGTTGTTGCTGCTGTGTGAAAAACATCGAGCACAAAATCCCTTCTTGGAGCGAATAAAACTTTATCCTTCACGGACGCTTGCTCCCCTCTTCGCGAGGGCCGGGTTTTGGTCGGCGAACTGCGAGCGCTACTGGATCGCAGAACGCAAAACGAGCGCCCAAACAACCTTACTGAAACTGAAATAAGTCAAAACTTCAGCAAGGCGAGCGCCTTTGACTCAGGACCAGCCATCCAAGCTTTGACTTGGCCCGAACAACTGAGGAGGGCCAGTCGGCGCCGTCTGCTCAGAAGTCGCCGAGGGCTCAGGAACTCCCAGAAGACCTTCGGAGTGATCGCCGCAGAGGTGCGGGAGACGTTCATGTCCGCCCTGAACATGTCACGGAGCTCGCCAGGCTGAACCCATTCCTTGTTGTTGGCCCCTGCGATCGCCTGCACGTCGGATGTGCGCTGGTCGAAGCTTGGAGCCACCGACCCGGCATCTTGATCGGCCAGAGCAGAGCGGGTAGAGCGATCCACACTGAGCTGCTGTGCATCAGCAGCAGCGGCCGCATCGGCGATCGCCGGAGGAGCTGACGCCAGGGGAGCAGCCATCGCTTCATCCATGATGTGTGTCCTGTGAGCAAGAGCCGCAGGATCCACGTACTCGGGCTGCATCACGAAGAGCTTCGAGCGAGCACGGAGACGAAAGTCCAGAGCCTCCTCGTCCATTGGGAAGTTCGTGACCTGCACCCCAACCTCCTCGAAATTCCTCGTCTTCGAAGTCACCCACCATGGATCCAGGTGCGCAGCCAGCTGCGCGAACTGTTGGGTCTGATCCAGACACTCCACGCGAGCTCGCTGGGCACGAACGTGCGTGATTGTCTGGATCAAGGCGGGGCCAGATATGTGGCTGACCGCCAACCAAGTCCCAGGGACCGAGACGCGACCGCATTTCAGGTCAATCCGGCTATCCGAGTCCCGGTACCTGAATTCCACACGATCGGCGTCATTCCCGATCCCATCAATCGAGCTCCGATCGGTGACTCTAACCTCGCCGTTGCACCTGCAATGGTCCCCGGCCAGAACTGTGCCGTTTGGGCCGACCGAGTAACTGCGACCTCCCACTTCGAAGGAGAACACAGACACTGTCCACCCTTGGAACACTGCCACCACGATCGATGGCCTGAACCGACCTTGGCAAGCGTCTCGGATCAGCATCTCGTCGCAGAACTGCTGCTGTACTGACAAGTCGCTGTCCGAGCGGTAGCCCCTGAGCACCCAGTGGAAGAGGACTTCGTTGCCGTTGAAGAACTTTACGTCCACATAGGTCGCAGAGGAGCTCCTCATCATTGGCCACACGAAAGGCTGAAAAGCCTCGTGGGACAAGGCGTCAGCCGTACGGCTATCCCAGCGAGCACAGGGTCCACCAGTCTGCGAGCCAACTGTCATGAGCAAGACAGCTTTCACACCATCCAGCGTGTAGTTGGCGAACAGGCTCATCTGGAACCCACAGCTGGGAGGCATGACCTGGCCCCGCTCCGTCAGAACATTGATGGAGGAGGCCACGTTCGCCATGATCTCTTCCACCAACCAGTTCTGGAACGGACTGATCACCCTGTCGTCACGGTTGTCCACCGTGGTCAGGGACTTCTTAACATCATCGTCCGCGGCGTCCGTGATCACCGACTCCACATACGCCGGGATCTGCATCGCGAACGGGTTGTGGACCGCGGCCACCTGCATGATGGCTTGTCCTTGGTACTGGCGATGACCACCGCGACGAGCTCCACCTTTCTGGGGTGGATCTGGCTGAGCAGCTGTGGCGGCTCCTGGGGTGTAATGACCCCAGACATCCTCAGCAGTCTGACCAGTCGAAGGGAGCGGAGGTTGAGGGAACTGGCTCGGTCGCGGGAACGACATTATCCCCAGGCCCTACAACTAAGACCAGTCCCAAAAACAGCCGATCAGCTCTCGCTTGCGGGGTCGATCGCCTTTTTGCCAACCTGCAGACCAAAGTGAGACCCAAACCCCAGACCAACCTAACCGGTGGTTTGGGAACGACAGCAAAGACAACAAAGAAGACAACAAGGAAGACAACAAGGAGGACGACGACGACGACGACGACGACGACGACGACGACGACATCTGGGTGCAGTAGCTGAGGCTAACCTCAAGAAAGCCACCCTGACGGCTCGGACCTCCTTTGTTTATGGACCCCTAAATGAAGCCGTAACTCAACCCTTTGGGAAACCCTTTGTTGTGGAACTGTCGGCCTGGCCTTTCCCTTGTTTCCGCCGCTGCCCGGGTTGACAAAGAGGAACATGTCCTCGGGGCCAGACTGGCCAGACCTGGAGCTCTGCATAGGTTGAAGCGCTTGGGTGAAAAATCTTAGGTGATGTCGAATTTGGGGGTCTAGCAGGTAAAGTCTAGAGTAACTCACTAGGCCTCTGCCATCGCCAGACACATCATCATCGCCGAGATTAGCAAGCGATGCTATGCTAGCCCGTTGCACTTCGGGAGCCTACTGCCCAGTTTCATTTGTTGCAGGTGTTCTGCAGAAGCGAGAGAGTAGGTGCGTCCCAAGCAAGGGTTGAGAGTTCTTGGGTGGTATCCTGGGGCGTCAAAGCTTTAGACACTTGCCTTCCAACCTGTCTGCCTCCAAAATCCCCGACAAGATTGGCTTTGAGGACTGGGCCCTGGCAAGACGCCCTTGACGGGCCCCGGTAGGCTGCCATTGACAGGCCCCGCGAGCCCCGGAAAGCTGCCGTTGACGGGCGCCGGAAAGCCACCATTGACATAAGGCGCGGCAACCTCAGGCACAGCTCAGGAGACGGCTGGCGTTCGGGCTCGAGGTTCGGGGCCGGGGATTTGTGTGGCCTTCTTGCTCGTGATCTTGAAGGGCGAGCCACATCATAAGTGCGGATGCAAGGGCTTAGTGCGCTCGAATGCGGGCTGCGGAGGCTGGGCGCTTTGACACTTAACGATTCAACGACCCTTGCCGAACTTCTTGAGCTTAACAGGACAATACTTGGGTGGCACCTTCCGCGGCCGACTCGCCGACAAGTTGGAGGGCGTTTGTGCGATGACCTGACATCTTCAAACCTGAACCCTTGACCCGACATGGCCTACAACTACGGACGAAAGCGACCGACGACCAAACCCTGATGCAATCAACCAACTGAAAAAAAAAACATACAGGCCCAAAGCTACAAAACTTCAGGGCTCTGAACTAACCTGAAGTTGCAATTTGAATCTGAATATCCTGAACAAAGGACGCTGTTGCTGGGTGCCAGACGGGGCTGCTCCTTACAGGACTGCTCCTTAGCTGGCGCGCGGGTACATGTTTTTTGGCGTCTCGGCAAGTTCGTACATCCAGAAGCAAAGTCAGCAACGTCAATGTCGTGTTTGCACATATGAGCCCTGTTGTATATGTCAAAACGTATAAACATCCATTCGGGACACGTATGAAGTTTCTCAAAAAACCATCATGCGATCACCATTCTTTTTTTCGCCGAGCACGCTTGCTTCGAACAGCTCAATGAAATAGTTTCAAAACCATATGAACCCTTTCAGAACTGCCGCTCAATCTCATCCTGCGATGAGCATTTATTCAGGCGGCTGCGTCTCCTACCCAACCCCAACGCTCTTCTACGTTCGCTTGAAAAAACATCATCCCTGTGAGTTCAACACCAACGAACATTCCCACACCCAGCTGTGACAAACCGCACCCCGCACGCATTTCGTGGCCCGTCATCGCACTGATTCTAAGTTTGCTCGAAACTGTGTTCCCGACTCGGTCCCTCTCGGGTGCTCCTCGTGAAAATGCAGAGCTGTCGTCACTGTTGGGGTGTCCTTGGGGCTTAGATCGCGCTCCCGCCCCATGGTCCCGCGTGCACATCCTCGCAAGTTCGATTCGGTTTCGACACGGTGCTTCCTCCCAAGTCCCGTGCACATTCCATCGCAGACTAGTCGCGTACCCGCCTCGGTCCCGCATGTATGCTGCTAAAACTAACTGTGTGCCTATACCAACGAATTCGGCTTCCAATTCGCCTCGGCGCTTTCCTCCCTTTTTTCTTGAAACCTGCCCGAAAACACCTGAATGCTCTGGAAAGCCTGCAGCTCCTTGGAACCCTTGCCAGCTCTTGCAGACCTCCCTTCTCCTCAAAGCACAAATCCCCCCCCCTCCTCCTGAAACCCGGTGACCCTTCTGGGAGCCCTCCAAGAACCGCTTGTTGCTTTCGCTTGCAGGCCCTTGCCCCCTTCAAAAAAGCCCTCCGTAATGCACCAGAGACCGGCTGCCGATGAACCCCTGTTTGAGCCCTAAGGCCTAAGTCCTTACAGGGCTTCATTCTTTCACGGGGGCGTCACCTGCAGAGGAATAGCGGTAGGGAGTTTGCATCTGTTCTACAAGCTTAACCGGTTTTGCAAGTCGTGCGAGAGATGTCGACATGGAAGGGCATGGCGTCGCGGTGGAGCGGAGGTGCCGAAACGCCAAGTCCCTGTGTGATGCGTGGGCTCTGCATGATCCGACTTCAAACCTCCAACTTGTGACCGGTCTGACCTGGTGAGGCGACAGCATCGCGCGTCCAAAAGCATAAGGGTGCCACGCAGGTCGTGTTGGGCTGGAGCAGTATTGTAGCGCATGCCGGCTTGGTCTTGTTTCTGGGTTCGCCAGAACTGATTGATCGCATTGCCGATGGCCTCTACGTGCATCTTCAGGCACGAAGATCTGTGCTCAAACTAGCTACGACAATCGAAACCGGGCGCCGCCCACTGATGTTCTAAGTCTGAGTGGGTTTTGTTCCAGGTATAACAGCCTGGTAGTCTAATGGCCTCCAGCTCGATGATCGATTTGCAGGCGCTCTCTGTCGGGAATGTTTTCATTCTGTGTTCGAAGGTTCCGATGCGAACCGGGATGTCAGTAAGTCTCCAACATCTGTTGCACAAAGCTAAGGGAGCGGTGCGAGAGCTTGAGCCGAGACGCCATGTACAAAATGCAGCTTCTCCAAACCTGGCCAAGCCGTACCCCTGATTGCTCACGCGTTGAGCGCAAGCACTTTGCCAAGAGATCGCACATCGTGCTTCCGAAGCTCGGATAAGTACCCGAAGACGAATACGCCCCCACCTTGGTCGTTCACGGCATGCTGTGTTAACTCTCCGTTGGTTGGCTTATGGGGCTTCAGTTCTCTCAGGAATGAAAAATCTTCCCAAGATCACCCAGGCCACAGACTGGAAGGGAACTTGCATGCCTGGCAAGCAAGGCTGTCTGAACTACGGTGGCCTGAGGCTTTGCCAATGAACAACCTACAAGTCCCTACAAGTCCTTGCAAGTCGCAACAAGTCCCTACAAGTCCCTACCGAAAAATCCCAATCCCAGTCCCAAGTTTCTGGCTCCTAGGACATCCCTTTCTTCTCAGAGCTATCAAACGCCGAAGCCCTGTGTGACACAAAGCCGCGATCTTCCCAGCCTCCTGGCGGAATTGAATACATCGGCGTCCTTGATCCCCACTTCGGCTTCTTCTGGGGTTCACTTACGTTTCACTTGGGGGTTGATGTGTGATCTGGGCTCTTGGACTTGGATGTTGAACATTCTTGGGTCCGTGGGACGCTCTAGAGACTCTAGAACCGGAACCTCGTGCAGCCAACATCCTTGGCTCTTGTTCTCCCTATCCTTGTTCTCCTTGTTGCTGCAAGCAAGCGCAAGCGGGAGAAAGTGGGGAGAGGAGAGAGGGAAAGGGCAGAGGGGAGGGGGGGGGGGGATAGAATGGTGACAAATGACGCCCCTTGCGCTATCTACTAAGGCTCCTGATCTTTGGATTCAGGTCTGTCAGACTTCGTGCACCCCCCGGTGAAAGGATGTGAAGGCGATCTTCACACAGGACCCATGTCTTGAACCCAGAAGTGCTAAGAACTCGACGTGGGGGGGGGACTCTAAGAGAGAACTATGAATGTCAGATCTAGTTCCAGAATCCCTCCATGTTTTGTGATGCGAGTTTTTCCAAGGACTATCTGGGGAGTGGTCTCGCGGCCACTGCCCTCACCCCAAAGCCATCCAACAGCCTGACCTCACCTTATCGAAGCCTTATATCCGAAGCTCTGCTTCAGCGTGGCGGAGCTTTGAAAACCGCACCCAAGACAACAAACAGCTTGATCCCAAATCCTAGCCAGGCTCCCCCACGTGGGCTGCGCCGGCAAACTTGTATACATGGCCTTGAGAACAGGGATGTGGGTCGTGCAGGAAGTAATGATGGTGATGAAGGCTGGGGGTGCTGATGACTAAGCTGTTCGGGTTTCTAACGGGAGTCGGCAGCAGTTCGACGAGGCAAAGCCCAAAGTGCGGTCGACAGCCCGCAGTACATAATCTGTCGTCATTGTCTTCACTCAGACAAGCTAAGCCACTCCAAGCTTTCAGTTTTCAGGACCCAAACGACAGTCTGAAAGCAACGTGCTCCCAGTTGGCCTGGCAGGCTCTATCAGCGCTAGGCAGCATCATTTCGGCAAACAAATCCCACTGGACCCGAAATCCTGAGGACGTCCCTACAGCCTTAAGCACAAAACCCTTCATTACAACTATCCAAACCCCGACAACTACGTTGGGGCGAATGCGGGTCAAGTGCTTTAGGGCAAAGCCTAAACTCCATGCCTTCGACGGAGCCCTGGAGCAGAACTCTGGGCCCCCCTGCGGCAGCTAAGGGGGGGCTGCCACCCCCCCCCCCCGGCCGCCCGACCCTAAGGAAGTCGAGCCAAGCTCCGAGGCGACCTTCATGCCCTTCTTCTAAAGTTTGAGGGTGGAACATCCTCCTTACACTAACAGTCCTTTCATAGAGATTATACTAAAGATCATAGTAGGGGTACTACATGGTACTACAATCCCCATGAAGGACTGTCAGTAAAAGGGGGAACATCCCAAGGTGAAGGGTTTACAGCCTCTGGCCTGAGGCCTGTCGGCCCTTCAGGGAGATGGACCTGTGTCTGCACGAAGCTCTGTTCATACTCCGAACGCGAAGCCTTAACACCAGGGTCCCTGTTTAAGAGCCCTGGAAGCCTAAAACCTAGACCTGAGCAACACAAAAAAGGTTCGCAACACTCCCCCATTGTCTTTGAGATATTGCAGGAGACATAAGCCAAGGGGCTTAGAGGGGTTGTAGCACATATGTGAAAAGGAAGCTGCCCTCGTTTAAGTTGGTTGTCACGGGCACGTCCTTGGAGGACCTCCTCCGGCAGGCACTCCGCTTCCTTCCGTCTTGTCTGATAACGCTGATAACACTTCTCAATTCGGATGTTCCCCCTTATACGAACAGTCCTTAATAGGGAGTATAATCAGGGGGTACGATCATCCCGACTAAGGAGAACTCGAGCCGCGAGACTGAAAACCCAAGGCCCAGGCCCCGAATGACTAGGAAGCCCGATGTGTGGCGATTCCCCTAGTCACCACCCAAGAAATGCAGAAAGAATCAAACAAAATAAAGAAACCTATATCAAAGCCCGAAGTGTACTGCCCCCCCCCCCCAAAAAAAAAACAAAAAAAAACAGGGTTGGGGGGGAACAACTCGCCTCCGACTGAGCGTGCGAGGGATGTGTTGGTCCGCAATGCCGAATGTGGTCAGTGCATACAGGACCGCTCACGTGCTCTTGTCCAGCTTGTCTGCAAGTCGGTGTGCTTCGGCGCGCACAGTCGCATACAAGCCCCTTCACCTATGTGAAGCTGTCGAGCCCTCAAGCCTGTTGACAAATCGTCAGGCTGAAATGCGCCTGATTGCATACCGGATTCAAGAGTCGGGGGCATCTCGGGTGCCACCGAGCCCCTTGGTGAATGCCCCTGTGTTCCTCGATCTGAACTGAAAACGGAGACCCCCAAGACTACGACAGGTACTACATTGTCGCGGGCTAGGAATGGCCAGAGTCTAGAGATCACAAGGTCCTCTGAGAAGGGATATGGCCAGTTCTCTAACTGATGGTCCCCGTTTTGAGGGTACCCTAAACAAGAGGGGCCACCTTATAGGAAGGACCCCCTGAGGGATCATAGTCGAGCGGAGAACGACTGAACCTCCCAGCCCAGCACACACGGCAAGCGCCTCGAGATCCAAGGCAGCGGCATCCTGGCCCGAAAGGTAGGAGAGGGAACCCTAGAAGGGACCCTTAATCCTATTCCCCTATCTAGCCCCTGTATATCCAATATAGCTAAGTAGAAATAACCCCTAAAGAAGGTCCCTTATAAGGGCGGGTATGGCGGGTACAAAGAGGAGGCCTCAGAGCCGAAGAGCCTCTAAACGGTAGCAAGCCGAAAGCAACGATGCTCATGTGATGCTCGTAGAAGTTCGTGGAGCAGCTGTGGAAATTTTCTGGGGCGCTCGGGATTTGTTTGGGTTTGTGGTTAACCGGCTTTTGCCTTGCGGAAGCGGGATGTCCTTGGATCTCTGACGTGTAGGGGCTCTGGTGTTGGCTGGAGCATGCTGCGAGTTTTGGGATTGGGTAATGCAAGGCAGTGATCCCAATGCCAGGTGCAGGGTAGCCCAAGGGCTCTTGGGCAGCCAGGTTACAGCAAACCTCGCATGCTGAAACCTTTCGAGCCCTAGCTGGAGTGCTTCCGAGGTAATCCAGCATCATGCCATCGAGCACTGATGTGGACCCTGGTTCAACTTGGGCTTACGTCATCAGCTGGATCACAAGAGACTTCGGGTCCAGGCTTGGATTTTTCTGCTTCGGGATTTAGTGCTTGGACTGCTGCAGAGTTCAGGGATGCAGCGTTTAATCTACCCGGCACACCCCAACTACCCTTTAAACTTTAAACATAATAGCAGGGTACATAAACCCCCTGTATTTAAAGGGTAGTTGGGGGGTTCAGGAAGTCTAAGGGCTTTTGTTTGAGTTTGCGTAGGAGCTTTCTCACTTGCGCACAGCAAACTATTTGTCACGGCGCCGTTGCGTAAATCGCGGTTGCAGTCTGTGCTACTTGGCTTGCGAGGCTGCTAATCGGCCTGCAAGGACCTCTACATATTTGGAAAAGAATTCGCTGCTGCAAGCCTTGCGCTTGCGTTCTGCACACTGACATCCTGTCGTTCACGGACCAACTGCTCAAGCAAATGTTCTCTGGATCCTCTATCACTTCACCAGGCGTTTGCATCTTTCGTGAAGGTCGGCTACAAGGCTACAAATCTTCTCGCGCTTTGCTTGGACGTGGCGGGCATCATCACCATTTATAGGTCCTGCACTCGGCAAAAAGCATTTTTAACGGGTCATAACAAATTCGAGCACAAAGCCCATGGCGCACTACCAAAAAAATCCTGCCTTTAACAGAACTCCCAAGGCAGCGCAACCTGCAACTAGCTGTAAGGTTGTATGGTGGTTGCTTGACTTCGTTTTGCGCTTGCGGTTTACCCTAACCCTAAACCCTAAACCCTAAACCCTAAACCCTAAACCCCAAACCCCAAACCCCAAACCCCAAACCCTAAACCCTAAACCCTAAACCCTAAACCCCGACCCAAAAAACCCTACGCAAACCCCAAACCAAACTTTCATCGTTGGTTCGTGAATCGGACAGCGGCTGGGAGCCCATCTGCTCGGGTCGAGGTGCCATGTTACTTGTGTTTTTCTTGTGTTCACAGTCTACAGGTCTTGGGCACAACCTTCAGGCCATAGCTGGCCAGCCCCTGGACGTATCCCCCTAGGCCCTAAAAAATTAGGGGGAAGGCAGATCCGGAACACTGGGAGAATATCTATCCAACGGGCTCTGTATGGCTCTGTATGGCTCGGTAGAACTTCGGACCCTCGGGTCCCCAGGCACAGGGCACGCGCAGCCGCTCTGGTGGTGAAAAGGGCGGCATCTCCCTGGGGATCAAAGACCTCCTTTTCGTTAGATCCCTTGCAGAAGCCTAAGCCTCGTTGGGGTCGATTCGGAGGCTTTGGCCCTCAGGGCACGCCAACATGTAACTCAATTGTGTCTGGTCTCTTGGACAAGTTAAATCCGTTCGGACCCCGAAGAAGTTGATGCTGCAAAATTAGAGCCCTCAAATGGGCCGGGTTTGGGAAGTCGAGGGCTCACAGGGGAACCTAATGAAAATTCAAAAATTTCCCTTCAGTGCTCACGCGCTAGGCCACGTTGTCGCTCTAAGCTGCGCGCAGCGGCGAGGCCTGAGAAGCCCAGCCACTTCGGGTCTTCGGGTCTGCATGCAGACAGTGCAAACTACAAAACAATGCACATTGTAGCTGTGGCCGACTTGGAATGACGCGAACGGTCAGACATGAATGCAAAAAGCCCAACCTGAAGAAGGCCCTGGAGCCATTCGGAGGGTTGGCCGGGGTGCTGTGTAGTTGGCCCAGTCACCCCATGCTGAGCCGGTCAGGCCATCCTGAAAGAACCTCGGTGCAAACATCAGTTGGGGTTTCGGGGGGGGGGGGGGGGGGGCGTCCCTTGGCTGTTGATGCGACCAACTTTCAGGCTTCTGCGGTTGCTTGGCCACGTCGGATTGGCAGCACTGGAGCTGAGGGAACGGAACCAGACATCTACATTCAGGCGTTCCCAAATTGCCATTAATCCATAAGACCTGATAGTAAATGCTCTAGATAAATCAAGTAAACTACACAAGTTAGAGGTATTAGATATATTGGACATATTGGGTCGATTGTACTCGATGTGTTAAATGTTGGGTTTGTTTGACATGTTCGATAAGCAGGTCTAGTATATTGGACATCCAAAACCGCGGCTTCTTGAGTGGAGACCAGCGCGCCTTGCGCATGCGTGGACTATACTGACGAGCATCCCTCAAGAGACACACAACAAGCAACACATTGATCGGTCAAGTCCCGAAGCTCTTCGTGCTGACCCTGGGTATCCACCCCTCTTCGACAGGGGCTAAGTGTCCAAAGAAAAGCGCGGTCAAGCGGCATGCCGATGATCGCCATCATGGCCAGGCGGCCGTTCGCCAGCTCTGCGGCCAGTCTCCTGCGGGTGGCGCAAGCCCGAAACATCCCCAGGTCCACAAACACCCTCCTCAACCCCAAACTGCGAGAGTCTAAGAAGCCTTCCAATCTTGGCTGGCATGGACAGATATGCGTTGCAGCTGCTAGCTTGTTCACTGCCGAATATATGGGGGTGTGTAGGAAGCTTGTGGGGCTCGGGGTTTGGCGTGCCTCTGCTTGGTCTCGTCGTCGCCAGCGGAGAGCAGAGGCGGGTTCCAGCCCACATCGCCAGGCCTCCGCAGGATGGGGATGGTTTGGGGTTGATTGGGAAGGGGCTGCGAAGCTGATGCTTGTCACGGCCCCTGCCTCTTGCTGCCCCAAGCATCCTCACCGAGACCTCCGGAGAACCTGAACGGGATGGGCGCTGTTGTTTGTTGGGATGCATGGAGCTGTGAAACCAGGCCTGTCCAAAGATACCGGGAAGAGGCTTAAGCTTAGACGCCCCATAAAAAACCGAAAGCCTCACCTTCCACCTCATCTCTAGAGCTGGGTAGGGCTGGGGCGGGGGGAGGGAGGGGGAGCGTTCAGGGCGAACTGAACTCTTCGTGCCCCCGAATCGAAGGCACAAATCTTCAATGCAGCTTCGGCGGCTCCACGAAGCCGCAGTACAAGAAGATCTGCAGCCAGCCTCCCAGTGACGCTCACTCGCATGGCTGACGCTTCCCAACACCCTTTCGACTTCGGCAAGCACATTGTTCCCCCACTCAGTGCCTGCGAAGGGGACCACCTTCAAGGCAGCCAGGCCGTTGGGGATGTCTGAGAAGTTCAGGTCCTCAGCACGGGGTGCTCCGGCTCTGGGCTAGCAGATGTTCGTTGCCAGTCCGATCCCAATGCCCTATGCACAAACGGCAGTTCTTGAGGCTGTTCAGACATTTCAGACCAGCCAAGAGTCCGATGCGCAGATGCCGCCGAACTTTCCCAGCTCGGGAGTGATGTAGCCTGGGCAGCATGAGGAAAACACTGAACCCTAACTCCCTGACCCCGTCCCCTACACGACGCGTTTAGCCAGGCAAGTTTCAGGCGAATGACAGAACGGACACTAAGCCCCTAAGCCCCTGGCCCATGGTGGCCAGCATCGCGATTCGGCCGTGCCTCAGAGCGCAAGCGGTGCCAAAAAACGAGGTCTGGACTGCCACCATCCCATCCGAGAGTCGGATTCAGGGCCATTCGTGGCCCGTTCTCCGCGCCCGTTCCCCAACTTGCCCGTGCCCTTTGCTCAAGCCCACCCCCACCCGCCCTCCAGGGGCCGCGCTTGATCTCCACGGCGCGGCGGCGCTTGAAGTTCTCGGCGCTGCCATCCTCACAGGCTCGCAGATGCTCACGCTGGTGCCATCCCACTTAAGGGTTTCGGATGGCGGACGTGCAGCGGGAAGTCCTTGGTGAAGCCGACGGGGTCCCAAAATCCCAGCGGCGGCTGGGCGCCGAGCTCCTCCGCAGCGCACAACATAAGTCCAAGCACCAAGCGTGGAGGCTCAAAGTATAAGCATGTCACATGCGATAACCAGAGGTATCGTACCTCTATATATTCCTACGGTCACTATAGTCACTTTTCTATCGTCACTTTTGTCGCTATAGCTGCCCAAACATTCATAAACCCCAAGTCCCTCAACATCCGAGCTACAAGTAGGTTTGAAGCCGCCAGAAGCCAGTCCTGCTCAAAGGCCCTCAGCGGCGAGGCCGTGTAGTTGGCCCAGTCGCCTGGGATGCTGGCAGGGTAACTAACGCCTGGCTGCTAAGCCCTGGTTACTTCTCTTGACAGTCATTCGCTTTCATGCTGGTGTTTCAAGCGACCTGTGCGCCCCGCACGACACGTGCCGCTGGCTTTATGTCAGGGGCGGTTGGTGTTAGGATTCCGGGCGGGTCTCGCCGCTGCGGCGATGGCGATGTCACCTTCGTGCCCTCGCTAGAGCAGTTTTAACTCTCAGGACTGCCAGATGCTGCCCAGTGGCCCCAGGCAGAGCCGGTGAGGCCGTCCTGGAAGAACATGCCTGGGCCCCGCGCTGGCAACAGGTTGGGAAACATGCATCTATGGATCAGAAGCCCCCTTGTTCTTCCTTCTTCGCACTCCCGACGAGACCTGCAGCTCTGCAACTTCCTCACCGTCCCTATCACGGTCGAAGCGGGTTGCGTAGCCCTACAGTTCAAGCCGAGCCACCGATGATCGCCATCATGGCCAGGCGGCCGTTCGCCAGCTCAGCGGCCAACCTCCTGCGGTTGGCGCCAGCCCTAAACATCCCTAAGCCCACAACCCTCCTCAACCCCAAGCTGTGAGAGCCTAGGGAAACAGTGTGTTTTGCTGCGTAAAGCAAGAAGCCTTCCAATCTTGGCTTGCATGGACTGATATGCATTGCCGCCTCTGCTTGGTCTCGTCGTCGCCAGCGGAGAGCAGAGGCGGGTTCCAGCCCACATCGCCAGGCCTCCGCAGGATGGGGATGGTTTGGGGTTGATTGGGAAGGGGCTGCGAAGCTGATGCTTGTCACGGCCCCTGCCTCTTGCTGCCCCAAGCATCCTCACCGAGACCTCCGGAGAACCTGAACGGGATGGGCGCTGTTGTTTGTTGGGATGCATGGAGCTGTGAAACCAGGCCTGTCCAAAGATACCGGGAAGAGGCTTAAGCTTAGACGCCCCATAAAACTAGAAGAGGGATGGCCCGAAAGCATCGATTTGCCGTGCGTTGACTCCATGCACTTGACTCTTTGTAATCGAACTGTATGCACTTGGAGAAATGTATGCCCTTACATGGTTGCATAGTCACTTGTACACTGCACTTGTATGCACTGGAACTGCATGGCATTCAAGTGTGTGGAGTTGAATGCCATGCACTTGTGGTCAACTCTGTAGACTTTTCATCGGCGTTGAAGACAACGCCGAGCTCCAGCGGCCGGTCGCGGCACGCACCTGCGCCGGTGCAAGGAAAGAAGCAAAAACCACACAAGCGCAAAAACAGACAAAAGAGGTGGAGTCTAAGTAAGGGCCGTGCATGTTGGTCGCCATGGAATACCTGCGCGCAGAAAACAGCTTTACTTGCAAGTCGGTCGACAAAGGTGCCAATCGTCCCGGGCGGTCCTAGCTGCATTTTCACACGCGCGTGCGTCGCAGTGTCCATACTAAACATAGCCCGGACGGCGTCCATGCGGTTCTGCAGCCGCGCTTTCGGGCCCTGCCTCCGCTGTGACGTCAAAACTCGCCCTGCCCCGCGGGCTGCGTCCCCACACTTTCGCAAATCCACAATACACTGCAACTTGCGCAATAGTGCGCCTGATGAAGCTGGCAATCGAAACAAAGAGGAGCTTGTTCACGCTCTGTTGCAGTGCATTTCAGAGCAGGAGGCGTCATGGGAAAGCTTCCCATAACGCCTCCTGCTCGGAAATGCACTGCAACAGAGCGTGAAGAAGCTCCTCTTTGTTTCGCTTGCCAGCTTCACAGCGCTGCTGCACGCCCGTCGCGGAAGTGTTGGTGCTGACGTCGACCAGGCTTCGAAGACCGCACCACCACAGCATCGAGAGGCCAGTCGGAGATGTCGCTCAGGTTGTACGAAGTACCATCTTCAGGTCGGCGGCAAAGAAAACGTCCTTCGTCAAAGGCGCGGCAGCTTTCTGAACGGACTCGAGGCTGCCGCGAATCTCTGCGTAGACGCCCCCTGCACACCCGCAGCCCCAGCAAGCGCCCGCAACTGCGTCACGGTCTGCTTCGCAAGCTCCTCGCGCAGCCAAGCCACGCCGTGAGCGGCGAAACCTTCGCGCAGGCCGCGCAGGCCGCGCAGCTCTTGCTGCTGTGCAGCGCCACCTCCTAGCTTGTTCCCCAGCTTCAACTCTTCCAGAACTTCTCATACGGCTACCAAGCTAGCTCGGCCAACTCTTCATCTTCCTCTTGCGTCATCTTGGCCCAGTACAGGACCTCTACTGGATCAGGATGACGCAAGAGGAAGCTGAAGCCTTGGCCGAGCTAGCTTGGTAGCCGTATGAGAAGGTCTGGAAGAGTTGAAGCTGGGGAACAAGCTAGGAGCGAGGAGGCTGAGGGATACGCGGCAAGCTTGTTGCGAGGAATGCTGCGGAACATTGCGCTTCTGCGCGAACATTGTAAAGCAGAAGCTCTGTTCCGAAGCTGTACAAATATTGCGCCCGTGTACGGCAGAGGTGTCCCTCTGTCGCCGGCCGAATTTTCGCAAGACAGCGTCCATTCGGCCGCGCGCAGTGAGAGCCTAGACTACGCGAGGCAGCTCGCCGTCCTCAACGCAACTTCACAAGCAAAAGCCTTGGGTCGCCGCACATCAGGGTTTACGTAACCACTCCAAAGAGTACTTCTTGCTCTTGGCATAGTACACTCTGCAGTCATCACCAACCTTGCCACCCTCAGCTGGCAACAAGCGAAAGTCCTGCACACGGACTTTGAAGTTGCAACTGCTGCTGAGTGTGGAGAGGAGCGACTCCTTCAAATCCCCGACAGTGCTGGAGGTGTTCACGACTCGCCACGCAGTCCAAGTGGCAGATATCCAGACTTGCACCTTGCGCATAGTAGGCATATAAACCAGCGGCATGTAAGTCGAGTAGGCATTGGTGTCGGCCTTGCAAAACACACTTCCATCGCTTAGCTGATACCTTACACCAGAATATACGTGCCCATCTTCAGCTGCGGCGGAGGTGTCCGTCTCTTGCAGACGGAAATTTCGCAAGACAGCGTCCATTCGGCCCTGGCAAAATACCACCTGGAAGTCACTAGGGCCAATGCTTCGGCGAGGGGCCATGCTGCGGTTCCGCTTCAGTGCACCATCAAGCAGCAGCAGAGTGGCACTGAGGCTGCGCACCGAAGTCCACTGCCTGGTCGCGGCAGGCACCTGCGCTGGTCCAAGACAACACGCATGCGTGTAGAGCATCCGATGGAATGTGTGACGGCGCATATGTGTGCATGTTGAGGCGCAGGCAGGAGGCCAAGCAGCTTTGCTTTTTATATCTTGGGCTGGTACACGCGAAAGACCCTTTCGCAAGACAGCGTTGAGGGGAGTAAGCAAGGGTTCAAACTAGCGAGAGTTCTGCAGGCGGTGCAAAGCCAAGAGAGCATAATCTCTGCATTTCCACGGTTGCAGAGCTGGCCGAGCCGACAAGATGCAGTCCACAGCTTCATCTGCGCTGCATTGGCCGTCCAGCACCAGCCAAGCGCAGAGGGCAGCAGGACTGCGATTAATGCCACCGAAGCAATGGAAGAGCACGTTGAACTCCTCGCTCGCCTGTTGGCACTGCTCGCGCAGAGTGCGCAAAGTCTGAGCCATGTCTGTCCAAGCCTGGGCGCACCGCTCTGCGCTCTCGAAGAACCAGGAAGCATCCCGGTTGCATTTGATTCTGGGGTCGTCCAATTCAACTTGGACGTGCCGCACACCAGAGCGGGAAAAGTGCTCGCGCCAGTCTTGGGGAGCCCCCCTGACTCGCAGCTCAGCTGGCCGGCACACGCTCACCACAACCGTCACAGAAGTGTTGGCGCTGACCTCGACGTGGAAGATGTCGGCAGCCGAGCGCACGCTGCCCAGCAAGCAGCTCTCACCAGGCTTCGCAGACCGCACCACCACGGCATCGAGAGGCCAGTCGGAGATGTCGCCCAGGTTGTAGGAAGCTCTCCAAACAGTATAGTCCATGTCTGACCAAGGTCCCTCATTGTATTTTGTGGAGATGTCGAGCTGCCTCTGTCGAATCCAGCACATCTCCGCGTCGGACATTGTCGGCCCAGAAGACGTCAGCGAGGACTCCATGCATATGCAGAAAGCAGCAAGGAGGTTTCACTGCAGACCGCTCGTCGGGCCAAAACTAGCTTTTCGAGCCAAAGCCAGCAGCGCAGCCAGGTCTGCGGGTTTAGGGTATCTTGTTCAGAAGAGTGAGGGGCTGAGGTTTTGGGGTTCGGGCAGAACATTGTCAGAATGACATTCCCACACAGACAGACACAAAACCACGTCATCGACTGGCCTAAAGCTCGGGATGTCTCCCATCCACGGTCAATGTCAAAGGCGAAGAGAAGTCGAGGTCAAGAAGAAGGCTACAGAAGAAGCACTGTTTCAGTCCTGCGCTCTAGTGAGAAACGAACTTGCCCAGTCCCGCGGGCTGCATCCCCACACCTCCGCAAGACGGCGTCCACGCGGTTCCGCAGCCGCGCATCTTCGCAACAGAGCGGCCACGCGGTTCCACGGTCGCGCTACATGTGTGCGGTGGCGTGAAACGCACGTAGCCGCTCAGACCGCCGGGATACGTCAGCGCCGCCCCTAGTCATCATGCCGATGAGCAGCCTCAGATGAAAGATGCGGGAGAGACCTCAAGGCAGACATTCGCACATCTTCCTCGTTGTACCAATCCACAATGCAACTTGCGCAATAGTGCGCCTGATGTCCATACTTCGTTCTCATGCACGGACGGTCGTGCATCTAGCAGGAGAAAGTACAACTGCCTCTTCGCGGCGGGCAAAGATTCCCCATTGCGGCAAGGAGCAAAAGGGCGCGGTCACCTAAGCAAACGTCGCAAAAAGGTGCTGCGGCGCCCACACGAATGCACGCATGTCACCATGCACTCAGACATCATGCCAACGTGTGAGTTGTGTCAAGTGAGTCCAAGGAGACATGCCATGTCATTCTCAGTCCAGGGAGACACGCAGTCTTTTTAGCAGGAGCTGCGAGAGTGTGTGCATGCCCACAGGCGCTGCAGGCGCTGACTGACCTGTCCAGGGCGAGCCTTCCGCCGTGTCCGGCGCCGGCGCACCTTCCGCAAGACAGCGTCGCGCGCGCAGCAGCGGGGACGGGCTCAGGCAACGTCCCAGGCTGCGCACTTCACCTTCATCGGCGTCTCCTCGATGAGACTGGTGGCCGGGCGCTTGTTGCTCTGCAGCGTCGGCTCTCCCGCGAGCAAGTCCCAGACCATGGCGCGCTCTGTCTCCAGGTTGCGAACTCCGTCGCGCGGGACATCCACTCCACGTGCAAGACCACAGCGTCCGTGGCCTCGTTCCTGAGTACGCGTCCCACCAAAAAACGTGGTTGGCCGTCTGCCATGTTGAAGAGGTGACAGCTGGTGAAGTGACAAAAGGCCTCGATCGCGAATGGCTGGGCGCCGTCCATAACGCAACATCTACCTCTGGCCAATGCGGCAGAGCCTTCAAAAGCAGCTCCGCAAGTAGCTGCTGCTCTGCAGCGGAAGAAAGATGCCTGTCGCAAAAGACTGCGGCAGTAATGTCCAGCGAGTAAGCAGCGGCAGATCTGCGCAAGTTCACATCCTCGAAGATGTCAGGGGCAGCAAGGACCACCGCTGCAACAGTGTCTGCTCCAGCTTCGTGAGCTGCTCGGAGGGATCTCCAGACGTGGTATTTGATGTCCGCACTTGCGCTCGGAGCAGCGGCAGGACACAATGCCAGGACGATTCGCTCAGTCAAATTGCTCCTGCTCACATTCTCAAAGGCGACTCCCAACTCCGCCGCCAGTTGCTGTAAGCTGGGCCCGTCGCCTCGGAAGCGCCATTTACGAAGCCTGGCCCGAAGAGACCGAGCCGCGCTTTCGCCGAGCTCTGCTACCCAGCTCCTCAAGCCATCTGCGCTGACATCGTCCTCGACGTCTGCCTGCCCGAACGTAGAAACGTCGAGGCCAAAAAAAGCAAGCAAGATTAAAACGTCAGGTGGCGGGCAGTAAAGGGGGGTGAGAAAAGCCTGAAACTGCCCTAGTCAAGAGACACTGCGCAGGACAAAAGAGAAGCTTTCCCCATGACGCCTCCTGCTCGGATATGCACTGCAACAGAGCGTCTAGAAGCTCCTGTTTGTTTCGCATGCCGGTGCCAGAGCCCTGCTGCACACCCGCAGCCCCAGCCAGCGCCCGCAACTGCTTGACGGTCTTCTTCGCGAGCTCCCCGCGCAGCCAAGCCACGCCGTCAGCAGCAAAACCTTCTCGCAGGCCCTGCAGCTCTTGCTGCAGCGCAGCGCCAGCTTCATCCTGTTCGAAGGTTGACAAGAAAAGCCTGAAACTGCCCTAGTCAAGAGACACTGCGCAGGACAAAAGAGAAGCTTTCCCCATGACGTCTCCTGCCCGGAAATGCACTGCAACAGAGCGTGCAGAAGCTCCTCTTTGTTTCGCCGGCCAGCTTCAAAGCGCTGCTGCACGCCCGCAGCCCCAGCAAGCTCACGCAAATGCAGGGCAGTCTGCTTCGCGAGCTCCTCGCGCAGCCAAGCCACGCCGTCAGCAGCAAAACCTTCTCGCAGGCCCTGCAGCTCTTGCTGCAGCGCAGCGCCAGCTTCATCCTGTTCGAAGGTTGACAAGAAAAGCCAGAAACTGCCCTAGTCAAGAGACACTGCGCAGGGCAATAGAGAAGCTTTCCCCATGACGCCTCCTGCCCGGAAATGCACTGCGACAGAGCGCGCAGAAGCTCCTCTTTGTTTCGCAGGCCAGCTTCAAAGCGCTGCTGCACGCCCGCAGCCCCAGCAAGCTCACGCAAATGCAGGGCAGTCTGCTTCGCGAGCTCCCCGCGCAGCCAAGCCACGCCGTCAGCAGCAAAACCTTCTCGCAGGCCCTGCAGCTCTTGCTGCAGCGCAGGGCCAGCTTCATCCTGTTCGAAGGTCGACAAGAAAAGCCGGAAACTGCCCTAGTCAAGAGACACTGCGCACGCGCCGCTTGAAGCAAGCTCCAAGCAACGAAAATCATGACCCCTGACCTGCCTAGGAATGCAAACGATATGACACACCCTTGCAGAACAAGGAAACCAAGAATGTACAGGACAAAAGAGAGGCTTTCCCCACAACGCCTCCTGCTCGGAAATGCGCTGCGACAGAGCGTGCACAAGCTCCTCTTTGTTTCGCACGCGCCCGTCAGAGCGCCGCGGTATGCCTGCAGCGCCACCAAGCTCGCGCAGCTGCGTGACCGTCTTTTTCGCAAGCTCCTGGCGCAGCCAACCTGCACCTTTAGCGCGGAAACCACGCTGCAGCGTCTGCATAGCATCCCCGCCGGCGTACGACATGCCTGGACCTACAAAAAACCGCACCGTCCAAGCTGGCGCCAAGGTTTCACTCAACAGCGCCTCTCGGGCCAAAGCTAGCACGCACGCATGTACAGCAACGCATCATGAGGTGGTCCACACAGCAAAATGTCAAAGCGTGAATTCAGTGCTACGCATGCGGCACACGCAGACAGCGCAGGATGCCTTCTCGTGTTTCTTGATGTCGTGACACCACCTACACGCAGCAACAGCACAAAACAACAGACATACAGCACACGAACGCTAGCACCGACACACAGTGCGGGATGCCTTCTCCCCTTCATTGACGTCGGGGCGCCCCAGGACGTCCAAATCGGACATCGCCCAAACATGTTAGCAACCACTGATCACTTCCCACAGAGAGACGAGTCTGAGCGCAGGACTGGTTGCCTTCCCTCCAAATCGAGATCACTTTTTTTCCCGCTCCACTGCATGGCTGATATTTGCCATGGTTTTGGGGTTTTGGAAATAGCGAATTCGGGGACCATGGTTTTCGCGACGGTCTTGGAAACAGCGAATTCGAGTACCATGGTTTTCGCGATGGTTTTGGACACAGCGAATTCGGGGACCATGGTGTTTGCGATGGTTTTGGAAACAGCAACTTCGGGGACCATGGTTTTCGCAATGGTTTTGGAAGCGAATTCGAACACACCGTCCCCAAGTTGTTTGCGAGGGTTTCGAAGCTCCACAATTCCGCGCCCACGTTATTTGCGAGGATTTCGAAGCCCCACAGTTCCGCGCCCACGTTATTTGCGAGGGTTTCGAAGCCCCAGAATTCCGCGCCCACGTTATTTGCTAGGTTTTCAAAGCCCCAGAATTCCGCGCCCATGTTATTTGCGAGGTTTTCAAAGCCCCAGAGTTCCGCGCCCACGTTAGTTGCGAGTTCCGTGCCCATGTTCCCCAAGTTGTTTGCGAGGATTTCGAAGCTCCACAATTCCGCGCCCACGTTATTTGCGAGGATTTCGAAGCCCCACAGTTCCGCGCCCACGTTATTTGCGAGGGTTTCGAAGCCCCAGCATTCCGCGCCCACGTTATTTGCTAGGTTTTCAAAACCCCAGAATTCGGCGCCCATGTTATTTGCGAGGTTTTCACAGCCCCAGAGTTCCGCGCCCATGTTCCCCAAGTTGTTTGCGAGGATTTCGAAGCTCCACAATTCCGCACCCACGTTATTTGCGAGGATTTCGAAGCCCCACAGTTCCGCGCCCACGTTATTTGCGAGGGTTTCGAAGCCCCAGAATTCCGCGCCCACGTTATTTGCTAGGTTTTCAAAGCCCCAGAACTTCGCGCCCATGTTATTTGCGAGGTTTTCAAAGCCCCAGAGTTCCGTGCCCACGCGCCAACGCCGCAACCCGCAGAGGGGTTACGTTTGTTTGTCAAAAAAGGCCAAAACACGATGGTTTTGGCACCGCGCCAACGCCGAAACCCGCAGAGGGTTGCCTGCGGCCACGGAAAAAAGTTCCAAAAACGACGGTTTTAGCACCGCGACCCGGCGATCACCCGCAGAGGGTTGTCCGCGGACACAAAGAAACGTAAAAAAAACGACGGTTTTGGCACCGCGACCACGCCGAAACCCGCAGAGGGTTGTCCGCGGCCACAAAGAAACGTAAAAAAACGACGGTTTTGGCACCGCGACCACGCCGAAACCCGCAGAGGGTTGTCCGCCGTAAAAAAACGACGGTTTTAGCAGCGCGACCACGCCGAAACCCGCAGAGGGTTGCAATCCCGATTGGCGATGTCAACCCAGCCCGCCGCCTTAGAAAGAGTAATTTTAATTTAGAAATCTAGGACTGGGTACGAAGGTCTAGTAAATTCTACGTAAATCTAGAAATTTGTATTCACTGATTACTAAACTCTATGCAATTCACTCTATGCAATTCACTCTATGCACTTCCCTCTATGCACTTCACTCTATGCACTTCACTCTATGCACTTCACTCTATGCACTTCACTCTATGCACTTCACTCTATGCACTTCACTCTATGCACTTCACTCTATGCACTTCACTCTATGCACTTCACTCTATGCGCTTCACTCTGTGCACTTCACTCTGTGCACTTGCCTCTATGCACTTCACTCTATGCACTTTGCTCTATGCGCTTCACTCTATGCACTTCGCTCTATGCACTTCACTCTATGCACTTCGCTCTATGCACTTCACTCTATGCACTTCACTCTGTGCACTTCACTCTATGCACTTCACTCTATGCACTTCACTCTATGCACTTCACTCTATGCACTTCACTCTATGCACTTCACTCTATGCACTTCAGTCTATGTTGTTGTGTCAGGGGGCTCCGCACGGAAGAACCCTTCGCGATGCTTTCGGGAAAACCGAAAGCCTCACCTTCCACCTCATCTCTAGAGCTGGGTAGGGCTGGGGCGGGGGGAGGGATGGGGAGCGTTCAGGGCGAACTGAACTCTTCGTGCCCGAATCGAAGGCACAAATCTTCAATGCAGCTTCGGCGGCTCCACGAAGCCGCAGTACAAGAAAATCTGCAGCCAGCCTCCCAGTGACGCTCACTCGCATGGCTGACGCTTCCCAACACCCTTTCGACTTCGGCAAGCACATTGTTCCCCCACTCAGTGCCTGCGAAGGGGACCACCTTCAAGGCAGCCAGGCCGTTGGGGATGTCTGAGAAGTTCAGGTCCTCAGCACGGGGTGCTCCGGCTCTGGGCTAGCAGATGTTCGTTGTCAGCCCGATCCCAATGCCCTACGCACAAACGGCAGTTCTTGAGGCTGTTCAGACATTTCAGACCAGCCAAGAGTCCGATGCGCAGATGCCGCCGAACTTTCCCAGCTCGGGAGTGATGTAGCCTGGGCAGCATGAGGAAAACACTGAATAGCCAGGCAAGTTTCAGGCGAATGACAGAACGGACACTAAGCCCCTAAGCCCCTGGCCCATGGTGGCCAGCATCGCGATTCGGCCGTGCCTCAGAGCGCAAGCGGTGCCAAAAAACGAGGTCTAGAATGCCACCATCCCATCGAGAGTCGGATTCAGGGCCATTCGTGGCCCGTTCTCCGCGCCCGTTCCCCAACTTGCCCGTGCCCTTTGCTCAAGCCCACCCCCACCCGCCCTCCAGGGGCCGCGCTTGATCTCCACGGCGCGGCGGCGCTTGAAGTTCTCGGCGCTGCCATCCTCACAGGCTCGCAGATGCTCACGCTGGTGCCATCCCACTTAAGGGTTTCGGATGGCGGACGTGCCGCGGGAAGTCCTTGGTGAAGCCGACGGGGTCCCAAAATCCCAGCGGCGGCTGGGCGCCGAGCTCCTCCGCAGCGCACAACATAAGTCCAAGCACCAAGCGTGGAGGCTCAAAGTATAAGCATGTCACATGCGATAACCAGAGGTATCGTACCTCTATATATTCCTACGGTCACTATAGTCACTTTTCTATCGTCACTTTTGTCGCTATAGCTGCCCAAACATTCATAAACCCCAAGTCCCTCAACATCCGAGCTACAAGTAGGTTTGAAGCCGCCAGAAGCCAGTCCTGCTCAAAGGCCCTCAGCGGCGAGGCCGTGTAGTTGGCCCAGTCGCCTGGGACGCTGGCAGGGTAACTAACGCCTGGCTGCTAAGCCCTGGTTACTTCTCTTGACAGTCATTCGCTTTCATGCTGGTGTTTCAAGCGACCTGTGTGCCCCGTACGACACGTGCCGCTGGCTTTATGTCAGGGGCGGTTTGTGTTAGGATTCCGGGCGGGTCTCGCCGCTGCGGCGATGGCGATGTCACCTTCGTGCCCTCGCTAGAGCAGTTTTAACTCTCAGGACTCCCAGATGCTGCCCAGTGGCCCCAGGCAGAGCCGGTGAGGCCGTCCTGGAAGAACATGCCTGGGCCCCGCGCTGGCAACAGGTTGGGAAACATGCATCTATGGATCAGAAGCCCCCTTGTTCTTCCTTCTTCGCACTCCCGACGAGACCCGCAGCTCTGCAACTTCCTCACCGTCCCTATCACGGTCGAAGCGGGTTGCGTAGCCCTACAGTTCAAGCCGGGCCACCGATGATCGCCATCATGGCCAGGCGGCCGTTCGCCAGCTCAGCGGCCAACCTCCTGCGGTTGGCGCCAGCCCTAAACATCCCTAAGCCCACAACCCTCCTCAACCCCAAGCTGTGAGAGCCTAGGGAAACAGTGTGTTTTGCTGCGTAAAGCAAGAAGCCTTCCAATCTTGGCTTGCATGGACTGATATGCATTGCCGCCTCTGCTTGGTCTCGTCGTCGCCAGCGGAGAGCAGAGGCGGGTTCCAGCCCACATCGCCAGGCCTCCGCAGGATGGGGATGGTTTGGGGTTGATTGGGAAGGGGCTGCGAAGCTGATGCTTGTCACGGCCCCTGCCTCTTGCTGCCCCAAGCATCCTCACCGAGACCTCCGGAGAACCTGAACGGGATGGGCGCTGTTGTTTGTTGGGATGCATGGAGCTGTGAAACCAGGCCTGTCCAAAGATACCGGGAAGAGGCTTAAGCTTAGACGCCCCATAAAAACCGAAAGCCTCACCTTCCACCTCATCTCTAGAGCTGGGTAGGGCTGGGGCGGGGGGAGGGAGGGGGAGCGTTCAGGGCGAACTGAACTCTTCGTGCCCCCGAATCGAAGGCACAAATCTTCAATGCAGCTTCGGCGGCTCCACGAAGCCGCAGTACAAGAAGATCTGCAGCCAGCCTCCCAGTGACGCTCACTCGCATGGCTGACGCTTCCCAACACCCTTTCGACTTCGGCAAGCACAGTGTTCCCCCACTCAGTGCCTGCGAAGGGGACCACCTTCAAGGCAGCCAGGCCGTTGGGGATGTCTGAGAAGTTCAGGTCCTCAGCACGGGGTGCTCCGGCTCTGGGCTAGCAGATGTTCGTTGCCAGCCCGATCCCAATGCCCTACGCACAAACGGCAGTTCTTGAGGCTGTTCAGACATTTCAGACCAGCCAAGAGTCCGATGCGCAGATGCCGCCGAACTTTCCCAGCTCGGGAGTGATGTAGCCTGGGCAGCATGAGGAAAACACTGAACCCTAACTCCCTGACCACGTCCCCTACACGACGCGTTTAGCCAGGCAAGTTTCAGGCGAATGACAGAACGGACACTAAGCCCCTAAGCCCCTGGCCCATGGTGGCCAGCATCGCGATTCGGCCGTGCCTCAGAGCGCAAGCGGTGCCAAAAAACGAGGTCTGGACTGCCACCATCCCATCCGAGAGTCGGATTCAGGGCCATTCGTGGCCCGTTCTCCGCGCCCGTTCCCCAACTTGCCCGTGCCCTTTGCTCAAGCCCACCCCCACCCGCCCTCCAGGGGCCGCGCTTGATCTCCACGGCGCGGCGGCGCTTGAAGTTCTCGGCGCTGCCATCCTCACAGGCTCGCAGATGCTCACGCTGGTGCCATCCCACTTAAGGGTTTCGGATGGCGGACGTGCAGCGGGAAGTCCTTGGTGAAGCCGACGGGGTCCCAAAATCCCAGCGGCGGCTGGGCGCCGAGCTCCTCCGCAGCGCACAACATAAGTCCAAGCACCAAGCGTGGAGGCTCAAAGTATAAGCATGTCACATGCGATAACCAGAGGTATCGTACCTCTATATATTCCTACGGTCACTATAGTCACTTTTCTATCGTCACTTTTGTCGCTATAGCTGCCCAAACATTCATAAACCCCAAGTCCCTCAACATCCGAGCTACAAGTAGGTTTGAAGCCGCCAGAAGCCAGTCCTGCTCAAAGGCCCTCAGCGGCGAGGCCGTGTAGTTGGCCCAGTCGCCTGGGACGCTGGCAGGGTAACTAACGCCTGGCTGCTAAGCCCTGGTTACTTCTCTTGACAGTCATTCGCTTTCATGCTGGTGTTTCAAGCGACCTGTGTGTCCCGTACGACACGTGCCGCTGGCTTTATGGCAGGGGCGGTTTGTGTTAGGATTCCGGGCGGGTCTCGCCGCTGCGGCGATGGCGATGTCACCTTCGTGCCCTCGCTAGAGCAGTTTTAACTCTCAGGACTCCCAGATGCTGCCCAGTGGCCCCAGGCAGAGCCGGTGAGGCCGTCCTGGAAGAACATGCCTGGGCCCCGCGCTGGCAACAGGTTGGGAAACATGCATCTATGGATCAGAAGCCCCCTTGTTCTTCCTGCTTCGCACTCCCGACGAGACCCGCAGCTCTGCAACTTCCTCACCGTCCCTATCACGGTCGAAGCGGGTTGCGTAGCCCCACAGTTCAAGCCGGGCCACCGATGATCGCCATCATGGCCAGGCGGCCGTTCGCCAGCTCAGCGGCCAACCTCCTGCGGTTGGCGCCAGCCCTAAACATCCCTAAGCCCACAACCCTCCTCAACCCCAAGCTGTGAGAGCCTAGGGAAACAGTGTGTTTTGCTGCGTAAAGCAAGAAGCCTTCCAATCTTGGCTTGCATGGACTGATATGCATTGCCGCCTCTGCTTGGTCTCGTCGTCGCCAGCGGAGAGCAGAGGCGGGTTCCAGCCCACATCGCCAGGCCTCCGCAGGATGGGGATGGTTTGGGGTTGATTGGGAAGGGGCTGCGAAGCTGATGCTTGTCACGGCCCCTGCCTCTTGCTGCCCCAAGCATCCTCACCGAGACCTCCGGAGAACCTGAACGGGATGGGCGCTGTTGTTTGTTGGGATGCATGGAGCTGTGAAACCAGGCCTGTCCAAAGATACCGGGAAGAGGCTTAAGCTTAGACGCCCCATAAAAACCGAAAGCCTCACCTTCCACCTCATCTCTAGAGCTGGGTAGGGCTGGGGCGGGGGGAGGGAGGGGGAGCGTTCAGGGCGAACTGAACTCTTCGTGCCCCCGAATCGAAGGCACAAATCTTCAATGCAGCTTCGGCGGCTCCACGAAGCCGCAGTACAAGAAGATCTGCAGCCAGCCTCCCAGTGACGCTCACTCGCATGGCTGACGCTTCCCAACACCCTTTCGACTTCGGCAAGCACAGTGTTCCCCCACTCAGTGCCTGCGAAGGGGACCACCTTCAAGGCAGCCAGGCCGTTGGGGATGTCTGAGAAGTTCAGGTCCTCAGCACGGGGTGCTCCGGCTCTGGGCTAGCAGATGTTCGTTGCCAGCCCGATCCCAATGCCCTACGCACAAACGGCAGTTCTTGAGGCTGTTCAGACATTTCAGACCAGCCAAGAGTCCGATGCGCAGATGCCGCCGAACTTTCCCAGCTCGGGAGTGATGTAGCCTGGGCAGCATGAGGAAAACACTGAATAGCCAGGCAAGTTTCAGGCGAATGACAGAACGGACACTAAGCCCCTAAGCCCCTGGCCCATGGTGGCCAGCATCGCGATTCGGCCGTGCCTCAGAGCGCAAGCGGTGCCAAAAAACGAGGTCTGGACTGCCACCATCCCATCCGAGAGTCGGATTCAGGGCCATTCGTGGCCCGTTCTCCGCGCCCGTTCCCCAACTTGCCCGTGCCCTTTGCTCAAGCCCACCCCCACCCGCCCTCCAGGGGCCGCGCTTGATCTCCACGGCGCGGCGGCGCTTGAAGTTCTCGGCGCTGCCATCCTCACAGGCTCGCAGATGCTCACGCTGGTGCCATCCCACTTAAGGGTTTCGGATGGCGGACGTGCAGCGGGAAGTCCTTGGTGAAGCCGACGGGGTCCCAAAATCCCAGCGGCGGCTGGGCGCCGAGCTCCTCCGCAGCGCACAACATAAGTCCAAGCACCAAGCGTGGAGGCTCAAAGTATAAGCATGTCACATGCGATAACCAGAGGTATCGTACCTCTGTATATTCCTACGGTCACTATAGTCACTTTTCTATCGTCACTTTTGTCGCTATAGCTGCCCAAACATTCATAAACCCCAAGTCCCTCAACATCCGAGCTACAAGTAGGTTTGAAGCCGCCAGAAGCCAGTCCTGCTCAAAGGCCCTCAGCGGCGAGGCCGTGTAGTTGGCCCAGTCGCCTGGGACGCTGGCAGGGTAACTAACGCCTGGCTGCTAAGCCCTGGTTACTTCTCTTGACAGTCATTCGCTTTCATGCTGGTGTTTCAAGCGACCTGTGTGCCCCGTACGACACGTGCCGCTGGCTTTATGTCAGGGGCGGTTTGTGTTAGGATTCCGGGCGGGTCTCGCCGCTGCGGCGATGGCGATGTCACCTTCGTGCCCTCGCTAGAGCAGTTTTAACTCTCAGGACTCCCAGATGCTGCCCAGTGGCCCCAGGCAGAGCCGGTGAGGCCGTCCTGGAAGAACATGCCTGGGCCCCGCGCTGGCAACAGGTTGGGAAACATGCATTTTGGATCAGAAGCCCCCTTGTTCTTCCTTCTTCGCACTCCCGACGAGACCCGCAGCTCTGCAACTTCCTCACCGTCCCTATCACGGTCGAAGCGGGTTGCGTAGCCCTACAGTTCAAGCCGGGCCACCGATGATCGCCATCATGGCCAGGCGGCCGTTCGCCAGCTCAGCGGCCAACCTCCTGCGGTTGGCGCCAGCCCTAAACATCCCTAAGCCCACAACCCTCCTCAACCCCAAGCTGTGAGAGCCTAGGGAAACAGTGTGTTTTGCTGCGTAAAGCAAGAAGCCTTCCAATCTTGGCTTGCATGGACTGATATGCATTGCCGCCTCTGCTTGGTCTCGTCGTCGCCAGCGGAGAGCAGAGGCGGGTTCCAGCCCACATCGCCAGGCCTCCGCAGGATGGGGATGGTTTGGGGTTGATTGGGAAGGGGCTGCGAAGCTGATGCTTGTCACGGCCCCTGCCTCTTGCTGCCCCAAGCATCCTCACCGAGACCTCCGGAGAACCTGAACGGGATGGGCGCTGTTGTTTGTTGGGATGCATGGAGCTGTGAAACCAGGCCTGTCCAAAGATACCGGGAAGAGGCTTAAGCTTAGACGCCCCATAAAAAACCGAAAGCCTCACCTTCCACCTCATCTCTAGAGCTGGGTAGGGCTGGGGCGGGGGGAGGGAGGGGGAGCGTTCAGGGCGAACTGAACTCTTCGTGCCCCCGAATCGAAGGCACAAATCTTCAATGCAGCTTCGGCGGCTCCACGAAGCCGCAGTACAAGAAGATCTGCAGCCAGCCTCCCAGTGACGCTCACTCGCATGGCTGACGCTTCCCAACACCCTTTCGACTTCGGCAAGCACATTGTTCCCCCACTCAGTGCCTGCGAAGGGGACCACCTTCAAGGCAGCCAGGCCGTTGGGGATGTCTGAGAAGTTCAGGTCCTCAGCACGGGGTGCTCCGGCTCTGGGCTAGCAGATGTTCGTTGCCAGTCCGATCCCAATGCCCTATGCACAAACGGCAGTTCTTGAGGCTGTTCAGACATTTCAGACCAGCCAAGAGTCCGATGCGCAGATGCCGCCGAACTTTCCCAGCTCGGGAGTGATGTAGCCTGGGCAGCATGAGGAAAACACTGAACCCTAACTCCCTGACCCCGTCCCCTACACGACACGTTTAGCCAGGCAAGTTTCAGGCGAATGACAGAACGGACACTAAGCCACTAAGCCCCTGGCCCATGGTGGCCAGCATCGCGATTCGGCCGTGCCTCAGAGCGCAAGTGGTGCCGTGAGCTCAGCCTCTTTGGGTCGCTTTGTACTGGGTTTCCGCTAGTGCACCGGCATGCTGCTCTCGTGCTTGTTCTATCGCTCCTGAGCTGTCTCCACCTTGCGTGCCACCTCTTTCTTAAGGCATCCGTCTGGCACTGCATCGGCAAACGCTCAAGCTGGCTTTGGTACACATCACAAAAGCGTTGAAGCGTGCATTGCCATTTTTGAGCTATCTGCCTCCGCCTTCATGCTTTAAACATTCGCGTGTCTCACGAGATCTGAATGGCAACGAATAGTAAAAGTCACAGGGAGCACCCAATTCTCTGTCATTGCCTACCAACCTGGACTTCGCGGATGAAGGAGCACAGAAGCGAGAGCGTTCAAAGCGTTTAATCAGGGTATGGCGTTTAGGGTCCGTTGTATTTAGCATTGCGAGTTGCCGGTAAAGGATTTACAGATGAGGGTTTTACACATCTTCAACGTCTTCTTGATTTGTTGTTGCTAACGCCGCTCCTTGCGTTTCAGGGTATCTCAAGCGTTTGGGCCTGGTGGAAAAAGGGGGGGGGGGGGGAATTGCGTCCATTCATATGGCGACCCTGCCAAAAAAATTAGTATTTACAGCGATTTTGCCAGGATCTCTGAAACAAGATACACCGTCACAAGCGTTCATGCCTTTGGCGAAGATGCCACAACACTGGTATTTGCAGAACTTTTGCCTCTCTGTACACATTCTTGCCTCTTTGTACAACATAAGCACAAGAACGCTGTGCGCAGTGTTTTCGTCCGAAAAAAGCGTTCAAAAAGCAAGCACTTTTTTGGGTGCGATTCGCGCGTGTCGAAAATATCGCTGTGCGCAGTGTTCTATTTTGGAGTCGGACGCAGGAAAACGTGGACAACTCGAGGTGTTTGAGCATTCGCATTCGCGGGACGTGTTATGAGTATGTTCAAAGGCACCACTGCACCCATTACCGCAATGAGCGGCGTTGCCTTTCGTTTAGACCTGGCCTTCAACTTTTCCTTCCTTCAACTTACCATCCTTTGGAGGGATTGTTGGCACGTAGGACGATTGAACTCCGACATGCCCCCAGAATCTCCAAAATCCCCCCACCCTGCACCCCCCCCTTTGCACTGGGAACTCCGCTTGATCTCCACCGCACGACGGCGCTTGAAGTTCTCGGCGCTGCCATCCTTTCACGTCGCCGAGGTCTAGAAAGGCTGGGAAGTTGGCGGTTGGAGTGGTAAGCCTAGTTGGTGCAAGTGCTGCGAACACAATGCTACTTGTGCGGAGCCCCCTGACAAAATTTGCAGAAACTACCTATGGCACTTCGAGTTTGGGGCGCTACCGCTTGGTCCATGCCTTCGGGAACCGTAGGGACCGTAGGAAGGGGCTTAAGAGTGAGGATGATACTGTTGGCATGGACACCCTGAAGCAAAACCTACACCCACACACACCCACACACACACACACAAAAAAAAAAAAAAAAGAAAAAAAACACACACACACACAGCAAAGCGAAGAAACCTGCTGCTGGCCTTTGTGAATCCGACGGGATCCCAGAATCCCAGCGGCGGCTGGGCTCCCAGCTCCTGCGAAGCTTCTCCCACGGTGGGAGATAGCAATGGTGCCCCCTATTCTCCTATTCTGATGCTGCACTGCTGTGCCGCTGAATAATCAGCCATATGGACATAGAAGTTGAAGTATTAAGCTCGGCTTACGCTTGTGTCCATGAGACCATCTGACACTTATGTCCGCACTCTTGTCGATAAAAATCACCGGTCGCCATTTGACTGCCGAAAACAACTCTGATAGTTCGTGGGCGTGCATGAAGACCATCACTGAGTGACTAGTATGCAGGATTGATTCTACCTTCAGCATCTGCGTGCCTGCAGTTACTCCGATTACTCCTTTGGCATGCTTGTCCTCACTTTGTCATTCGCAACAGGGTTTAAGACCAAAAGGGCAACAACAGTGCCTTAAACTCTCTGCACTCACGAGTGCGCTCGCGAGAGGAGTTGTCCTGCTCGAAGGCCCTCAGAGGCGAGTCGGTGTAAAGGGCCCAGTCACCTCGGCCAAGTAGGGGCGTCGCAGGCGCTGACAGGCTATGATCGCAGAACGAAGCGGTTGGGGCCACGCAAAATGCAAAAACATGGGGACGAAACGAGCTTCGGGCATACCCAACCCAAGCTCCGAACCATGCCAAAATCCCAAAGCGCTGGGTTCATGTTACGGTTTAAAGGTCCTCAAAGCTCCCCAGGGTTTGGGTTTCGGGCTTGCAGGGTCTCCTTGCCATCTCAAATTTTTTAAAAGCTATGAAGAGTTCGACGCATCTTCCTGGGCCTTGGGTCAATTGAGGGCGTTGGCAATTTAAGGAGTTTTGGGTTTCGGTGGTTTACTGAATGCGCGCTTTAGAGCTTCAGAGAGTTTTTCGATGTCTGCTCGGAGTTTGAGGCTTCTCAGGCATAAGTGACGTCTGAATACTGCAGAATCATGACAAGATCTAGACGGTGCTCGGCTGGATGCCTGCGTAACTGATATTCACAAAATCGTCAGGATCGTAAACGCCCATCAGGCCCGAATTCTTGGCGGAGCTTCTCCACCGGTCCATGTAACAGACTCAGCTGCTGAGGCTGGAAGAATGAAGGCATCTGGGCTTGATTCCTGAACAGCCTTTGCCCTCAGCCCCTAAGCCCAAAGCCTCAAATGCCCGCAAAAGCTCGGACATCTCTCTGAGCACCAGCTCAGGAGGGCACCCCACGCAGAGCCAGTCAGCCCATCTTGGAAAAGCATTCCTTGGCTGGGGGTTGTAGGATTGAGGCGCGTAGCATGGACATGCAGATCCTACTTCGTGAGAAGACGCTACACCTGCGAGAAGCCACATTTTTCCCGGTCCGACGGGCCCTGCTGCCATGCAGACTGAAGCTCAGCTGCATGGTTTCATCAGCTGCTCAAGTTTTTCTGGGCAAGCGATTAGAAATCTTACCAAAGACAACAAGAGGAATAAGGCACAGGTTGGCACAAGGTTTCAGACTCATGGCTTCGTCTTTGCGACTTTTCGGGCTAAAGGGCACGCAAAGCCGAGTTCTGGATCCTTGAATTTCTTGAACCTCTGAACTTAACACAAATCCACGGTACGCTAGGCATTGCCATCAACCAGGAGCGACTGCGTATCAGCACTTTCTTGAAGCGCCGATGTCTTGACTCTGGGGGCGCGCCAATGTGAAAAAATCGTTGTTGAGAAATGATAAGCCCCATGTCGACATAAATCCAACCTTAACACCTGGAGCCACACATGAAAAGTGTGCCAAGGTGCCCATGATGGCCATCATCGCCAGGCGCCCGTTTGCCAGCTCGGCGGAGAGCTTGCGAGTGCGCGCCTAGTCAGTACAAGGAAATGCCGAAATCCTCGAGCCGAAGGGAAGGCTGTTCTTATGGTTTGGCTTCTGCCGAACACGTGACGTTAAGCTCCGGGAAACCTGCGTGAGCCCTACACACCCATGGAACACACGCAATCGGGATCCTTCCACGCCGAACTCAACCTCCATTCTGCTCGCCAAACCCGCTTTTTCTTCGGGCTTCAGCCCCTCTTGTGACATTGGTGGACAAGTCGCAACCCAAACCTAACATCCTGCATTGTAAGCCCCCATTCTTAGAAGTATCCTCCCCCCCCCCCCCAAAAAAAAAAGAAAGAGATAAGAAAAAGAAAAGTCTGAGAGTCCAGAGCGGACGTCCTGAAAGCCAACCCGGGGCCTCCGGATCGGCCACCGACTTGAGGAAGCCCAGGCCCAGGTTGCCCTTGCCTCGGGCTCTTTGCAGTTCAGCTTGTTGTTTTTTGGGGAGAAGCCAACTCCAAATCGGAAACTGTGTGTCTGAATCCTACACTACAGCATCCCGTGTGTGATGCATGAGTCTGAACCCGTCATAGCTCATGACTCCTATGGAGGTCACTGGAAAGAAGCAGAAAGGCTGCTAGAAAGGCGGCAAACAAAAAACTAGAAAGGAGTATCACTTTAAGCAGCACATCTCTCGATCCCAAGCACCGTAGTTGCCTGGCTCATCGCCAACCTGAGTTTGCAGGTGCACGGGGCAGAGATCCCCAAAGATCATACCGAACTCAGCAGCCCCGTGAGCCTCGTGAGCCTCGTGCATCGATGTCTAAAAACTCTCTGGGACCACCCCCGCCAGGCCTGACCTACTTGGGGGTTTACGAAAATAGGGGACCCCTACAATAGACCCCCATTAAATAGGGAACCCTAATACAGACCCCCAAATCGTAGGATTCCCTTATAACGAGGACCCCAATAAGGTACCCTAATCTCGGAAACCCCCACTTTTGTCAGGAGAGGAGCCGGCTTGTTCACGAAGAGCTCATAGACTCCCAGGAAGGCCACGATCTGAGCCCAACCCTGACCTGCCCCGAGGGACATCGCGAGACTGGTTGGCGTTAGGAAGTTTGGAGACCTTTGATCCGTGACTTAGTGACTTAGGTGGGAATCCGGGAAGGCTAGCCGTGCTAGCGCAGCCGTCGTACGGTTTCGATGCGCTCGGGGGTATGCAGGGGAATAGCATAAACGGACATGATGCGAAAAGCACTGGCCCGACGGACGCTTCGATGGACTCCAACGGTTCGGGCCTTAAAAATTAGGTCTTTGAGGTTCTTTGAGTGTTCCTGAGTGTTTCTGAGGATTGTGGGTGGTTTTTGAGTGTTTCAGGGCCAGGTTTGGCGGCTGGTGTGGTGTTCACCCGGCACGCTCGACAAGTTTAGCCAATGAAGCCAAGCGCTATATCTGCAACAAAGGCCTGAAGTCCAAAGACTCACAAACCCCAAAAACCGTAATCCCTCAACATCTCGTCAGCTGCGAAGTGGTCATGGGCCGGTCAGGGAGTACACAGACGCGGATAGCCATGGTGACCCCATAAAAACTCGGACTCCGCCCCTAAGCCCTAAACCCCTAAACCCTGAACCCTGAACCCTCCGGTGTCGCATCAAAGTCCACGCAGGGTTCCCGGCGCCTGGCACCTTCGTGAGTGCGGCGAGGCCATTGGGGATGTCGGTGAACTTGAGGCCCAGCTTGGGGGAGAGCTCCTCGGCTGCTTTTTTTGTTGTTTGCTTGTCTTTGTTTCTTGGCGCCTGAAGTTTCGTGAGAAGAGCCTCGGAAGCCGAAGCCGAGATGACTATGTGGGAGGCTTCGGAACTTTCGGAAGTTCAAAGCCCAGGAATGCAGACACACTTCTTGGGCTTCAGGGGATACATGACATGACTTCGGCGAGCTTCTCCCGGCCAGCGGAAGTACTCCGGCACAATGTAACCTCAGCACACCACATAGAGTTCGGCGCAAGATCCTCAAAAAACACCTTGAACCCTAATTCTGGGCCTGGTATTCACATCGAGTTCACGTATCACCCGCAACCCCAATCCAAAGGTTCGAATAAAACTGCCTAAATCCCAACTCTTCGCTCGCCGCTAGCTGAAACAGGCTGCCTGCTCGCTTCCCGATTTCACAGCCTGCTGCACAAAATGGCCCAACATTGCCCAGCAATGGCACGGGCCATACCGCCACAACCGTAGACACTCGCAGAATCGACCGACATCCGGACACATCTGGACCCTGGCATGCTCGGCAAGGCACCCATCGCTGCATACATGGAGATGCCTTGAGATGCTGGGCAGGTTGCGAGCTTCCCATGGAAGCTGGGGAATTTGGGGTTTTGGGGGTTCAGAGAATGCGGGGCTTAGGGGAATCTGAAGGGCAAGATGGGTGGATCCCCTACAGTAGCTAGGACCATGCTTCCAAGACCTAGCACAAGCCCTTAACCTCCCATGCAACAACGGCTTGTGGCCATGCGGCGTCCATGCTTCAGCTCCACCTCACGACCTGGCAAAGAGGAGAGCACAAGCGTTTTGCTTCGGCACTTTGGTACCAAAGCTTAGGTTTACGACATTCGGGTTCGTTATTGGGGTCCGTATGATCAGGGAATCCTACAATTTGGGGGTCTATACTAGAGGTCCCTGGCACGACAACAAAGCAAGCAAAATAACACACATTCAACTTGAAACTTCTGTCCTTCAACCTCCACCTTCCACCTGTCGGAGTCCAGGGAGTACTGTAGGGTTTGAACATGGGTTTGGCATCTCCCTGCGGCAGATGTCCCAGCACTTGCCTGAAACTGCTGGTGACAGGGTTTTAACATGTGAAGCCCAACCGCAAGCACTACAAAAAAGCAGGCCTTCAACAAGACGATGCGCAAGATCTTTCGCCCACTTTATCGCCCCCAACGTCTCCCGAAACCCTCGGATGCCAAGGGGCGTCGCTTGAAGACCTCGGTGTCGCCGTCCGCGGAGAGACCAAGAGGATCCTTTCGGGTGCTGCAGATGCCAAAAGTGGGAGCTTGGGGCTCTTGTACTTGAGGGCTTTGTTTGGGGGGGGGCAGCTTGAGCTCCATAGTTTGGGCTAGCTTAGAGCTATGGGGGGGGTGGTTTTTCGTGTGGGCTTCATGTCAGATTGAAATTGGGTCGGGTCGAGGAAAGATCGTAGCGTTCTCGACTTCCTGGCACTTACAACCCCACGCGCCTTCATCCTGGGAATACTAAATCTTGACTTCGAAACAAACTCACACTGTAGGTCACCCCTACACCCTACACTTTCCCCTGGACGCCCATGCAAAACACCTTATAGAAGTGCAACCGCGAGGCCCAGAAGCCCACGGGCGCCTGAACACCAAGCTCACCTCGACAGAGGGCACTCTTTAACTCTTCAAGAATGAGAGGCCTACCCGGGTTCTTCCCAGTGTTCGGCTTCTGCGTGGAGTGCTTGAAGACTCTTCTTCTCGGCCAATTTAAGCCGACCCTAGCGTGACGCAAGCTCTGAGACAAAGCCGCGTCTGGGCAGTTGGGGGTTCCTGGAAAATTTGTGGGCCAACGTTTTCAAGTCTCGGAGGGCGGTCCCCTGGCCAGGCTGCCTAACTAGGCACAATCCCTAAAGTCTTGCATTTGCTAGGGGCTGCACATACAAAAGCCGGATTCATCCATTGGGGGCTCTCTTCTTCAAGGATTGGGAGTGCTGCTAGTGCTGGTCGGGGCTCCCGTCTTCCCATCGCCTTTTCAGGCCACCACAAACCCAAATCAGGGTTTCCGAACAGGGGGGGGAGGTTCTATTCTATTTGGGGTATAAAACGGAGTGCTGACATCGCCGGCAACTGAAAAGCCCTCCACAAAGTCGACCCTTCGTCCCTTGCACCCAGAATGCTTTTTCACACCCGGAAACCCTCGAAGGCTCGGAGAGGCGAGGCAGTGTACAGCGACCAGTCACCTCGACGTGTTGTTTTGGGCTCAAGGGCTGCGGCCTCTGATGCCGGGTATGAATCTGGAGGTGGTAGAATACGAAAACTTTTGGGGTTTAAGGCTAAGCGCTTCCCATGCAGGAGAGCTTGCGGTTGCGAGCCAAGTGAGCAAACGAAGCACGGCACACGAGCCAAATGTTGAATGCGATCCAAAGCGACACCGGGCGAGCCTAAATCAAATCTCCGCCGTAACCACCCACCCCAACCACACCACAGCAGAGTAAGTGATCCTTAAAAACCTGACCAGGACTGCAATCCTTAAAAGCAGCCTGACCACATTGCCAAAAAACCTGGCAGCCCCTTTTAATAAGTTTGGTGTTCTTCGACAAGACTTGGAGTCCGAAGTCCGCTGCCGCGCGGCCCCAAGCGGAGCCGGTGAGCCCGTCCTTCAGGGTTCATTGTTCTAAGGGGTTTGTGGCCAGTCCACCCGGCAACTTTTGTGTGGGAGTGTGTGGGAGTGTGCGTGTGTGTGTGTGTGTGTGTGTGTGTGTGTGCGTTTGAACAATCGCTGTACATGTGGCTTCCCCAATTATGAAATCAATTTTGCATTTGGATAACCATTAAAACATGTTTTCAAATAACCCGTCTGCTTTTTGGAATTCTTGCAACAGCTCAAGCATCTGAGTTTGCCGGAAGTGTCCACATCCTGCTTTCGAAGCGTTGGCCATGCAAGCGGCTGCTGGTGCAGGATTCCGCATTGCATTCGACGCCAACAAACAAACATACATAGACAGAGGCGTACAGATGTGTGGTTCGAACGCTGAAACCGTTTTGCCCAGCCTTGAGTTGTTCTGTTGCGAACAACTTGTTGGAAAGGCTCAAGCCTCGAGTTGCCAAAACAAGATTTTTTTAAAGGTTCAAGTGACATGTGTTTTCGTTTAAACTTTTGAGCAAAGAATCCTTGAAGCTTGTAAACTGCCTGGTGAAGATCATGATATTCGGAAACTCACTCACAAACCTAAAGAATCCAAGGCCCAAGCTTTTTCGGGAGATGCTTTGGTGAAGTTTGGATTTTTCTTCTATACAAATTAGTTGGTGCACGCGCCAGGTTTTTTTTTTAAGCAAGTCGTTCTGTTTTAAGAGAAATAGTGCATTCCCAAACAAAAAATTGATCAAACATGCGATTGAGCGAGAATGAATCACATATTGCATTCTTTTAGTTTTCAAAAACCCTCAAGACGTGGCGGTCTCATTGTACCGCTGAACCAAGATTGTTATCTGAGCTTGCTCACCACGATATGCTGCGCCAGACCTGCTCACAAGCTCATGTGCTGCATAAGAGCTGCTCCACAGGAATGTTCACTCTCGCATCTGCATCTGTGCTGAACAGGAGCTGATGTACATGTGGGTTTTGCTGCACGTGAATGCTGCACTTGCACCTCACATCAGGCCTGCTTGCTGCTGCACATGCTGAATCCATCCATGACCACACTACAAAATCAAGCTACTATGCTCTTTCGCGCAGTGAGCAACATGCTTCACGTTGACACCCTGTTTCTTTTCATCATGGTTTGTGGCTCTGTCAGGATTGTGTTTGGTCAATTAGTTCATGTTCATGCATCAGTCGGCAATATTGTCAAGTAACAATAATATTACATTAAATACAACTATGATGAATGGTTCATCTAATATACTTTAAATCTTCTGAAGTTGCAACTCTCCAGATATTAAAACCCAGATCTATCTGCTACTATTGCACCCATATAATCTGCTTCATTTTCATTCATTTTTGAATATGGTAAATTTATAAAATGATCCAATCCTTGAAAGCTAAACCATTCAGTCAAACCAAATGCATAACCACTCGGAGATAATCAGAAAAAACAAAGTTTTCAATTAACAAATTGGGCTCTCTTATACCCCGAAAAATATTTATTGAATTTTTACTTCTAATACGACGAGACCACCATACATTATTTACATTTCTTTTTATCTAAATCCATATTATTTTCATTGGCTCTTGATTCTTCAACAATTTTATTAACTTTTTTCACTGTCACTCATATTCATATCATCATCTTCATTCATTAAAACTGTCATGTCAGTTTTCTTTTCTTCTTTCTATACTTTCATTCAGTTTACTTCTGCCTTTTGTGAAACACCTAACAATCCAGATTCAGAAATCTGGAGGTAAACGCTTATGAACTGTATCTTTACACATTCTCTCACTGATATTCGTACATTTGAATCATTCGGGGTCAAGATTTCGACTGTTAAAGCCCAAGCATGGACCCGTACAAGTTGCACGCTGCTTTCCTGTCACCCGTCGCCGGGCGAGGCTCGCACTGGGCAAAGCTGGCAATGACGAAGCTGGACGTCATAGCACTGGTGTAGTAGGACGAGAAGCAGCTTGATCCCGACGAAGAGCTTGCGCTTTCCGTTCTGCTACTGTCAATGCCGACCAAGAGGGAACATGATCTCTTGTGGCACGCAACGAGCACAACTTGTTGCAACCCTCCAAGCCACTTGTAACGACCATTGGGTTGCATGAGGGCCCCTACTTCCTCTTTGGCGCGGTCTGCAGCTGCGCGCCTACGTCCTTCACGGGCAGTATCCGAGCGACGAGCCAGTGACCGGAGTTCCTGAAACCCAACAAACCACGTGGCAAACTACGCCGATCGGGTCTCGAACACACAAGCTTCGGTCGACCTGATGGGTTTGTTATCAGAGCTCCCGTTTAGACGGTTATCCACTGTCTGGTTTTCATCGAGCGGTTTACACAGGAACTCATGGCCTGTTCATACTACTTCCTCCAGACCAGGCGTTTACAGGGTCTCAAGGTGTGACAGGGAGAGAGCGGTTAACCTTTACTTTTCCTTGCGTACACCACCAATCTCATGACACCTTAAGTGCCCAAGAGTCCGGACCCTTGAGACGTGTGTTCACCTTGTTCACTCGCTCATTCGCTCCTATAATGCTAGTCGCGCGCGCGCGCCCCCCCAATGAAATCATGGTTTCAAGTTGGAAGAAGGCCCCTCCGGCGAAATCATGCATTCAGGTTGGGCCCAAGAAGGGCCCTCCGGCGAGATCACGCATCGTGCAGTCTGGCGGGCAAGAACAGGCAGGATACTGCTCCTGAGTGCCATTTTGTCAACCACAAGGTCACTGGGCTCAACTGCTCACAAACATGCGCCCTCTTCAAGGAGCCACAAATGCACTCAGCTGGCTTTGGTCTTTGTGGCCTCCTAGTCGGCGGCGCCCTCCGACCGAATCCGCGCCCACAATGAGTTGCTGACGCGCCACTTTGCCTGCGCTTGCGCGCGGGTTGGCCATCGGCCATGCTTGCGGAAATGCTGCTGCATCTTGGCCTCTTTAGCAGAAATTGCGCTGGCAGATGAGGAATTTCCAGCTTTCTTCCGGCCGCCCTTGCTAGCAATGGTTGCCCGCATTTTGTGGAGAGCGATCCTGCTGATGTTGGTAGCGCCTCGACCTCGGGGACCCAGCAATCGTTTCTGTGCCTTGGGGAGATTGGCCTTGGCCTTGCTCTTCACCTTCTCGCTTCCCCCTGAGGAACACAGTAGCTTCCAAGCATTGTTATAGCCTCTTTGTCCACCAGACTTGCTCACAAGCTGCAAGGTTCAGGCCAATGACTTGGATTGCTCTATGAATGCCGGCGACGCATAAAAGAAACGATCTGCCGCCGGCAGAGCCGCGCCCACGCGCCAAAGATCACGGCCAAAATCATGCACGGAAAGCCTCGCCAGCAGGAAACATGGAACAACAAGATCCTAGATCACTATGCCACCACATAGGTGTCAGAACTGAACATGGGCGTCATTGGACCATGCGATTTGTGGGCGGAGCATTCTCCTCTGGCTGGGCGAAGCACCCGGCTCAAGTAGCGATTGATGGCAACGGCTGCCGATCAGCGCAACCTGACCAGGGAAACAGAGACAAGGACTTGCCCCTTTGCTCCACAGAGGTTGGGGTGCTCCTAGACCGCCCAGCAAACCTAAGGACATGTGGATCCATCGCCCTCATCCCTGCACAGGCTAAGCGCCCCAGACCCCTGCCTCGGTTGACTATTGCACTAAGTCCGTGGCACGACTTGCAGCGTCCGTGGGAGCCGACCCTGCGCCTGACGGAAAACAACTCTGCCTGTTTTAGCCAACGCTCCAAAGCCCGCTGCGATGAAAACACAAACCTCTGAGTCTGAAGGTCAGGACTTGAGTGTGTCCCCACAGATGGAAGTACTTACAAAGGGTTTGGGGTGTTTCAACAATTTAGCGCACAGAGGGATTGTTGAGGGATGGTCGGGGTGAGCATAGGGCGATGCTCAATGTAGTAAAGACAGTCGGAAATCCTTAAGCGTTGGGACCGCTGGGCCTGCTTGTTGCATTTTTGGTCTCGTTCCCTGAAGTCAAAACAGTAAGCAGACCCTGGGCAGTTTGAAACAAGAAGCCCAGGAAGCTGTTGCAGCACATGCCATGCTGGAACTCGGGGCGCTGAAGGATAAGCCTTTTCAATCTCCAGAAAGACACACGCCAGGGCCAGAGCATCGTATTCTGTTGGAGGGAGACCATCCAGGTCCATCAATACTCGGAGTGTGAAGACGACATCCAACGTACAGCGTTGTGGACGACATCCAACGCACAGCGTTGTGGCCTGAAGCCCCACTTTGCTTCATGCAACGAGAAGGCCGAACTTGTGGTGCAGCTCACGGCGCTTTGTAGCTAAGTGAGCTTGGACGATTGACCATCTGGCCTGTTCTCCGGACAGGGCTGAAGTTGAGGACGCTCTGGCCAATGTGCGAACATCCGCTCCCGGCTATGATGAAGTCACGATTCTCATGCTTCGGCTCTCTGGCGAATTGGGCAATCAAATTCTCACAAACCTCATGCAGGAGATTTTGCTTGTGGCAGGACAAGCCATGGCGGGTAGAATCAAAGTGATCCAACGCCGCTTGTGGAGTAAACGGCTCGCGCCCTTCTTTGCTGCGACTTTCTGCGTATATGCCAAGTTTGGGCAAGGCATATTGTAAAACTGTTTGGCTAGTTCCAGTGTATGCACAATGTCCAAGACCCACCCATTCATTGCCTGGTACAGGCACTATGGGTCTTGAAAAGCACACTATTTGACTAGAACAAGCGCAATTTACCGAGATAAACTTAATGCCACCTTCATATCGCCTCTGGAGGTTCAACTTAAAAATTGCTCCAATGTTGGCTGATTGGCCTGTGAGAATAGCTGAATAGCTGTCCTTCATTACCCGGTGCTCGGCTCTGAGATAGCAAACCCGGACATGAATTCAAGGCTTGCTTGTGTGTTCCATGAACAAAAATCATCTCCGACTTCTCCGTCCTACCGTCCATATTAACACAACACTTTCGAATCAAAAAACGGTCGGTCGCTGCGGTGACCTGCCCTTTTACCCTTATTTCAGACCCAGCTATAATCGTAAACTTGGGCATGCAAAATGTGCTTTAACTAGAAAACTGAACTAAACAAAAACCAAAATCGGAAAAAACACACACGCAAAAACATCAGGAACTCTTTGAAGTGCAGCCATTATATCGACAAGATGCTGAAAATGGTTGTTTTTGGCTCCTTCGGCTTTAGTTCTTTGTGCGTTTCGGCTTTGGTTCTTTGGCATGGCTTCGGTTTCTTGGCTTTGGTAAAATAACTCCGCTGTGTTCTTAGAAACCTCCAACACGCAGCGGACTCAAATTCCCCGGCTGGACCAAAATCATTACGTACACCGATTTGATAAAGTCTTCGCGAGCTCCTGGACTCCAACAAAACGAATGCCCGTAACGTTTGAGGGCCTGGAAGAACATGCCGATGATGGCCATCATGGCCAGGCGTCCGTTGGCCAACCTTTCAAGTCCAGGGCCCACAGGGAAGAACCGGACCCGAAGAAACGCGTCAAGTGCTGACAAAGTGTAGATGTGGGTCCTGGTTTTGCCTGTGAGCCTTGGGAAGAAAATGAAACTTGGAGTTAGGGTCTAAGGCAATTCCGGGTTCCGGTTCTCAACAGACCACAAGTACCTAGGCAGCACCGTAGCCCTGAAAATCCCCACCGGAATGCCAACAAGATCCAGTGACGCCAGCGCCTTCCTAATCATGAACCGAGAAGCTCCGCGTTCAGCTTCTTCTTTCGCACCTCCGGGTCCTGAAACATGGGAGCGTTCCATCGCAGCGAAACAGAGAGCGAGAGCTTCAGGGAATTTCGGTTTGCGTCTACGTCCAGGGATTTGGGCTTCCGGGATTATCCTAGAACCAGGCTTGGCATGCGGAAGATAACTTGCTTCAAAAGGCAGCGCCGGGAAGCCTGCGCCCATTCACCCATCGAACACGGCAGAGACCAACAAGGGGACATGTCACAAACATAGAGTGCAGAATGAATGCATTTTGAAGCCAGGCGACTGTACTTCCTAGACCTGTCAGCCACCACGAAAACCTATTTACGGGGATTAAAGGGGATTGAGAGTTCCAAGTGTGCACAGGTCTCTGAGGTTCAAGGATGGAGGGCTCTGGGCAAACCGAGATCGCAGGAGGGTGTGGTCTTGGTGTAGAGAACGGGCTGGGCTGCGTGTCTGTGTCTCCTGGATGCCAGTGCTCATGACGCCAATGGACCTGCAAAGCTGCGTTCAGGGCAGTTGAGCCATAACTTTCATGAAGACCACGCTTCCTGCCCCAAATCCCTTCAGGGTGACTGCCTAAAACCGAAGCGCCCAAGTCAACAGCTTTGTCAAGCCCCAAAACCGGCAAGCCCGAATGAGGAAAGGCCCACGGCCTTTCGGCGCTTGGTGTGGCAAGGGGTTTAGCTGGGGCCATGACACAGTCACGGCCAAGGCATCTGCGACAAGCTGAGACGAGTCTAGCCACAACACACTCGCGGACTAAACCCTAACCCTGAACCCTAAACCCTGAACCCTAAACGCTAAACCCTAAACCCTAAACCCCAAACCCTAAAACCCTAAACCCTAAACCCTAAACCCTAAACCCCAAACCCTAAACCCTAAAACCCTAAACGCACGCATTCGTCCTGGCCTCAAGCCGAGGAAGCCTGCGCCGTAGTTGCCCGGCTCATCACCGATTTGCTCGTTGTAGACCTTGAAAGCCAGTGCTGTTTTTGGGGCGCCTTCCGTGCTACCTGTATCTTAGTCGGAGCATAATGGCACGATAACTACCCACAACCTTCAAAGATCAGGGGCACTTCGAGCTGCTGGAAGGAGATTTGGAGTTGAGCAGTTGAGAGAGCTCAGGGCTACCCATCCTGCTGGGTACCCATCTCGATAAACGGAGCCTGTACCCCAAGCCAAAACTACCTTTCAAAGCCGGTCGTGTTAGCCACTTTATTGCGAGATGTTTGCCCTTCATTGCTTTTTGCGCGATCTAGGGACAAGCTGCCCTAGCTCCAGAAATTTCCAGGCGCCCCGCGTTGACCTCCACGATGCCGGCAAAGCCCACAATCTGCAGCCAGCCGAAGGTAGGGACCTGGTGCACAGGAGCGATGAAGCTTTAAGGATGCGCCCAGTCGGCAATCGTTGCACCAACACCCACGCACATCCAAGGCGCCCTCGGCCCACAAGCGTCCACGAGTGCCCGCTCGTGTCGGTGTCGCCGCTGTCACATGGATCGAGAATGTTTTCAAAGTGTCGACAGACGTGGGGATCGGCTGTGTCAGGGTCGCGATCCTGGTAACTGTTGTCCTTACAAGGATCTGGCAGCTGTCGTCGTTTTTGGATCCTGATCCTTCGTGCGTCAAGAGGGCTGAGAGTCGCCGTCGCGATCCGCGGAACTGTCGTCGGGTTTCGGACTTGTCTTGCATGTCAACAGTGCTCACAATCGCAGGGGTGCGACCCGGCCATCAAATGTCGAAAGCCTCAGAAGATGTCAAAAGTCATACGGGCTCCTGGTGTGGCGTCCTCATGTCCTTGTTGCTGCCGTGTCCTCGTGCTATTGCGCCGTGTCCGTGTCGTGTCTTCGTGTCATGCCTCCGGTCGTGTCTTCGTGTTCGTGTCGTGTTCGTCCGGTCGTGCTTCGTGTTCCTGAAGCTTAGGTCTTGGAACCTTGCCTTGAACTTCTCAAGGGGCTTTGGCAGCAAACAGAGGATCAGGTAGCAACTAGAAGAACTGACTCCAAGAGGATAAACAGGGAAGCTGGCCTTTCAATCGCTTGGTTTTGAACGTTGTATGAACTTGTGCGCGTCGCATGCGATGGTTCTGGAAACGAAGCCCTTCAAGCGTGGCACAATCGCTTTCCGCAATGGAGCTCCTGCGAGTGTGCAGCTTCCTTCCTCAACATCTGCAAGGTAGAGATGCTAATGGCAAACTCATCAACCTCCCTGCAGTGCCGGGCCATCATGAGCCGGATCATCATTGTCATCACCATCACCAGCAATATCATCAGAGCTGGTTTGTACATATGTGGAAAACGTACAGGACGAGTGTGACAATCCCTGCGCCAACCAGGCCGACAAGCTCGATTGACGAAGCTACCAAGAAAGTTGCCGCTTAGAAATAAAGTGATCGACAACACTTGTCAGGATGGCGACTGCGACATGCCGGCTGCGTGCGACTTTCGACGCTTCTCAAATTACGATGAAAGTGCCAAGGGGGTGTAAAAAAGAGACGAGACAACGTCTCGAGGATGGCGACTACAGCACTCCACGTCCACTGTCTCGGTTGCCACGTTCGAGGGTAGCGCCAAAGCCATGTTCGAGGCTTTGCCGCGCTCGGAAAAAGCATCGTGAACAAGGAACCAGCGATGACTAAGATGCACACAGAGGGACCAACCCCTTACGCTTCGTGATTTTTGTTCATGCCGTAAAGACTATAAATTGCCTATAAAGCCTTGTTGCCAAAGAGCTCCAATGTTCATTCCTAAAGCGCCAGACATTGAAAACGAATAGAACTCATGACTCCCAGGCCTTGGAGAAGGCGCTGAGTCCGTTGGGCACATCCGCAAACTTGATGTCCAAGTACTTGGAGAGGTATCCCGGAAACCTGGCAGGATGCTAGAGTTTTGGTTCGATTGGACAGTGTGCATTCCGCACACGTTTTCCCCCTAAGCCGGCAGTTACAACCCTCCGCGGAACCAGGTATTCTGATCGCCGACAGCTTCAAGGCCCACACTGCCCCTGTCATGCAACTTTCGCAACTCGTGAGGATGATGGGGCTCAGAGGCTCAGGAACCTGAGCTTCACAGCCCTGGGGTTGATCCTGGGGCTGGCCCTGGGGTTCCCATGCTTCGGCGTGCCCGAAAAGGGATCAAAGGCTCAGAGAGCTCAGAGAACCAGAACTCCCTCACATGGCCTCCAGTACTCAGGCAGGATGTAGCCCATAGTGGCGAACATGGCAACCTCCAGACTTCAGCTTGGGGCTTGCTTTTAATTTTGGAGGCCGTTGGGGATTCAAGGGTGGTGGGACTTCTGCATGGTATAGGGGCTGAGACTGCTGCTGATGGCTTAGGATTATTCAGGGATTGTGACCAAGCAATTCAGGTCCGGAGAGTCTGGGGGATTGAGAGTTCAGGCTTTCAGGCCCGGAAGCAAGGGCACTTTCTTGGGGAACGCCACCGAAGCTGCAGCGGCTTCGTGCTGCTTAGGGACGCGTCCGTGCTTGAGCTCGACCTCGCGTCGGCGCTTGAAGTCCTCGAGCATTGCGGCGTTTGTGGCTCCATCAGGTTGCCCGAGTTATGACAGTTGCATGCATGAAACAACGGACTTCGTCGAAGATTCCATCCCGAAGCAAGAGAATCTCAAGGCTGCAGCACATTGCTCAAGGGCAGTGCTGCAGAGACATTTGGCCTGTGCACCCTGTGCCATCCTCTAAAGGCGCAGCCCCATATGCAGACGAACACTCACCCCTAAGCCGCTAAGATTCAGGCTCCATAGGGTTCCGAGGCTGGGCGCTTCTTCGTGTTCTAACTTTGGCATAGAGAAAACACAAGCAAAGCGCAGGAGTCTGTTGAACATAGCGGCCCGATGCACTCGGAATGAGAGGCAGAGCAAGTGCGTGCGCATTCAGCACGGCACTCTTGCGACAATGTGCCATTATACGTGCACATCTCAAATCTCAAGAGCGTAACCGGTTGTACCTTTAACCAAGCCCCACAGACTTTTGAAAGCCGTGGGATCCGGGGTGTCCGCAGTGTTCAGGGCCTATAGGGCTTAGGGTTTCGAGTTTCAAACCTTCATATCCAACGGCCAAATCCGCGAAAACACTTTCCGCCGAGTGGCCGAGACGTTGCCACTGGTCGACAAACCCAACGGGTCCCAAAAGCCAACAGGAGGCTGGACCTGGATAGTCTCAATACTTTGAGACTCGAAAAGTTGTTCACCCTCGTTCTTGTCATGTTCCGAAAATTTAGTGTGTTTGGGGTTGCTTGCTTGCGGATTGCATTCTCGTACATGACTGAGGGTTCCACACCAATCATGAAAGCGAGTGGCAACGTCTGTGCGGACAGAAACCCTTCAACCTCCGACATCATCCTTGCAACACGAAAACACAAATCTTCACATCTGAACATAACCAGCTGGTCGCTAATCCCTACGAAATCTTACGTCTGAAGACTTTAAACCTGAATGCTAAGTCTTGAACCTCAACTACCAGGAAGACCTAAAAACCATTGAACCTTCGAAGCCCCGAAAGCTCCGTGGCTCTGCCGCCAGGTCGCCCCGGTCTCCTCTTCGAAGGCCCTCAGCGGGGAGTCGGTGTAGTTGGCCCAGTCGCCCCAGGCGGAGCCCGTGAGGCCATCCTCACAAGCTGGGCCGCAGTGGAAGTCGGGTTTTTTGCAGCTCTACGTTGGTGCGATCCCATCCGAAGATTGCGAATTTGTGGCTGGGAGCTTGGGGATTGTGGCTGTGTTCTTCTCACCACACATGGAATCAGGGCTCTCAACTTACCATAGCTGGCAGCCTCCAGCTTTCAATAAGTCTCGGAAGGTGCACTCAAAGGCTACGGCTCAGGGAGTGTGTCAGGGCTTGCAAGTTCAAGGTTTGAGGCCCTCGTTATTCGCAAGAGTTGTGAGAACAGTAACAAATGCCCAGACACCTGGAAGAACATACCGATGATGGCCATCATGGCAAGGCGGCCGTTCGCCAACCTCAAAGGGGCGAAGGGCAAACTGGCTACGGTTTCGAGCTCAGGGGCCCTGTGGAGTGAAAACATTCAAGTCAAACTACAAGCGAAATTGCGCGGTACTAACTTGGTTCTTCAGAAACAGGGGTAGATTCGCATGCCCAAGACGACAGTCTTCTAGGTGTTCTGAGACAGCTTGAGCTTTCCATCCCGGTTCGTGTTCTCGAGTCATGTTCACGGCAGCGGGTTCGACATGGTTCGAGACGAGCGAGAAACCATGAGACGCCCACAATGGGACGCCCATGGGACGCTAGGCTGTGAGGCATGAGGCCCGCCAACGGTGGGTTGCCTTTTGAGCACGCAATGAAGGATGGCAGAAACTTGAGAATGTAGTTCTTGCTAGACCATTGTGGAGTGCTCTTGGGGATTATTTTGGAGTGGCCTGTCTGTCATGGTTGCTGTCCTGCCCTGCTCGGCCATGCGTCGCAACAAGCACGCTTGTTGAATAGGCAACCTTGAACCCCCACAATTGACGTGCTATCGTTGCAGCTGCGAAACTCAGCGTTCAACTTCTTCTTGCGGGCCTCCGGGTCCTGGAATGCACACGAGTCCGGGCGCTCAGACTTGCACGCCCAAAGCGTTGTTCTGCAACTTTTCCGAAGTGCAAGCTCAAACGGCTGGAAGGAGGCGTTGCTTTGTGTAGAAGAGTCAAGCTGTAAACAAGCAGCAAACAATCGAGAACCGTAGTGTGTGGGCTTTCGGGTCGGTCTGAACATGAAGGGTCTCGGGAAATAGGAAGGGTAAAGGACTGCTTAGAGGGCGCAACACTTGGGTTCTAGCCTGAACCAGAAAACTGCATCGTTTGGGGTTTCGGCTTTTGTGCGCAAGTATGCTCTCCCACGCTTCCAAAGTTGGGGAGGCGACACGGACATATAACGGCCGGCACTCCACACATGACAAAAATCGAATCCCGAACCAAGCAGATCCTGGATGCCGGTGCTCATGACACCAATCGACCTTGCCGCACCCGCGGCGCTTAGCAGATTCAAGCTTGGGGTCTAAAGTCCAGAGCTTGGGTGGGTAGTTGGCGACCGTGTAATCGCGGTCGTTTGCCGTGAAAAGCTGGGCGTCAAAGCGTGTTGTTGAGGTGCATGTCTAGAGGTTTCGCCAGTGACGAACCAACCACACAGCGACTCACGATTGATCAGGACGCCTTCACTCCTCTGCCACTCCATCCGTTCACATCGGTGGTGTCTCCCCATCCGGTGTACCGTGCCCGAAACATGTTTGTCCATCTTCAGAGTGGGAGTGGACTTACAAGCGGAGTGCCTGAACCTTCAAGTCCTGGCAAGCTCTAACACGTCCGGAGTCCGAAGCGAGGAAAGATGCCAGAGGAAGCTAAACAGCTCGTAAAGTCAGTGAGTCAGAACTCAGCACGTCACTACTCCTTAGGATCCTGTCCCCCCGTTTGCTGGCCCCCTGTGAATGCTTTGCACCGCCTCAGATCCTGCCCGTTACCCCCACGTTGCGCCTCAAACCCAGGAAGCCAGCGCCGTAGTTGCCAGGCTCACCGCCGATTTGTTCGTTGTAGACCTCGGGGGACGCGGCCGAGGAGAATAGCAGGGGCGCAGCTGAGCCAGGTTAGATGCCCACATATGGCATCCTGGGCCCGGAATGCGAAATCTCCACAATCTCAACTCCTGAACCGCGATCACTGTAGAAATTTAAGCGTTCTTAGAATTCTCGGCGTCCGGCGTTCACCTCCACGATCCCGGCAAAGCCCACGATCTGAAGCCAGCCGAAGGTCGGGACCTACAAAACAACTCGGAGAGAGACGTTTCAACTTCAACAAAAAGACGGTTGTCTGGAGAGAGAGAAAAAAATGAAAATAAAACAAATAGAACGAGCCAGAAGATCCGAAGGGCTGGGCACCTACTGCAAAAACCAGGGAAGGGAAAAGCCTTCAACGCGTAGCACAGCGTTGAAGATGAAGGGAAAAGAGCTGCCAAATACGGCTGCCAAGCACAGCGGCGATTTGGTCAACTCTTCTGGCAACTTGGATCGATGACTTTATCCCACCTGTCAAGTGCCGTGTCCAATTGTGCTTGTATAGCACTGGCACTCGTGTGTTTCTCTGAGCTGTTTATCTTATACCCTGTTTCAGTGGCCTCCTGCCTGAGCCAGGTCATTCACAGCGGGTCTTCAAAGACAAGCCAAGTGCTGCTTCTGAGGGCGCTAGCATGTCTAAAAAAAAATCCATTTAGCACACCCCAGCACGCTACGGAGGCAAAGACGAAATGTTCAAAAGGCCCCGGCCAAGATGCGCTTAGTTGAGCATTCGAGTGCTTTCTAGCTGTGGCGGAGTGTGGCGTCGTATGACCCCGCTGAAAACCAGCCACCGCAAAGCAGGGAGTTGTGGATTCATTGCTGAAGATGGGGGGACGATCTCCACCTCACCAGGCCCACGGAACAAAAGCGGAGTCTGAACCAATACACACAAACCGAAGCAATCCTCCACACCACACAACGTTTCACCCAAAGACGAAAAAAATAATAAAACAAAACATAACATAACACAACCTAACAAACAAAACAAAATAAAATAGAATAAAATAAACTCAGTGCCTGTGCAAGAATCAAGGCTAGCCTGAACCCCTCCGTGGCCTTGGAGAAGGCTGCGAGGCCGTTTGGCATGTCGGCAAACTTGATATCCAGGTACTTGGAGAGGTACCCAGGGAACCTGGCGACATGCGCAGGGTAGTAGGGACTACTATTACTGGGGCTCATGGTTTGGGCTCCCGCCCCCTTTGCACCTCCAGTACTCGGGCAGGATGTAGCCAATAGTTGCAAACATGGACACCTCAGTACGCATGAGTTCTGCGGGCCCTGGACATCTCAAGGCAGCCCCAGCACGACTCCAAAGCCCCTTCAGCCAGCTAGATGTGCGCACAGAAACCCAGACCATCGTACAGCCCAAGCCCTATCGCCATGTTTCCCCTCCAATATTGTCACGGACAGGCCCCGATGCTCCAAACCCAAACATCCATGCCTATAGCAGCTCAGGATTCCGGGTTTGTGCCTTTCAGCCGAGGAAGTACTTTCCCGACAACGGCCCCACAACCTTACAACCCTCAAGGCCCTATCTGAACCCGGTGAATATGGCCCCTGCGAGGCGCTTTGGCCTCTAAACGGCAACAAGCACACCACAGACAAGTGCACCGAGGGCTTTGCACAGGCTGTTGATACTGCCAGCCTTTACTGCTGATTGAAGCAAAAGCAGGGCTTCAGGGGGGGTCCTCCGGCAAGCTCACAGGTCCCGCAAGCTGGGTTAGGCTGCGGGTTCAAGGTTTCGGGTTGGCGGGTTGGCTGCTCTCCGGTGTCTTGTTTCCTCCACCAGCATCTGCAGCCCCATGCGGATTTGAAACTCCGAGGTGCACCGCTTGGACCGCCGACGTGCACGTGCCGTGGGTAAGGGTGGCCCGGCTGCCGAGAGAGGCAGCGCATGCAGGCATTATGTTCAATCCGCACCCTGGACTGAGGGGTATGGGGAGAACCGTCCATGGCAAAAAACCCCTACACAATCGGCCAGGATGCACGTCCGTGCTTCAGCTCCACCTCGCGGCGGCGGTTGAAGTCCTTGGCTGTCCACATGGTTCGGGGTGGGGGTGGATTCTGGGAGTTCGGACTATGATTTACAGACGGCGAATATTGCAGGTCTAGGGCTTGGGGACTTGTGGACCCATGTTCGCTTGGGCAGTCTCTCGCTTCAGGGCTTGCACCCTGCACCGATCAGAAAGCCACTCAGCACATCACTCCCGAACTCTGGACCCCGAAGAGAAGAAAATCCTACGTGCATGAGGCTTTAGAAAAGCGGCATAACTAAAGTCCAGACCATTTACTAGAAGCCGGCGCACAAGCCCCAAAGAAACGTCAAGGCACCGAGAGATTGCCGCTTGCAGACAGGCCAAGGGGATCCCAGAAGCCCACCGGTGGCTGCACCTCAAGTCAAGTGAATTCCCTCAGCATCCCAAAGCTGCACACTCGCAAGTGGCTCAGAGGAGGAAAGACTCACTTCACGGCATCGGGGCAACGCCCCAAAATCAGGATGCGAGCCTTTGTTGCGGCTTCCCGGATAGGATGGTACCAGGATGGCTTAGAAATTTGCTTGGATGCTCGTGAAACCATGACTGGGGCTTCAAGAGCCACTAGGACCCCTTAGAGCCTGAGGCCCTTCAGGCTGGAGCCTTGCAATTCATTCACAGACTCCTATCAAAAACGTTCAAAAACCATGCTCCTGATGTCTTAAGGCCTCCCGTCTACTTGCAGTTCTAGACCGTGCCATGTCAGGTCACGCCCGTCTCGTCCTCGAAGGCCCGCAGTGGGGAATCGGTGTAGGTTGCCCAGTCACCCCATGCGGAGCCTCGCCATTCTGGTGTCGACCAGAGGTTCGCTTGATCTACGGGGGAAAGAAAAGCTCCAGGGGCCCTTTGCTGCAGGTCGCCAGGCTACTTCCTGAAGGCTCGGTTGGGGTCTATGTTTGCGGAGTTTGGAGTTCTGGGATACAGGATGCTTCAGACGACACGTTTCACTGCCGGCGCGTCGACACAGACTTTCACAGCGCATACCCTAATGCTCCTCCGCCTCGAGACCTCAACGTCCTACATATCCGCGCCCAGACAATCCGCCCGAGCGAGCAACCCACAAACCATCAAGGATCAGACCCCATCATTCCCCACTGCTAATTCTTGACCTTTGGGGATGTTCGGTTCGAACTGCTCGCTTCGCTGGTCACTTGCCGAGCCTGTGAGACCATCCTGGAAGAACATGCCAATGATGGCCATCCTGTAGCTGCAAAGGCTGCGAAAGGGAGGGCTGAGGAGCGTGAACTCTAAGCGGGCTTGAACTTAGGGGTCTTCAGTCCCATGTACAGAGTGGGGCGAGCAGGTCGCGGGGCGGGGTTCCGGGGCTAGTTCCGATCGTTTGCTCGGAACTGGGCTTCGCCCCGAATGCCGTTCCGGAGCCTAGCCTTAAATGAGATTCGCAGGCTTGCAAAAGTGCACTTGGCCCCGATAAAAACTGGCTGCTTCGGTATGCCCCATGTTCCTCCCCCTGCCCCCCCATACAATGGCCAACTGCAAGGAGAAGTTGGCCATGTGACCCCCGTACCGTGTTAGCTGCTAGCAACCTTTCATCCCCCCCCCCCTTCCTTCAAGGGACAGGTGCAATGCATGATTTTGCAAGCAAGTTGAACCTTGAAACACGTAGCCTGGGCATGCTTGGGACCCCCGCCGCCGCCAAAGAACGCAGCGGGTTGAAACTTTGCCCTCCTTAAACCTGAAGAGCTCAAACTGTGGCAATTTGGACCCATTCCAGTCGTGTCGCATGGCCAGACGGCCGTTGGCCAGCTCGGCACTCAACCTTGGCAAGCTGACTTGGACAGCTTTCCAGAGTGGGGTTTTTGCTTTTGGCGGTTTTGGGGGTGCCGAGTGCCGTTTCAGGACGAAGTATGAAAAGTGGACTCAAAAAGAGCATCGTCTGGTCAAGCCGCTGAGGTCTCAGATTAGGACTGAGGTGCTATCAAAGCCGCTCTGACGAAAACTTCATAACAACGCGTGGTTGCCTAAACATGCCACGCCTTGAACCTGCTCAAGCCCTCCAAAAACAACTCCGAAGACCCCCAGGCGGCCCAGACACTTCTTCTTCAAGCCTTCCGGATCACTGGAGGTGATGGGCTTCCAGCCGTAGTCCCCTGTCCGCTGGACTGCTTGGTTGGGGGTCTTCTTGCTTTGGAGGAGCGCTCTCGCCAGTTTTCAAGAGGGCTTCGCCTCACCGCGCTCAGCAGCCATGTGAAAGCCGTAGATGCTGACACCAAGAAGTACTGACTCCGCACCTAAACTCTCCTGATAAACCCCAGAAATTTTGGACTTGTACCCAAGTTGCACCACATCACGGGTTGGAAGGGGGTTTGGGGTTTAGGGCCAATTGTAGGGCTTCGCCACGCTGTGCGGCGCGGACCCGAGCTTCCAAATGCACCCGAAAAGTATCGGCAACCGTAGTGGACAGCGCAAGGAGGTCCAGGCAACCACGCACGGACCGTTGAAGTAACTTCGAAGACATGCATGAATTTTCTGGCCCCTCCATGACAGCTGGGATTAGGCAAGCCCGCCTGGCGTGCCAGAGTACTTGTACGCCACAATCTCGTAGTAGCCTGCGGATGCGAAACACAACTTACTTAAAGAATTCGGATCATGACTTCGGGCCTGCTGCACTGCGTGAACCCCGAAAGCCCCAAGTCAAAGCGACCCTCAAGACTCAAAACCAACGCATCCCCCTCCATGCCGCAGCCTGCAAAGGCCACGATCTGTGCCCAGCCAGCACCCGGCACCTGCCACTTCGAGAGGTTGAAGCGCAGAACCGCGAATGTGCCCATGGACCCTTTATGTTTACATTTGAGGGAGGCCAAAGCCTGGTAATTTAGAGTTTCGGGCTTATGCCCTCTTCATGACATACTGCAACCGAAACTTGATGGCACCACAACATGCAACATCAAAACGTCTTGGGAAGTTTGCCCAACACCCCCCTGAAGCAAAAGGTTAACAAAAGTAAACATGGAAACAAAAGTAAAGCTGTAAGCTGTAAATTTTCCTACTATTTCTTGTCATCGTCTGCACAACACCCCATAGAAGCTAAACAAAGAAGAATAAGCCCAGACACGTCAAAACTCAAGAATTCCCCACAAAACCAGCAAATTGGCTTCTTGCCGTCATCTATTCCAGCAGGTCCCCTTGTTTCTCTTCTCAGTCTTCTGCAGATTTGCTCGGGGTAAATTCGAAGACTTTGAAAACTTCGAGATGTTTCGTCACAGAAAATTACATTGTTAAGCTTCCTGGACCCTGGACGGGTCAGCCCTGTGCTTCTTTTTTCAGAGCTGTGCATTTTTGAAACTAAAAAGAAGCTTTTGCCCTTCACTCGAACTTCAACATTTTCAAGTTCTACACGTGTTCAAGGCCTCCTCTGTCGCGGGTTCAGAAACGTTAAACCTTTTTGCCATTCTTTGTGTGCCTTTAAGCAAGAAGCTTCTACTGCACCCGGGACGGGGAAGGCCTTTAATTTCGTTTCTTCGTCTTCTAAACTTGTAAACCTTTTGAAGATTAGTTTTTTGTAAAGCTGTTTCTCTGCAATGTTCAAAATGAAAACAAAGGGGTCCTATGCGAATACCTCCTGTGGAACGTCGCTCGAAGTTGGTTAGCCAGGTGTTGTTGAGTCGAGGGGTGTGGGGCTCTAAAACCCCAGTCCCAATGACTTCGCTAGGACTGGCTTTAAGGAACCTGACATGCTCCCCACAGCTTAGAGTTCCTCGGTTTGCTGGTGATCTATCACCTTAACGCTGAAGCCTCTGAATCCTGACCCCCCAGAAGCTTCAAACCCTATAGAGCCTAAACCCGAAGCCCGAGACCCGAAACCCGAAACCCTCAACCCTAAACCCTAAACCCTAAACCCTCCCTAAGCACCCTAAACCCTAAACCCTAAACCCTAAACCCGAAACCCGAAACCCTCAACCCAAATTCCCTTTGCTCACCTTGCTGATCGCGGCCAGGCCGTTGGGCACATCGGAGAACTTCAGGCCCAGGGAGGGGGACAGGAAACCTTAGAATCCGGTTCGCGGCGTTTTTTTGGGGCTGCAGGCAGGGGCTCCGTAGCAACGCAGTAGCTGTAACTTCGGTTCCTATTCTAACCTGCCCCTCTGCTCATGATCCTGTGCTCCTTGGCAGTCATTCGGACTTCTTCATCAGTTTTGTAAGTCGCTTCCGAGCCGGGAACAGCCCCCCAAACCCGTCCGCGCGCGAGCTCCTGAGACTCCGAGGCCGAGCCGAGGGGCCGGGCCACTTGAAGTACTCCGGCACGATGTAGCCTCAAAGGGGGGGAACTCGGGAACTGAGCTTGAGACTCCTTACAAAAGAGGTCTCAGGGTCTGTGGGAGGGCTATAGAGAAGGTTCCGAAGGTGCTTGGGACTTTGAATTCGGTACGCGGCGTTTGGGGTGTGTTGTGGGGTTTGGGGTGCTTCCTTTGTGGTGCTTCTGGTGTTTGGGGTGTTTGGGGTGTTTGTGCGAGGCTTTGGACTTTCCGGGCTTGCAGGCGTTTGGAGTCCATGCAAGCCGAACGCAGATGTGGGGTGCGTTTCCTGAGAGCCTCTGGGTTTCATGGCTTACCGTCCAGGGAGTGCAGTCCCGAGATGGCCACATACACACATTGCAAGACACAGATGTAAATAGACCATGACATTATATGCGTATATAATCACATAATATTATATATATATATATACACAGCAAATATTTGCGTTCATCATTGACATTGAAAATACACGCGGAGGTCGGCAAGCAGAGAGAGAGAGAGGAGAGAGCGGCAGTGCACATCTCAAAAAAAAAAAGGAATGTTGGAAAGGCTGCCCGCTGCGGTCCCTACGAAGGTCATCTGCACTTGCTTTTGTAGTCGCCCAGCACAGCCAGGCCACCCATCGTGGCGTACATGGCGACGCGACCATGCCTTGGTCCACTGCTTCTTCGGTTTTGCGAAGGCCCTCTGCAGATGGAAAACGCCACTCACACCCCAAAAAACCTCCACTCCCTCAACAAATCACGTAGTCTTGGGTTGAGCCCATGGGGCTGGAGTTCAGGAAGCTTTGAGTTCACATCCCTCGCAAGACGAGGCGCTTGAGCTCCGTCTCACGGCGGCGCTTGAAGGTCTCCGTGCTGCCTTAGATCTGCTGGATGCGCGCGGGGCTACCAAGATTTATGCTGAAACTCATTGCACTTTCAGAAATCATTCCTTCGCATCTGTTCCAGGTTGATCGCTGACGACGAACTTAGCTTGAACGGAGTCACGTGTTCCGCTTTTAAAGATGTCGGGCGTGGGGAAGGGTGGGAGCTTTGGGCTGGGGGCTTAGATCTGCGGATTTGAAGTCATCAATCACGCAAGGCTTTGATTAGAATTACAAGGCCTGCAAACGGAAAGGCAAGAAAGCTACAGTCTAGCACAAACCAGGAGAAGCTGCAATAGGCCTGGACCGAAGCCTCTCAAACTCCGGACTCCTACGCCTGAACACGCCGGGCCGCCATCGCGGGTGTATCCAACCGGGTCCTGGGATCACAACACAGAGTCATGGTTTCCAGATTACGGACCGCAGGGGAACGCTTGTTGGGAAGCCATGGGTGCGAGTCTGGCACTTAAGCTTCTGACATCCGATTCAGGGCGAGGTTGGCTGGGGCTTAGGAAGTTTACGGACTTAGGGGCGCATGTGCTGAATGCTTCCACGGAATGTAAGCTGCCACCCCCGCCATGCTGTAGTTCATTGCCCGTCGGCGGCGGGGTCCGAACCCCCAGGACATAAAAGGAATGAAAATCCTAAACCCTAAAGTCTTGCAGGATGTGGTATGGATCCTCGAGGCCTTCGACTTCTGCCCCCTCCTCCCGCTCCCCGAAAGCGTCTCTCCAGCTGCCAAGAAGCCCAGAAGCCCACCGGAGGCTGCACACCAAGCTCCTCCTGCCAGAAATTTGGATCTTGTGCAGCACGTAGAGGATGTCAAGGGGGTTTCAAGGTCTTCGGGAGCTGGCTTCTGAGGACATTTTTCTACTTTATACATCTTTTTGCACAGCTTCTGCAAGTCGCAAAGTGTAGGGGCGAAGTATAGCATGATCATGTTCCCAGCCAATCCTCGAAGGCCCTGAGCGGGGAGTCGGTGTAGTTGGCCCAGTCGCCCCAGGCCGAGCCCGTAAGGCCATCCTCACAGTGCTCTGCAGGTCATGGGCCGATATGGGCCGCAGTGGAAGTGTTGGGTTTTTAGCAGCTGCACGTCGGGCAAGCCTTCTGGCGCCCTAGGCGCTTTCAAGATTCCATCCGAAGATTGATATTCGTGGCTGGGAGCTTGGGGATTGCGGCTTGTTCTTCTCACCGCACTCACCACGGCTCTCAACTTACCATAGCCGGCAGTCCCCAGCTTTCAACAAGTTTCGGAAGGTGCGCTCAAAGGCTACGGATCAGGGGTGAGAACATGCTCTGCAACAGCGCCATGCCTCCACCCATCGAGGGAGTGTTTCAGGGCTTGCAAGTTCAAACCAGTTCAAAGTTTGAGGCCCTCGTTAATGGCAAGAGTTGTGAGAACAGCAACAAATGCCCGGGCACCTGGAAGAACATCCCGATGATGGCCATCATTGCAAGGCGGCCGTTCGCCAACCTTGCAGGCAAGCAGGGCTTTTTTGGATTTTCCAGTGCAGGGTTTGGTGCGAGTTCAGGTGCTGAGACAACTAAGATGCCACTCCGGTGATTGAACCCACTTTCGACGACAGAGGGGATGCCGAGACGATGATATGCATGTGCGCAATGAGGACGCGAATGGGATGCCAGGCAATGAGGCGTAAGGCCTGCTCACGGTAGGCGGGGCCCCACCGGAATGCAAGCAATAAAGGATGGCGGAATAGTGTGTGTGGAATGTAGTGCATTGCTAGACCATATTGTGGACTGATCTTGGGGACTTGTTTTGGAGTGCTTCTTTGTCGGGGAGTACGCTGTTTCGGGCCTACGCCGGAGAAGTTCCTGTACAGTTGCCCACCTACTGACCTGGTTGCTGCCATGAACTGCTCCGACATGCGTCGTAATTAACCCGTTATTTGAATGGGCAACTGGGCAACCTTGAACCCCCACAATTGACGTGCTATCGTTGCAGCTGCGAGACTCAGCGTTCAGCTTCTTCTTGCGGGCCTCCGGGTCCTGGAATGCACGCGAGTCGGGGCACACAGACTTCCACACCCAGAGCGTTGTTCTGCAACTTCTCCGAAGTGCAAGCGGCTAGACATGCGAGAATGCATATGCGTTGCTTTATGTAGAGTCGTAGAGGGTGCAAGCTGTAGCAAAGAGGAAACAAGAAACAACCCTAGCGTGTGGAGCATCAAGGGTCTCGGGAAAATCTGAATGGTATTCAAGGGAGACTAGAGGTTCAAGGACTGCTTTGATTGTGCCACACTTGGGTTTTAGCCTCTGCATCGTTTGGGGTTTCGGCTTTTGAGCGCAAGTAGATTAGAAGAAAACATCCCCACATCAACTTTTCACAGCAAGCAGGTCTGGAACAACTCGCCCAAGCCCCAATACTCCACACGTAAATCAAATCCCGAACCAGGCGGATCCTGGATGCCGGTGCTCATGACGCCAATCGACCTTGCCGCCGGCTCGCAACATGTCATTGCGGCTTAGCAGATTCAAGCTTGGGGTCGAAAGTCTAGAGCTTGGGTGGGTATAATCGCGGTGGCTCGCCGTGAAAAGCTGGGTATGAGAGGGTCCAATGCTCAGGGGTCATGTTGCTGAGGCGCATGTCTAGAATTTACACTAGTGACGAAAACTGATTACGATTGATCATTGACCAGGACGCCTTCATTCCTCTGCCCCCCATATTCTCCCATATTGGCAGGCTTTCACGTGACTGGTCTCTCCCGCACTCGGCTTTTCAGCATGTGGTGGGCCATGCAAAACATTATTTTGTCCATCTTCAAGCGGGAGTGAACGGAGTGAACTCACAAGAGGAGTGCCTAGCTGCGCAGCTTCAAAACTAGACCACGTCCGGAGTACTGCAAGGAAGAAGGCCGCGAGGAGGCCAAACAGCTCGCAGAACGAGCCCGAACTCAGCACGTAACTGTCGTAACTACTCTCCCCTTGGCCGCCCCCACCCTACCCCCACCCCTGATTCGAGGCATGTTCTTGCTGCACTCTCACTCAGTAGGTGCTGCTCTCAAACACCTTCACAGCTGCCCGTTCCCAAAACCACGCGGTTGGCTTCTCTACGTGTGGCCCTCTGTGAATGTTTTGCACTGCCTCTTGTAGTTCGGAAATCATGCCCGTTACCCCCGCTTTGCGCCTCAAACCCAGAAAGCCGGCGCCGTAGTTGCCAGGCTCATCGCCGATTTGCTCGTTGTAGACCTCGGAGGACGCGGCCGCGGGTCCCACGCGCAGAGAATGGCTGGGGGCAGCTGAGCCAGGTAAGATGTCCACATGGATCACATGGCTTGATTGCAGTTCGGGAACCAGTCAACCCTGAAGGCAAGTTGTGGGCCAAATCCTGGTTAGCTCGACAAGGAAATCCTGAACAAACCCTTGGCCTGAGAATTGAAACCTCGACCATCTCAACTCCTGAGGTTCTGCCATGTGGATCACTGTAGCAGTACTCATTCAGCATTCTTCGTATTCTTAGCGTCCGGCGTTCACCTCCACGATACCGGCAAAGCCCACGATCTGAAGCCAGCCGAAGGTCGGGACCTACAAAGAACTCGGAGAGACATATTACTTTCAGAAGCATGTTTGTCTGGAGCAAAACCAACGGAGAGACGGAGACAGAGACGGAAAGAGAGAGAGAGAGAGCGAGAAGGATGCTGGGGGCTAGGTCCCAAATTCAAAAACCAAGGAAGGGAAAGCCCTCGACGTGCAGTGCAATGTTGCAGAAGATGGAAAAAGATTGTCACACACGGCTCCCAAGCACACGGGCTATGTGGTCAACCTTTCTGGTAATTTTGATCAAGGATGTCCAGTTGCTAGGCTTTGGGTTCATTGCTTTCATTGCTGAGGATGGGGGGACTTCTCTGCCTCATCAAGCCCACAGAACAAACACGGAATCTGGAACCAAGACACGCCAAGCAATCCTCTGCTTGCAAGCCCCCGACACCCCACAACCTCGCACCCCCAGAAGATCAACAAACACCTCAGTGCCTGTGCAAGAGTCAAGGTACTCGGCCCCCTGAAGGCTCTAGCTTGAACCCCTCCGTGGCCTTGGAGATGGCTGCGAGGCCGTTGGGCATGTCGGCAAACTTGATGTCCAGGTACTTGGAGAGGTATCCAGGGAACCTGGCAACATGCAAAAGGCTGTTGGTAGGGACTACTAGGGCTCATGGCCCAAACATGGCTTGGGCTCCCGTCCCCTTTGCACCTCCAGTACTCGGGCAGGATGTAGCCAATCGTTGCGAACATGGACACCTCAGTACGCATGAGTTCTGCGCGCCCTGGACATCTCGAGGCAGCCCCAGCACGACTCCCAAAGCCCCGTCAGCCAGCTAGATGCGCGCCCAGAAACCCAGACCCATCGTACAGCCCCAAGCCCTATCGACATGTTTCCCTCCAATATTGTCACGTAAGGGCCCGATGCTCCAAACCCAAACATTCAATGCCCGTAGCAGTTCAGGATTCCGGGCTTGTGCCGTTCAGCCTTGGAGTACGTCGCCGACAACGGCCGCGCAATCTTACAACCCTCAGCGCCCAATCTGAACCCTTTGCATGCATGACCTATGTGAGGCCCTAGGGCCTCAAAATGGCAACAAGCACACAAGCACGGACAAGTGCACCGAAGGTTTTGGCCGCTCGGCTGCTCTCCGGTGTCTCCTTCCTCGATCATTGGTGGCTTTCCGCATCTGCAGCCCCATGCGGATTTGAAACTCCGAGGTGCACCGCTTGGACCGCCGACGTGCACGTCCCGTGGCTAGGGCCGGCCCGGCTGCCGAGGCGGCGCATGCAGGCAGTTGAAATTTATGTGCAACCCTGACCCGGGACTGGGGAATCCCTCCCACGCCGCCGGAACAAATCCCTTGCACAATCGGCCAGGATGCACGTCCGTGCTTCAGCTCCACCTCGCGGCGGCGGTTGAAGTCCTTAGCTCCACATGGTTCGGGGGTTTGGAGGTGGGGGGTGGATTCTGGGAGTTCGGACTATGATTTACAGACGGCGAATTTTGCAGATCTAGGGCTTGGGGACTTGTGGACCCATGCTCGCTTGGGCAGCACCTTGCACCAATCAGAAAGTAACTCAGCACCAGAAGAAGACGACGCGCATGATGCTTTAGAACAACGGCATATCTAAAAAGGTCCAGAGTCTAAAGGGTTTACTAGGACTCGGCGGGCAAGCCCCAAGAAACGCCAAGGCACCGAGAGATTTCCGCTTGCAGACAGGCCGAGGGGATCCCAGAAGCCCACCGGTGGCTGCACCTGAAGTTAAAGTGAAATCCCTCAGCATCTGGTTACACCCAAAAGTCAGATGGCTTAGAAATGTTCTTGGATGCTCGTGAAGCCATGACTAAAGGTTCAAGAACCGGCTCCTAGGACCCCTTGGAGCCTGAGGCCCTTCAGGCTGGAGCCTTGCAATTCATTCACAGACTCCTATCAAAAACGTTCAAAAACCATGGTCCTGATGCCAGCTTAGCTTAACAGCGGTTTCACCTCGCCACCGACCCTCTTAAGGCCTCTCGTCTACTTGCAGTTCAGGGCGGGCAGACCTAGACCGTGCCATGTCAGGTCACGCCCGTCTCGTCCTCGAAGGCCCGCAGCGGGGAATCGGTGTAGGTTGCCCAGTCACCCCATGCGGAGCCTCGCCGCCAGGTTCGCTTACAGCTGAGGGCCCCTTGTTGCAGGTCGCCAGGCTACTTCCTGAAGGCTAAGTTGGGGCTTATGCTTCTGGAGTTTGGAATTGATACGGGGTGCTTCAGACCACACGTTTCTGTGCAGATCGAAGCAGCCGCACACGTCCCTTGCACTGCCGGCACGTCGACCCGTACATGTCCACACCCAGACAATCTGCCAGAGCGAGAAAACCCAAACCCTCAAAGACCAGCCACCATTGCCACCGCCAAGCCGGACTGCTCGCTTAGGTGGCTAGCAAACACTAGACTCGCTGCTTGCCGAGCCTGTGAGACCATCCTGGAAGAACATGCCAATGATGGCCATCCTGTCTGCATAGGCATTGGCAGCGAAAAGCAGGGCTGAGAAGATTCCGACTTTATCAAGGGTTGGGGCTGTTTGAAGTCTAGGATTCAGGATTATGGCCGTTGTCTTCTTTCTTTGTCTCTTTCTGTGTTGGGGCTGTCAGGATTCAATCCAACTCCGAGTGGGTTTCAGGTTCTGGGTCTGTCAGGTCTAGGGTATGAAAATCTTGAGGTTGCAAGCAAGGCAAGGCCAAATGACAGGCATGAAAACTGTTGGCGATATCACAGCGGCTTGTTGGATTGGGCAGTTGCGGCTCTTGCAGAGTTAATTTGGAAGCGAGCCGAGTTGCATCGCCAGCCTTCCGTTGGCGATCTCGGCGCTCAACCTTGCATTGGAACTGGGACACGGACAAGGCAGTGGGGATCTGACACGTATCCGACATATGCCGCATTCCGCAGCCTATGCTTGTCTGCATTCACCCTGTCCTGCGCTTCGACCAATTAATCACTGGTGTTCAACATTGTTCAACTGTGGAGGGGCTGATGCTCTGCGTGAACAATCACGGAGTATCCCTCAACCAGCCCAACATGTTCAACAAAGTCCAGGGGCTTCTTCTTGAGAGTCTCGGGATCACTGGAGGTGATCGGCTTCCAGCCATAGTCACCTCGATGCACAAGCGAGGTCTGGGTCTGATGCGCATCCCCCAAAGGCACCCCCATTCCGCCGGACCTGGGGTTCCGCTGTACTTGTACACTGAGAGCTCGTAGTAGCCGGCAAAGGCCACGATCTGCGCCCAGCCAGCACCAGGCACCTCAGCAAGAGGAGAGAGTTCCGTTTTCCGTCCTCAAGAAGTCAAGATGGTGTGATGCGAATCCTGCTTGATTGTAGGTTTAGGATGGTTTTCGGTGGGGGTGTGGCTACAAGGCAACCATGGGCAGCATCTGAAAACACCCGAAGGCCCGGGAGGGCACCTTCGTGATGGCAGCCAAGCCATTCGGCACGTCCGAGAACTTCAGGCCGAGGGAGGGCGAGAGGAATCCTGACGGTTTTAGGAGCCGAGTCACAGATGAGGGCTGCTGGGGGTCCGACGTTCGGGTAGCCGCTATCTCCGCTATCTTTCTTATCAGGCGAACTTTCTGCGGAAAGATCCACTGAGGATTTTGTCAAGGCTCGGGGGCCAGCATGCAACAAGACCAGATACGTCTTTGGGCCTTAGCCCTTCCCAAGCCCACAGCTTGAAGGCAAGGTGGACCCAGCCTGGCCACTTGAAGTACTCAGGCACGATGTAGCCTCAAAGTATAGGATGAAATGTCACACTGTGGTGGTCATACAGATGTCGACGGGGTTGGCTCAGGTTTCACAACACAGCCTTATCCTTCCACTTTTGAGAGGACTGACCAGACAGAGCCTGTGCAAATCTACCTTTTGAAGCTAGCTCAAATCGCCGCGCAGCCCATGGTGGCATACATCGCCACACGGCCATGCCTCGCTCAAGGGGGCGTGAAAGGGGCTCCTACACTTTGCTCTCTTTTCGTGAAGCAACTGTAAAGCAACAAAAGTTGCTGCACTTGTTGCCAGCGTGTTTTGTTACGGCCAACGAATCCTTTGCCATTATTGAAAGGCATCTGTCGTTTCGGGCGGTAGCTTTAACTGGCCGAGGCGCTTGATTTCGGTCTCGCGCCGGCGCTTGAAGGTGTCGGCGTTGCCTCCGGAGGGAGGCTTTCGTGCCCAGGGTCTGGGGCGTAGTTAGCTACCCGATGCACCTAAGCAAGCGATATGTTCCATTCTGCACTCCCTTGGAGAAAATCCAGAAAGCACTCAAACACTCACACTTGTTAGTGGTGCAGCTTGCCAGTTCTAGCAAGAGCTAGGCGAGCTAGGCGAGCTAGGGTCTCGTTTTCTCCCTTCGACAGGTCGGCCTTAGGGTTCAGAAGACGCAGAGGTAGCGCCAAATTCTCACGTGAAAGTTTCACCATATTTCTACGACGCGAAAAGAAGAGAGTTCATGGCGTAGGCACTGCTCAACGCCATTCTTAAAAAGATCTGTAAGTCTGCAAGCCCCCTGCTCATTCTGACTTCGTTGCTGACTTCGTCAACTTGCGTTTCCTCCTCTGACCCCTATACATCAAAGTCCGCCAAGGCACCATCACGAGTGTAGCCCACAGGATCCTGTAGGCTCACGTTTCAAGGTTCGGGCGGGGTTGCCGTTGGATTCTGACGTGTTTAAGACTTGAGGGCCACTTCAGGGCTTCCACAGCGTCTCCACAGTGATTCCATTTCTTGCTTGCAGTGCTTGCGTGCTTTCGGGATTCAGGTGCTGCTTCCGAGGCACCCAGAAGCCGACCGGGGGCTGAACACCCAGCTCCTCCTGAAAGCACGGCTGCGCGGCTTTTGAGAGGATTTTGAGTTTAGCAGCAGAAGGGGTGCGACTGTCATTGAACAACCCTTCCTAAACTCGCACGCCACCTTACCTCACCTGCGGCTTCACCTCGCCACAGACCCGCTTAAGGCCTCCCGTTGCAGTTCAGGGTGGACAGATTTACCCCGTGCCACGGTCACGCCCGTCTCGTCCTCGAAGGCCCGCAGGGGGGAATCGGTGTAGGTGGCCCAGTCACCCCATGCGGAGCCTCGCCGCTCTTGTGTCTATTGTGTCTACCAGGTTCGCTTCATCTACAAAGGTTCCAGCGTCGCCAGGCTAGTTCAGGATCAAGGTTAGGTTGGGGTCTACGCTTCTAGAGTTTGGAGCTTGGGGATACAAGATGCTTCAGGCGGCACTTTCACTGCCGGCACGTCGACCCAGACTCCCACACGGTACACCCGAATGCGCCTGCGCCTCGAAACCTCCAGAAAATCCGCCAGAGCGAGCAGCCCCAGAACCCTCAAAGACCCGCCCCCACCACTGCCACCGCTAAGCCTTTCTTGACCTTTCGGGATGTTCGGCTTGGGTGGCTAAGAAGCACTAGCTAGATTCACTACTTGCCGAGCCTGTGAGACCATCCTGGAAGAACATGCCAATGATGGCCATCCTGTAGCTGCATAGGCATGCAAAAAGCAATGCAAAAAGCAGGGCTGAGAAGATTCTCATTGGATGAGTCTCCCGCCTCTATCAAGGGTTGGGGTTGTTTGAAGTCAGGGGAGTCAGGATTAAGGGGACACTGGATTAGGCCTTGTGTTTTGTGGCCGCTGTCTTCTTTCCTTGTCTCTCTCTGTGTTGGGGCTGTCAGGATTCAATTCTACTCCGAGTGGGTTTCAGGTACTAAGTCCCTCAGGTCTAGGGTATGAAAATCTTGAGGTTACTGTTTCCCCAACAGCTTGAGCTTAGGGGTCTTCAGTCCCTGTGTCGGCAGGCTCGAAAACCTTGCCTTGAATCAGGTTCGGATGAAACGCAAGGCAAGGCACAGCGTTTGTTGGACAGTTGCGGCTCTTGCAGAGTTAATTTGGAAGCGAGCCGAGTTGCATCGCCAGCCTTCCGTTGGCGATCTCGGCGCTCAACCTTGCATTGGAACTGGGACACGGACAAGGCAGTGGGGATCTGACACGTATCCGACATATGCCGCATTCCGCAGCCTATGCTTGTCTGCATTCACCCTGTCCTGCGCTTCGACCAATTAATCACTGGTGTTCAACATTGTTCAACTGTGGAGGGGCTGATGCTCTGCGTGAACAATCACGGAGTATCCCTCAACCAGCCCAACATGTTCAACAAAGTCCAGGGGCTTCTTCTTGAGAGTCTCGGGATCACTGGAGGTGATCGGCTTCCAGCCATAGTCACCTCGATGCACAAGCGAGGTCTGGGTCTGATGCGCATCCCCCAAAGGCACCCCCATTCCGCCGGACCTGGGGTTCCGCTGTACTTGTACACTGAGAGCTCGTAGTAGCCGGCAAAGGCCACGATCTGCGCCCAGCCAGCACCAGGCACCTCAGCAAGAGGAGAGAGTTCCGTTTTCCGTCCTCAAGAAGTCAAGATGGTGTGATGCGAATCCTGCTTGATTGTAGGTTTAGGATGGTTTTCGGTGGGGGTGTGGCTACAAGGCAACCATGGGCAGCATCTGAAAACACCCGAAGGCCCGGGAGGGCACCTTCGTGATGGCAGCCAAGCCATTCGGCACGTCCGAGAACTTCAGGCCGAGGGAGGGCGAGAGGAATCCTGACGGTTTTAGGAGCCGAGTCACAGATGAGGGCTGCTGGGGGTCCGACGTTCGGGTAGCCGCTATCTCCGCTATCTTTCTTATCAGGCGAACTTTCTGCGGAAAGATCCACTGAGGATTTTGTCAAGGCTCGGGGGCCAGCATGCAACAAGACCAGATACGTCTTTGGGCCTTAGCCCTTCCCAACCCCACAGCTTGAAGGCAAGGTGGACCCAGCCTGGCCACTTGAAGTACTCAGGCACGATGTAGCCTCAAAGTATAGGATGAAATGTCACACTGTGGTGGTCATACAGATGTCGACGGGGTTGGCTCAGGTTTCACAACACAGCCTTATCCTTCCACTTTTGAGAGGACTGACCAGACAGAGCCTGTGCAAATCTACCTTTTGAAGCTAGCTCAAATCGCCGCGCAGCCCATGGTGGCATACATCGCCACACGGCCATGCCTCGCTCAAGGGGGCGTGAAAGGGGCTCCTACACTTTGCTCTCTTTTCGTGAAGCAACTGTAAAGCAACAAAAGTTGCTGCACTTGTTGCCAGCGTGTTTTGTTACGGCCAACGAATCCTTTGCCATTATTGAAAGGCATCTGTCGTTTCGGGCGGTAGCTTTAACTGGCCGAGGCGCTTGATTTCGGTCTCGCGCCGGCGCTTGAAGGTGTCGGCGTTGCCTCCGGAGGGAGGCTTTCGTGCCCAGGGTCTGGGGCGTAGTTAGCTACCCGATGCACCTAAGCAAGCGATATGTTCCATTCTGCACTCCCTTGGAGAAAATCCAGAAAGCACTCAAACACTCACACTTGTTAGTGGTGCAGCTTGCCAGTTCTAGCAAGAGCTAGGCGAGCTAGGCGAGCTAGGGTCTCGTTTTCTCCCTTCGACAGGTCGGCCTTAGGGTTCAGAAGACGCAGAGGTAGCGCCAAATTCTCACGTGAAAGTTTCACCATATTTCTACGACGCGAAAAGAAGAGAGTTCATGGCGTAGGCACTGCTCAACGCCATTCTTAAAAAGATCTGTAAGTCTGCAAGCCCCCTGCTCATTCTGACTTCGTTGCTGACTTCGTCAACTTGCGTTTCCTCCTCTGACCCCTATACATCAAAGTCCGCCAAGTCACCATCACGAGTGTAGCCCACAGGATCCTGTAGGCTCACGTTTCAAGGTTCGCGCGGGGTTGCCGTTGGATTCTGACGTGTTTAAGACTTGAGGGCCACTTCAGGGCTTCCACAGCATCTCCACAGTGATTCCATTTCTTGCTTGCAGTGCTTGCGTGCTTTCGGGATTCAGGTGCTGCTTCCGAGGCACCCAGAAGCCGACCGGGGGCTGAACACCCAGCTCCTCCTGAAAGCACGGCTGCGCGGCTTTTGAGAGGATTTTGAGTTTAGCAGCAGAAGGGGTGCGACTGTCATTGAACAACCCTTCCTAAACTCGCACGCCACCTTACCTCACCTGCGGCTTCACCTCGCGACCCGCTTAAGGCCTCCCGTTGCAGTTCAGGGTGGACAGATTTACCCCGTGCCACGGTCACGCCCGTCTCGTCCTCGAAGGCCCGCAGGGGGGAATCGGTGTAGGTGGCCCAGTCACCCCATGCGGAGCCTCGCCGCTCTTGTGTCTATTGTGTCTACCAGGTTCGCTTCATCTACAAAGGTTCCAGCGTCGCCAGGCTAGTTCAGGATCAAGGTTAGGTTGGGGTCTACGCTTCTAGAGTTTGGAGCTTGGGGATACAAGATGCTTCAGGCGGCACTTTCACTGCCGGCACGTCGACCCAGACTCCCACACGGTACACCCGAATGCGCCTGCGCCTCGAAACCTCCAGAAAATCCGCCAGAGCGAGCAGCCCCAGAACCCTCAAAGACCCGCCCCCACCACTGCCACCGCTAAGCCTTTCTTGACCTTTCGGGATGTTCGGCTTGGGTGGCTAAGAAGCACTAGCTAGATTCACTACTTGCCGAGCCTGTGAGACCATCCTGGAAGAACATGCCAATGATGGCCATCCTGTAGCTGCATAGGCATGCAAAAAGCAATGCAAAAAGCAGGGCTGAGAAGATTCTCATTGGATGAGTCTCCCGCCTCTATCAAGGGTTGGGGTTGTTTGAAGTCAGGGGAGTCAGGATTAAGGGGACACTGGATTAGGCCTTTTGTTTTGTGGCCGCTGTCTTCTTTCCTTGTCTCTCTCTGTGTTGGGGCTGTCAGGATTCAATTCAACTCCAAGTGGGTTTCAGGTACTAATTCCCTCAGGTCTAGGGTATGAAAACCTTGAGGTTACTGTTTCCCCAACAGCTTGAGCTTAGGGGTCTTCAGTCCCTGTGTCGGCAGGCTCGAAAACCTTGCCTTAAATCAGGTTCTGTCTCGCAAGGCAAGGCTGAATGACAGGCATGAAAACTGTTGACGATATCACAGGGGTTTGTTGGATTTGGCAGTTGCGACTCTTGCAGAGTTAATTTGGAAGGTCTTAAGTTGGAGACTTTGAGATTGAGGCTCGTGGCAGAATTGGGGGTTCAGCTATTGTTGCTGTCCTGAAGCCCGACAGCCAATCGAACGGGAGAATTTGGGATCGAGACGAACAGACGCGATTGCAGGACTCTCAGCATCTCTCAGCATAGGCGGTGGGTTTCGACGATAGGGTCCCTCATTGCAAGCAGAGTTCACGTCTTCGCTCCTGGTGAAGGAACAGAGGTTGACGCATTTTCAGGTTCGTGGATTGGCTTGAGTTTGGACTTGGGCGTGAAGCTTTCGTCTCGCTGCGAGCCGAGTTGCATCGCCAGCCTTCCGTTGGCGATCTCGGCGCTCAACCTTGCATTGGAACTGGGACACGGACAAGTCCGGCAGTGGGGATCTGACACGTATCCGACATATGCCGCATTCCGCAGCCTATGCTTGTCTGCATTCACCCTGTCCTGCGCTTCGACCAATTAATCACTGGTGTTCAACATTGTTCAACTGTGGAGGGGCTGATGCTCTGCGTGAACAATCACGGAGTATCCCTCAACCAGCCCAACATGTTCAACAAAGTCCAGGGGCTTCTTCTTGAGAGTCTCGGGATCACTGGAGGTGATCGGCTTCCAGCCATAGTCACCTCGATGCACAAGCGAGGTCTGGGTCTGATGCGCATCCCCCAAAGGCACCCCCATTCTGCCGGACCTGGGGTTCCGCTGTACTTGTACACTGAGAGCTCGTAGTAGCCGGCAAAGGCCACGATCTGCGCCCAGCCAGCACCAGGCACCTCAGCAAGAGGAGAGAGTTCCGTTTTCCGTCCTCAAGAAGTCAAGATGGTATGATGCGAATCCTGCTTGATTGTAGGTTTAGGATGGTTTTCGGTGGGGGTGTGGCTACAAGGCAACCATGGGCAGCATCTGAAAACACCCGAAGGCCCGGGAGGGCACCTTCGTGATGGCAGCCAAGCCATTCGGCACGTCCGAGAACTTCAGGCCGAGGGAGGGCGAGAGGAATCCTGACGGTTTTAGGAGCCGAGTCACAGATGAGGGCTGCTGGGGGTCCGACGTTCGGGTAGCCGCTATCTCCGCTATCTTTCTTATCAGGCGAACTTTCTGCGGAAAGATCCACTGAGGATTTTGTCAAGGCTCGGGGGCCAGCATGCAACAAGACCAGATACGTCTTTGGGCCTTAGCCCTTCCCAACCCCACAGCTTGAAGGCAAGGTGGACCCAGCCTGGCCACTTGAAGTACTCAGGCACGATGTAGCCTCAAAGTATAGGATGAAATGTCACACTGTGGTGGTCATACAGATGTCGACGGGGTTGGCTCAGGTTTCACAACACAGCCTTATCCTTCCACTTTTGAGAGGACTGACCAGACAGAGCCTGTGCAAATCTACCTTTTGAAGCTAGCTCAAATCGCCGCGCAGCCCATGGTGGCATACATCGCCACACGGCCATGCCTCGCTCAAGGGGGCGTGAAAGGGGCTCCTACACTGTGCTCTCTTTTCGTGAAGCAACCGTGAAGCAACAAAAGTTGCTGCACTTGTTGCCAGCGTGTTTTGTGCGATGAGATCGATTTAGGCCCGGACAGGTTAGATGATTTTGGGATTCCGAAACTTCTAAAATTTCGGGATGCGGGAGCCCCAGAATTTTGTCAACTTAGTCGAGGCGCTTGATTTCGGTCTCGCGCCGGCGCTTGAAGGTGTCGGCGTTGCCTCCGGAGGGAGGCTTTCGTGCCCAGGGTCTAGGGCGGAGTTAGCTACCCGATGCACCTAAGCAAGCGATATGTTCCATTCTGCACTCCCTTGGATAAAATCCCAGAAAGCACTCAAACACTCACACTTGCCAGTGGTGCAACTTGCCAATTCTACCAGGAGCTAGGCGAGCTAGGCGAGCTAGGCGAGCTAGGCGAGCTAGGGTCTCGTTTTCTCCCTTCAACAGGTCGGCCTTAGGGTTCAGAAGACTCAGAAGATACAGACCAGGCAGGTAGCGCCAAATTCTCACGTGAAAGTTTCACCATATTTCTACGACGCGAAAAGAAGAGAGTTCATGGCGTAGGCACTGCTCAACGCCATTCTTAGAAAGATCTGTAAGTCTGCAAGCCCCCTGCTCATTCTGATTTCGTTGCTGACTTCGTCAACTTGCGTTTCCTCCTCTGACCCCTATACATCAAAGTCCGCCAAGTCACCATCACGAGTGTAGCCCACAGGATCCTGTAGGCTCACGCTTCAAGGTTCGGGCGGGGTTGCCGTTGGATTCTGACGTGTTTAAGACTTGAGGGCCACTTCAGGGCTTCCACAGCGTCTCCACAGTGATTCCATTTCTTGCTTGCAGTGCTTGCGTGCTTTCGGGATTCAGGTGCTGCTTCCGAGGCACCCAGAAGCCGACCGGGGGCTGAACACCCAGCTCCTCCTGAAAGCACGGCTGCGCGGCTTTTGAGAGGATTTTGAGTTTAGCAGCAGAAGGGGTGCGACTGTCATTGAACCACGCGGTGGATGAGATGGCTTGGACTCGTGCAGAATTTTTGGAGGGCTGACTAGGAAGAGCTGCAGTGGCTGGCACAGCGACTGCCCTCTACACGACCAGGGCGAAGCCCCAGCAGCCAGGACATGCGAAATCAGCAGCGGCTTCACCTCGCCACAGACCCGCTTAAGGCCTCCCGTTGCAGTTCAGGGTGGACAGATTTACCCCGTGCCACGGTCACGCCCGTCTCGTCCTCGAAGGCCCGCAGGGGGGAATCGGTGTAGGTGGCCCAGTCACCCCATGCGGAGCCTCGCCGCTCTTGTGTCTATTGTGTCTACCAGGTTCGCTTCATCTACAAAGGTTCCAGCGTCGCCAGGCTAGTTCAGGATCAAGGTTAGGTTGGGGTCTACGCTTCTAGAGTTTGGAGTTCGGGGATACAAGATGCTTCAGGCGGCACTTTCACTGCCGGCACGTCGACCCAGACTCCCACACGGTACACCCGAATGCGCCTGCGCCTCGAAACCTCCAGAAAATCCGCCAGAGCGAGCAGCCCCAGAACCCTCAAAGACCCGCCCCCACCACTGCCACCGCTAAAGCCTTTCTTGACCTTTCGGGATGTTCGGCTTGGGTGGCTAACAAACATTAACAAACACTAGACTCGCTGCTTGCCGAGCCTGTGAGACCATCCTGGAAGAACATGCCAATGATGGCCATCCTGTAGCTGCATAGGCATTGGCAGCGAAAAGCAGGGCTGAGAAGATTCTCATTGGATTAGTCGTCCGGCTTTATCAAGGGTTGGGGTCAACAGGTTGAGCTGGCTCTTGCAGAGTTAATTTGGAAGCGAGCCGAGTTGCATCGCCAGCCTTCCGTTGGCGATCTCGGCGCTCAACCTTGCATTGGAACTGGGACACGGACAAGTCCGGCAGTGGGGATCTGACACGTATCCGACATATGCCGCATTCCGCAGCCTATGCTTGTCTGCATTCACCCTGTCCTGCGCTTCGACCAATTAATCACTGGTGTTCAACATTGTTCAACTGTGGAGGGGCTGATGCTCTGCGTGAACAATCACGGAGTATCCCTCAACCAGCCCAACATGTTCAACAAAGTCCAGGGGCTTCTTCTTGAGAGTCTCGGGATCACTGGAGGTGATCGGCTTCCAGCCATAGTCACCTCGATGCACAAGCGAGGTCTGGGTCTGATGCGCATCCCCCAAAGGCACCCCCATTCCGCCGGACCTGGGGTTCCGCTGTACTTGTACACTGAGAGCTCGTAGTAGCCGGCAAAGGCCACGATCTGCGCCCAGCCAGCACCAGGCACCTCAGCAAGAGGAGAGAGTTCCGTTTTCCGTCCTCAAGAAGTCAAGATGGTATGATGCGAATCCTGCTTGATTGTAGGTTTAGGATGGTTTTCGGCGGGGGTGTGGCTACAAGGCAACCATGGGCAGCATCTGAAAACACCCGAAGGCCCGGGAGGGCACCTTCGTGATGGCAGCCAAGCCATTCGGCACGTCCGAGAACTTCAGGCCGAGGGAGGGCGAGAGGAATCCTGACAGTTTTAGGGTCTGACGTTCGGGCAGCCGCTATCTCCGCTATCTTTCTTATCAGGCGAACTTTCTGCGGAAAGATCCACTGAGGATTTCGTCAAGGCTCGGGGGCCAGCATGCACCAAGACCAGATACGTCCTTGGGCCTTAGCCCTTCCCAACCCCCACAGCTTCTTGAAGGCAAGGTGGACCCAGCCTGGCCACTTGAAGTACTCAGGCACGATGTAGCCTCAAAGTATAGCATAACATGTCACACTGTGCTCGTCATACAGATGTCGACGGGGCTGGCTCAGGTTTCACAACACAGCCTTCTCCTTCCACTTTTGCCAGGACTGACCAGAGGGAGCCTGTGCAAAATTTCATTTTGAAGCTAGCTCAAACTGCCGCGCAGCCCATGGTGGCATACATCGCCACACGGCCATGCCTCGCTCAAGGGGGCGTGAAAGGGGCTCCTACACTTTGCTCTCTTTTCGTGAAGCAACTGTGAAGCAAAAATAGTTGCTGCACTTGTTGCCAGCGTGTTTTGTGTGATGAGATCGATTTAGGCCCGGACAGGTTAGATGATTTTGGGATTCCGAAACATATAAAGTTTCGGGATGCGGGAGCCCCAGAATTTGTAAACTTAGTCGAGGCGCTTGATTTCGGTCTCGCGCCGGCGCTTGAAGGTGTCGGCGTTGCCTCCGGAGGGAGGCTTTCGTGCCCAGGCTCTAGGGCGCAAAGCAAGCGATATGTTCCATTCTGCACTCCCTTGGATAAAATCCCAGAAAGCACTCAAACACTCACACTTGCCAGTGGTGCAACTTGCCAATTCTACCAGGAGCTAGGCGAGCGCGAGCTAGGCGAGCTAGGCGAGCTAGGGTCTCGTTTTCTCCCTTCAACAGGTCGGCCTTAGGGTTCAGAAGACTCAGAAGATACAGACCAGGCAGGTAGCGCCAAATTCTCACGTGAAAGTTTCACCATATTTCTACGACGCGAAAAGAAGAGAGTTCATGGCGTAGGCACTGCTCAACGCCATTCTTAGAAAGATCTGTAAGTCTGCAAGCCCCCTGCTCATTCTGATTTCGTTGCTGACTTCGTCAACTTGCGTTTCCTCCTCTGACCCCTATACATCAAAGTCCGCCAAGTCACCATCACGAGTGTAGCCCACAGGATCCTGTAGGCTCACGCTTCAAGGTTCGGGCGGGGTTGCCGTTGGATTCTGACGTGTTTAAGACTTGAGGGCCACTTCAGGGCTTCCACAGCGTCTCCACAGTGATTCCATTTCTTGCTTGCAGTGCTTGCGTGCTTTCGGGATTCAGGTGCTGCTTCCGAGGCACCCAGAAGCCGACCGGGGGCTGAACACCCAGCTCCTCCTGAAAGCACGGCTGCGCGGCTTTTGAGAGGATTTTGAGTTTAGCAGCAGAAGGGGTGCGACTGTCATTGAACAACCCTTCCTAAACTCGCACGCCACCTTACCTCACCTGCGGCTTCACCTCGCCACAGACCCGCTTAAGGCCTCCCGTTGCAGTTCAGGGTGGACAGATTTACCCCGTGCCACGTCAGGTCACGCCCGTCTCGTCCTCGAAGGCCCGCAGGGGGGAATCGGTGTAGGTGGCCCAGTCACCCCATGCGGAGCCTCCCGCTCTTGTGTCTATTGTGTCTTCCAGGTTCGCTTCATCTACAAAGGTTCCAGCGTCGCCAGGCTAGTTCAGGATCAAGGTTAGGTTGGGGTCTACGCTTCTAGAGTTTGGAGTTCGGGGATACAAGATGCTTCAGGCGGCACTTTCACTGCCGGCACGTCGACCCAGACAGCGTATGCCCTAAAGCGCCTAAGCCCCGAGACCTCAACGTCTCTCGAGGCTAAAAGTGCCCCAAAACTTCAATCCTACATAAACCTACACCCAGAAAATCCGCCTGAGCGAGCAGCCACAGAACCCGCAAAGACCGACCCGCCCCCACTGCCGCCGGTAAGCCTAGTTCGGCTTGGGTGGCCAACAAACACTAGACTCGCTGCTTGCCGAGCCTGTGAGACCATCCTGGAAGAACATGCCAATGATGGCCATCCTGTAGCTGCATAGGCATTGGCAGCGAAAAGCAGGGCTGAGAAGATTCTCATTGAATTAGTCGTCCGGCTTTATCAAGGGTTGGGGTCAACAGGTTGAGCTGGCTCTTGCAGAGTTAATTTGGAAGCGAGCCGAGTTGCATCGCCAGCCTTCCGTTGGCGATCTCGGCGCTCAACCTTGCGTTGAAACTGGGATACGGACAAGTCCGGCAGTGGGGATCTGACACGTATCCGACATATGCCGCATTCCGCAGCCTATGCTTGTCTGCATTCACCCTGTCCTGTGCTTCGACCAATTAATCACTGGTGCAATCACTGAGAATCCCTCAACCAGCCCAACATGTCCAACAAAGTCCAGGGGCTTCTTCTTGAGAGTCTCGGGATCACTTGAGGTGATCGGCTTCCAGCCATAGTCACCTCGATGCACAAGCGAGGTCTGGGTCTGATGCGGTGCTGGACTGGCCTTTCGTGGTGATCCCCTAAGTCCTAAGGACCCCGCCCCCCGACCCCCCTCGCCAAAGCCCCACTGACCCCAAACATCCCCCAAACGCACCCCATTTCCCCCCGACCTGGGGTTCCGCTGTACTTGTACACTGAGAGCTCGTAGTAGCCGGCAAAGGCCACGATCTGCGCCCAGCCAGCACCAGGCACCTCAGCAAGAGGAGAGAGTTCCGTTTCCGTCCATCAGAAGTCCAGATGGGTCAATGCCTTTCCAAGATGATGATGCGAATCCTGCTTGATTGTACGAGTAGGTTTTGGTGGATGTTGTGCGCGGCAAGGCAACGCTGAAACATCCTGAAACATCCTGAGACTTCGGGTTTTACTCACCTGAAGCCTGGGGTTTGACTGAGTGGGGCACCTTGGTGATGGCAGCCAGGCCGTTCGGCACGTCCGAAAACTTCAAACCGAGGGAGGGCGAGAGGAATCCTGACGGGTTCACAGACCTTACTGGTATCGTTGAACATGGAGGCTCGGGCACTGTAGGGGCCTTGTTCGGGACTTCGGGCAGCGCTCTAGGATCTTTCTACGGAAAGATCCACACTACTGGGGATTTCGTGAGGGCTTGGGGGCCCAGCATGCAGCTTCACAGACCTCATCGAACTCTGAGCCTTCTTACTCGTATCAGAGGCAAATATCTGTTTGGCAATCGAACTGAGGCGGTGGTCAAGCTGACCACTGGCTCCGAAGCCCCAAGCTGGCAGCTTGCAATGCAGGCCTATCCGATAACACAACTATAAAGGTACCGGGTGTGAGGTATGAACGGAGGACTCACGGCTTCGAGCGGTAGAGTCCAACTTGAGGAAGCCATGTAATTTAGAGTTCCAAGTGCATCGCTGAGGAAATTGGGAGGTGTGATGTGAAGCTGTTGGTTCCAGGACTTGCTGAGCCCTTAGCACCTAAGAGGTGCCAATGCCAGGATCCCTGTAGCTAGTGGGTCCTTTGATGCTCTGCTCGTGCTTGTTTGGGACTTCGGGCGTGGGCCCAGCATGCAACAAGACTAGATGGCTAGATGAGTCATCCGAGAGCTTCTTGAAGGCAAAGGTGGACCCCAGCCTGGCCACTTGAAGTACTCAGGCACGATGTAGCCTCAAAGCAGGATGAATTTTGCAGGGGGCTTGGATGCTTTCGGGGTGCAAAGCTCACCTTGCGACGCCTGAGAAGTCAGGAAGGGCTTGAGGGTCTGGAGAGTAGGTGTTTAGGGTGGGAGGGTTTAAGGGCACGACACCTCTTTGGGGCTTTATGCAGGACGTCGTGCCAGATTCTCTGAGCTTCAAGAGAGAGCGAGAATAGGCATTCCACACCGTGGTGGGTGAACAGATGTCGGAAACCAAAGAGAGCTTGTGCGGCCACCACACAACCGAACTGTTAGGGTCTAGCAAGCTCAGTGCCGAACCGTCTCAACCAGAGAAGCAACTAGAAGTAGAAGCCCTGGCAAGCACCCTCCCGATTATGTAGTCGAAAAAAAGAAAATAAGGCCTGCATTGAGCTCCTCAGCCGCTCTCTTCTTTACAGAAGCGGGAACTACAAAGAGTAGCACCCCGTTGGCACCCAAGCCAAGGCCCAGCCCCAAGAAGTTCAGAGCAGACTTGGACTCGAGGGCAGAATTTCGGGGCACCGAAACGGCCTTATTTAACATGTAAATTCTTGAACTAGCTCTTGCCGCGCCGCCCATGGTGGCATACATCGCCACACGGCCATGCCTCGTTCAAGATGGTTTTGGGTTTCCGAAACTGAGAAAGTTTAGGGAAGGCTTCCTGTTTTGCGATAGCCCCAGATTTGATCAAGTTCGTCCCCATCTTGCTGTGAATTGCTGGCTGGTTCACACAGGGATCGGTGCACTCAGCGGGGTGCGCTGGAGCGGGGTTCGGGATGCAAGTCATTGCTGTTCAGATCCGTCTTTGACCCTTGCTGCTCTCGCAGCTTCTATTCAAATTTGCCGTTGAAAAAGCATCGCGCGTTGCGAAGGGTGGCTTCAACTAGCCGAGGCGCTTGATTTCCGTCTCGCGCCGGCGCTTGAAGGTGTCGGCATTGCCTCCGGAGCAAGGCTTTCGTTCCCAGGGTCCAGCGAATTTCATGACGTTTCAATACATTCCATCGTCGCCAGATTTCTACGACGGGCAAAGAAGAGAGTTCACAGCGTAGAGATCTGTGAGTCTGCAAGTCCTGCCCATTCTGACTGCGCTGCTGACTTTGCAACTTGTGTTTCCTCATCCTCTGACCCCTATACATCAAAGGCCGCCAAGGCACCATCACGAGTGTAGCCCACGGGATCCTGTGGGCTCAGGTTTGAAAGTTCGGGAAGGGCGGGGTTGCCTTTGGATTCTGCTATTCTGCCTTTTAGGGCTTCAGGGGGGTCTTAAGGGCCTCCAGAGCTTCCCACAGTGCAGCGCTCGCAGTGCTTTCAGGGTTCGGCCCCTGCTGCCGAGGCACCCAGAAGCCGACCGGGGGCTGAACACCCAGCTCCTCCTGAAAGTTGAGAGGGCTTGAGCGGTTTTGGGGGCGCACCCACCTTGAGGAGGTCTGAGATTTTGGATATGTCCGAGAGAAGTTTAAGTAAGGGGTTTGAGGCTGAGGCGCCTGCAGCACTTTCAGCAGCAAAGTGGGGTGCTGTCACTGAACCATGAGGGTCTCAAGATGATTCGCCGAAGTGCAGGATCTTTAGGGCGCACTGAAACCGTAAACGGTTCACACAAACACAGGACTGCAAGCCTCGAACGCACGCAGGGGTGAGTCGGCGTAGTTGGCCCAGTCGCCTCAAGTCACTGTAAGAACAGGTCTGGGACCTCCGGGTGAGAAGCGGCTTGCTTGTTCAACACACCCCATGGCAGCGACGGACTGACAAGCGGACGCATGGACGAAACATCGTGGGACAGAGAGAGAGAGAGAGAGAGAGAGAGAGAGAGAAAGAGAGAGAGAGAGAGAGAGAAGGAGTAAGGGAGAGGGAGACACATCGAGAAAGAGTGGTACTCGTCGGCCCAACTCTGCTTCCACCGATGCATGCTTCGAGCCTGCGCCTCACTTCATGCACAAACGCACACCATTGTGGACTTGGGACTGCCCCAAACTAGCTCATCACTCTGCAGGAGGGCATTGTTGGCAATGCTCATTTCTTTTGGGGCTTTCCAGGGGGCTTCCTGGGCTTCCTGGGCTTCCTGGGCTTCCTGGGCTTTTCGAGGCGTGCGTTGGCACAGGTGGCAGGTATTGAGTCGCAGGGCTTTGGGGTGATTCTTATTGGGAAACCCACAAGAAGTCTTCAAGAAGGATCCCTCTTCAGTTCAATAGCACCTCACAATTCTTGATGCGATAAGCAACTAAGTCAAAAGCTTGCTTTTCTGGATTTGGGGTGTCACACTGCGTGGCCCCATCAAACTTGCCCGAATCCAGCAGCATAGCTGGGCCATTGAACCCACCTTAAACACACCGGCCCAGTTGCCCCATGCGGAGCCGGTAAGGCCATCTTGGAAGAACATGCCTCGGCATGGAAATGAAGCTCAGAGCGGCGAGAACTGTGTGGGTGTGCGAGAACTGTGTGGGTGTGTGGGTGTGTGGGTGTGTGGGTGTGTGGGTGTGTGGGTGTGTGGGTGTGTGGGTGTGTGGGTGTGTGGGTGTGTGGGTGTGTGGGTGTGTGGGTGTGTGGGTGTGTGGTGTGTGGGTGTGTGGGTGTGTGGGTGTGTGGGTGTGTGGGTGTGTGGGTGTGTGGGTGTGTGGGTGTGTGGGTGTGTGGGTGTGTGGGTGTGTGGGTGTGTGGGTGTGTGGGTGTGTGGGTGTGTGTGTGTGTGTGTGTGTGTGTGTGTGGGCGTGCGGGTGTGTGGGCGTGTGACTACGTGTGTAAAGAGTCGGTGTGCAGGGGGGGGGGGGGGTTCGTCAGCTTTCTAGGCCTACGTTATCGGGCACGTTGGGCGACCACGCCCGAAGACCTCCAGACTTGGAACCTCAAATCCATGGAACCGACAACCCCCAAACCCCCCCCTGCCAAACATGCCACAGAAACTCTTCTAGGCACCTTTCCAGGACAAGGCGCCGATGATGGCCATCATGGCCAATCTTCCATTGTTGAGTTCGGCGTTGAGGCTCTTCGTCTTCTTCTCGGCATCCTGTTTAGGGGTTTATATGCACGCTCCGTGTTCTCGCTCCCCGCCGCCCGCCGCACCCCCCCCCCCTCTACCCCACCCTAAACCCACCGGGCGGAGGGATACCATGCGCGGGCCAAACGCTGGTGCGAAAATGGGTGCACATAGTGTTGTGCAAACTATATTCACTTGTATGGAGCTGGAAGCTGTTTCCAGTTCTGCAACCAAGTCTCCTCGATCTTTTTCCCGAATGGCAGTCCGAAGGCGCCATATCCTCCGGATGCCACGAAATGCCACGAAATGCCACGAAATGCCACGAAATGCCACGAAATGCCACGAAATGCCACGAAGTGCCACGAAGTGCCACGAAATGCCACGAAATGCCACGAAATGCCACGAAGCTGGAGCTTGTAGCTAGAAGCACGAAATGGCAGTATCAAGCCCGAGAGTCCGTAGTCACCCAGCACGTCGGTCTGGACCGTCTGGAGGTTGTACACCCTGCGGTTGTTGTTTTTGTGAGAAACACACAGGACCCTTGGTGATCCTTGTTGCGCTTCATGCCCTCAAGACCAAGAACTCCCCCCCAACAATCAAAAATCAGGCCCGCAAAGAAGCGCCAGATTCCAAGCGGACTGCCAAGCGAGGAAGGTTCACACGGCCCCAATACAGGACTCTCTTTCAAGGAGATTGGAGGGAAGCGAGAAATGCTGCAAGTCTGTCCGGGCTCTTGACTCTTGGGTCTAGCGTTTTGGGGCAACAGGCTGCCACCGGGCTTACAGGATGGACGAAGGCTCAATCTTGGACTCTTTGCTCGGCCCTTCGCGCCCAGTGCCCATCCAGGCTCTTGGGTCGGGATAAGGGTTTAGAGTTTAGGGTTTTGGGTTGAGGGTCTAGGGTTGAGGGTTTAGGGGTTTAGGGTTAGGGCTTAGGGTATTTAATTGGTATGTTATGAGAAGCATTTTGCGTCCGAGCAGCTCAATGATTCCCACCTGGCAGGCTTCTGCAGCTGGTGCAGACTGCTCGGAAACGTGGGTGCATAGCCGGATGGCGTTCAGCAATACATGCACAGTCATCAATGCAACAGTCAAAAAAACCCGGTGAGAAATGTCCCAGCCACCTGTTATTGTGGAGGGTAGAGGGCCGAGAGCTAGGAAACATCTAGAATCTAGATGCGTGAGGAAACAGAAAACCCACCCATATCTTCTTGGCTCACAAGGTGAACGGGGCCACCGAAACTCTCCGCAAGGAGACGCCTCGAAACCGCTCTACCACATCTCACGACCATCCAATGTTACAGCCCAGATCTACTCAACAGCCCGAAACGAAGATAGCAAGCGTGCCCCGCTTGCTGGGCGGTTTGCTGGGCTCAGGGGTCTCAAGAAGGACACGCCCTTCTCCTCTTTTGAGCCTCTCCCCGAATTGCAGAAAGGGAAAGCTTTTTGCAGGCCAGGGGACGAAAGTGACGATCTGGAGCCAGCCTTGCGAGGCCCAAGCCGGGAGTACAGAATCTCGTGAAGCCCTTTCTGAACCCTAACCGCTGCTTTAAGAAGTGCTCCTTGGTTTCGGAGCATACCCACAACACAACAACAGCGTCATCATACCAACAGCCACTCACGACTTCGCCCCTTTGCTCTTCAGAGTCTGCTTAAAACCCGGGTCCGAGCCAACCGTAATCAAAAAAAAGCCGCGCAGGACGAAGCTGAGCCTGCCAACGGCACGACAGCTGCGCCCTTGAGGCCGTTGGGGATGTCCTTAGACCATCTCACTTGAGGAGCGGCGTCCCTTCGAGGCGACGCTAGGTCTGCCAGGTTGGGATCAGGAGGTTTGTTCTTTAAACCTTTCATGGGACATTTCGGGCTCTCCAAGCTGGATTCAGTTCCCGTGACTCAGGGCTCATTTCTTTTGGGGCCGAAGGCTTTAGCATGTCACAAGACCTTTGCCAGACGCTGCCCACACAGAGCCTCTCTCTACCAGGCGTCGGTGAAGGACAAGCTCTGGGAGGGAGAGCAGAAGCCTGCACACTGCAGTTGGAAAAGATTGGAAAAGTACATTTAACGAGCCCCCTGGAGGGGCTAAGCCAGCAGCTAAGCCTTTGACCGCAGCGTTTGACCAGAAAGTGGGGGGCGGTTCCGGGGGCTGAATGCATGTCTTGGTCTTCACAGCAGCCTTCACTGCACGAAGATTCGGGCAATGGGCGGTGGGCAGAGATCAGAAGCATTCTCGGCTGAACCCGCTGCATCGAAGTTCCTTGCTGCACTCAACCCTCTGCACACCCTGCTTGTGAGGCTCCATACAACAAGGTTCAACATGAGGGTGATTGTGGCGGAAGGGTGCTTCAAACATGTTGGCCATCGATGCTCCGTGCGCAAAAAACTGCGACGGGCCTGGGAAGCGCGTATATTCTGGGACAATGTAGCCAATGCAAGCCAGCATGGCGACCTGTGCGATGCACAGCTGGACTGCCTCCCAAACTCAAACCCAGAGTCCCTCCAGATCCGCAACCCTTACCAGTAAAGCTTAGAACCTGGGTCCATCTCGGGTCAACTCTGCCGGCACCCTTCTGGGGATCTCGAAAGTTGCCCTTCAGGTTCAGACCTTCGATGTGTGCCACATTGCGGGAGTTTCTGAAACCTTTTCTGAGACACCACTGGCTTCCAAAAGCCCCCAAGTTGCCAACTCCAATCCTGCGACTTTGTTGGGCCTATGTTGGATTCTGATTCTGGGCCCCAAGCATGCTCCAAACAACCCACACACCTGTGACGGTACGGAACACTGTGTCCCACACCCGTCCGTGCTGGATCTCGATGATGCGGCGGCGCTTGAACTGCGCAGCGGCGACCTGGAGCAGGGAAAATTCGGAACTTTCGGAACTTTCGGAACTCAGGGTGCCAGATGCCAGATTTCTGCCAGAGGGGTTTGGGATTCCAGGCTTGAAGGGCGAAAAACTCAAGGTTGCCGTTGGAATCAAGCTTGAAGGTTCTTTCCTTGATGAACCGAGTCCGCTTGTAAGGAGCTGCAACCCGGGGGTCAGTCTTTTTGAGGAGGCAAGAGAGGCTTTGGAAGCCGAAAATTCGTTGACAATTTTCTGGGGACCCCCGGACGGCAGCAGTAAGCGCACAACAGGCAAACAGGGCTTTAGGGGTCCTGAGGCAAGCCTATACGTATTCAAGATGTCTGGCTTACGGTCGAATGCTCTCCGGCAGTTCTTCCTCAACGTTCGGTCACTTTCCGTACCGTGTATGTGGAAGTAATGGTTTGGTCATAGGCATGCACGGCGCTGTGCTGCCACGCCAGAAGCACAGGCAACCCTCTACCTATTTCCTCCACAGCTTTCTGAGCAGTGCTGTCACCCAGGGTCACGGCAAATCCCCAAGACACTCAGCCCCTCAGTCTTCAGATCATCGTGTCTCACACACACACACACACACAGAGACACAAACCGCAAGCCCTCAAACTGCGAAACACCTCCGGGTCGTCGAACTTGCTGAGGCCCAGCGGGTCGAAGAAGCCCAGCGGCGGCGTCACTCCCAGCTCCTCCAGGGCCATCTCCATTCTCACCCCCTTCCAATGCCTTCCAACCCCCTCCCCCTCTGGAGAAAGGTGCAGGGTTTAGGGTTTAGGGTTTAGGGTTCAGGGTTTAGGGTTTAGGGTTTAGGGTTCAGGGTTCAGGGTTCAGGGTTCAGGGTTCAGGGTTCAGGGTTCAGGGTTCAGGGTTCAGGGTCTCTGGTTTGCCCATTCTACTGCGACGGATGACTTGAGGCGCTCATTGGGGGATGTGGAGAGGGGGGGGGGGGCCCTTTAAGGCCGAAGGCAACAGACGCCGTTTGCAAGTTGCCATCGCATGCTCGGGGACAAGTCACATCTTAAGTCACAGCCAAGGGATGTCAAGGGCTTGTTGTGACACGCTGCAGCCCAACAACGAGTTTGTTCGCAAAGCCAACGGTTGGTGGTGATTCATTTCAACATCTTCCCGAATCCCACGTTTGTCAAGCTATCTTGTCAAAATCTCACATCCACTTGAGGACTCACAGCATGTCATCAGACACAGAAACAGATGACATGAGAACTGCTCTTCCGAATCATCTAGGACTTAGGCACTTCTAGGGCCACTGGGGATCGAGAAGGGAAGCACAGCGACTCGGGCTTCGGATGCTGTGAGTTCAAGCAGTTGGACACGAGGCGACAGTGGGAAAAAAAACGTTGCAGGCTCAGCGTGGTCGTCGAGAGCAGGTCTATGGGAGTTGCAGGCATGGCTTTCGGGATAGAAAGATGTGCATCTCCGCTAAGGTTCCTAGCAGGTCGCTCCAGCTGCTTTGCTACGGAGAAGACTCAGATTCCCTGTCTGCTCGTGGTGTGACTTCTGCTTGCATCTCCGCTGGAGTTTCGCTCGTCTCTCTGCCGGCCCAACACATCCCAAATCTCAAGCATCGAGAACCAAACAGCCCTATCATCGGATCGAAAACAAAAAAGCGCCGAAGACCTTACATGAAGCCAACCCATCTAACCCATACCCCGAGCTCCGTGGAGAAGTCCGGAGCAGTCGCGCGCAAGGGTGAGTCGGCGTAGTTGGCCCAGTCACCTCAAAAACTCACCAGAGTTTAAGAAGCCCAGCTCTGCCCTCAACTGAAACTCCCAGGATGGGTCAGGGAACCATGGTAGCAACCAAGCAGGGGACACGGTGCCACAGCCCAAAGCCGTGCCAACAAACGAACTTTGAGGTGCTCCAGGATGCTTTTAAGTGTGCAACTGCACAAGGCTGGGCCTCCTGTGGCACCTCTCATTCCGGATCGGAGAACCCGCATTCGGAGCTGCAGGATCCAAGGTTTGGGTTTTACGAAATATAGAAAGCTGAAAGGCAATCCAATCCTTTCCCTGTGGAGAGGAGCATTGCAAGCAGATGGGAGAGAATCACGTCAACCTCTGAGGGCGCGGAGAAACAAAGGGGGGTCCCTCAGGGTCTTTTGAGGAGGGCATGAGGGCCACCAAGAATCCCCAGGCGGATCCGGTCAGGCCGTCCTGGAAGAACATTCCTCAGTGCAACACTCTAGCAGGGGCACCTACTTCTTCGATTGCTGTCAGCTGCAAATTTTGAAAGCTGCTCAAACCTGCTTGCTTACTGCGCAAGCTTTCTGGCTCTGAGGAACATCCAGATCCCAAACTGATGGACTTTGGTCACAGAACTTCACAAAGAAGATGTACTCGACACCCCTTCGCGGCACGCCACAAAAGCTTTGACCCTAGTCCTGAACTGTCAATGCATTGTGACACAACGTTACGACGTTCACCGGTGTCTAGCGTTGGACAGTGCCGTGCCGAGCCAACCGCTCACAGAACGGGTCCGTCTTCCACGACAAGTTGCCGATGATGGCCATCATTGCCAGCCTGCCGTTGTTGATTTCGGCGTTGAGGCTCTTCGTCTTCTTCTCGGCATCCTGCAGGGAGTGCCAAAGGCATTGCCCCAAAGGCACTGCCCAAAGACACTACGAAAGTCTTGAGTCTTGGTTTGGAAAGGTATACGGTCACATGCCGCCATGGCCGCAAGCTTGTGACTCATTTTATGGGAGAAGTCGCCTTGGCTTTTTCAAGGTTTGGGATCTCAAATCTCCTCGATCTTCTTGCCGAAGGGGATGCCAAAGGCGCCGTAGCCTTGCTCAAAAAAACAGCTGCCAGATTACTTGGACAAGCGAGGTCTGAAAACTGCAGCTCAATAAAGGTGCAAAATCTTCGACAAAAGCAGCCGGTTTCATGGAAGTCTAGCAATGCACGTCCATACACATGTATATAGGTGGCCCGTGTGGCAGGTCTAGAGCTGAGGAGCTCAGATGACTTTAGAGCCTGTAATAAAAGGTTGGGGAACTCAGGCAAACATGGTTTGCAGCAAAGATGATCTAGGATGTGGGCCGGCCATCTTGCCAAGACCCCATGCATCGAGGACGCGAGCAGAGAGGAGAGTTGCAAGCGGCTTGTCCGGGCAGGCAGCTGGGGCACTCAAGTTTGCACAGAAGTGCTGTATGGACAGTGTCCAACAACATCCACACGCGTGCTCACAACGCGGCGAGATCGAGAGCATAGAGGCAGGGGCGGAGAGGGAAACGACTCGGAGATGACCATGGCTTTCTATTTTTCCATTCCTTGTTTGACGGTTAATTTGGGAGCGAGAGGAGGGAGAGGAGAGACAAGAGAGAGGAAAGAGAGAGATAGAGGGGGAGGAGAGACAGAGGAGGAGGAGGAGAGGAAGAGGAGGAGCGCTGGGAATTTTGACAAGCTCTGGGCTTGGAGACTGTCCAGTGGCGATGTGAACACCGCTTGCAAACAAGGACCCATGCTCCATTAGAAAAGACGGTGCCTCCCCCACTCGCCGGACATGCAGAGCACACCCATGACATGCCCTTGAAACATGGGCTTGGGCTCTTAAGGAGTGATGCGTCAACTGAGGTGTCTTGCCTCTGCGTCGAAGACAAAGCGAAAGAGGGAAAGGCGATGGGAGGCGATGGGAGGCGATGGGAGGCGATGAGAGGCGATGGGAAATCCGCAGGGGGTGGGATGCCGAATGGGCAGAACCTTGTCGGAATAGGCAGCAGAGCGTAGTTTCTGCAGCAAATCTGACTGCGGCATGCAGATATGCTTGCACTGCAAGCAGGCATCTTTGCTAGACATTTCTGCGTGAATCATGTGCATGTTCGTGCAAGTGCAGGTGGTCATGACTGCACACATGCAGATCACTGACGCAGGCTGGCTTGCACACACTAGACATGAGCAAAACAAACTTAAAAAGCCACTCGCTGAAACCCTGGATCCGGATCTGTAGAATGATAGAATGTGTAGGATCTCTAGAAGACGGAAAGATAACATAAAGAGAAACCGAAGAAAACACGTCGAACCCGCCGAGACGCCATAATCACCGAGGATGTCTGTCTGGATTGTCTGGAGGTTGTACACCCTGGCCAGCAAAAGATTTCCGGCTGCGCAAAGGTGGTGCACAAGGGCTGCATGTGGGTCCACGGCTTCTTGCTTGGGCATCTTTCAGGATGTAGAGTTTGGCTCTGGAGACCACCTTCCTAAGAAGCGGGGCCTAGCCCTGTGAGGTTTGTTGCATTTCGCTCGACATCGAATCGGCGACCTTGCTCTTGAACAAGTGTAGATGAGAATTGCAAATGCGCGCTCGGAAAAGAACCCTTTCTCTAGCGAAAGGCCTAAAAAGCCCCACAATCCCTGGCTACTGCGCAAGCAGGAATTCGGAAAGCTGAGCAGCTCGATGATGCCGACCTCAGACTGCTACATGTGCAGCTGCGCACATTACACAAAGGCAGAGAAGCTCCATACGAGCACTACGAGAAGAGGGCAAGTAGGTAAAGTCACAAAAGAAAGCCTGATCCTAGCAAGCTCTTCTCAGGAGGGAAGAACAGTATGCCACACTCAGTGACTGCGGTTCCCGATGGCTCACGCACACACACACACACACACACACACACACACACACACACACACACAATGTTGCCCCGCATGTGCCCCAGGTGTGCCCCAGAGGTGCCCAGATCTGCTCCCCCCCAGGGCCCGCACGAAAGTCACGATCTGGAGCCATCCTCCAAGTGCACCCAAAGCAACCAAAGCTGCACACAACTAGGGCTCTCGATATACTTTGATTCCTGGGGCTCTTCGCACTCCAAGGAGTCTCGGGTGTTGTAGAACTTGATTTCCGGGAAGGGAGCATGATGATCAGCTACCCGTTTACGATAGGCTCAAAGTTGGGGCCTTGGGCTATAAATACTTTATTTATGGGTGGAAGGTGTGGGGGGTGAGGTTGGCAAGTACGGACCTCTGTATGGCACAGAACCGCCTGAGGATAATACACAGTGATAGAGCCCACCGTTGGCAAGATGTCGCTGACAAGTAGACCTTTTTCCAAAAACTACCAAGAGTCCTGCCAGGGGCACCGCCGCCGCGCCCTTGAGGCCGTTGGGGATGTCCTCATGTTCGGCTGCTTTCTTGGTTTGCTAAAACCTCCAACACTCCACCGCGCCCCCAAGTCCTCAGAGTGTCAGGCTTCAAGGCATGCTCCCAAACCCCTTAAGTTCAACCTAAACACTAAACCCTAAACCCTAAACCCTAAACACAAAAGGAAGGACCACTGATGACAAGACCTCGATGCGGGGCCCTACCGATACCCCAGACGCACCCAAATGCCCTGCCAACTTGGAGGCCACCGTCTTGACCCAAACGCATCGCACGCCAAGCATCTGTGAAGGCCAGGCTTTGGGAAGGAGAGCAGAATCCTGGGGATCACTAGGGTCCCAGATCCTTCCCGCAATCGGCAGACTTCCGCATCCATGACAAGCGGGGTTCCAAACCGTGCCCTCGGCCTTGCTAGATCCCAGGAAACGAAACTCCCAGCCCCAGGGCCTGCTTCGACCTGGAGAATACAGACCACATACCCATCTTATCTCGTCTGTCAGCAGTCTGTAAGCTCTCCTTCCGATGTGCCTTGTCCTGGTTGTGACAGCTACATGGCTTTCGAGTGTGGAGAAATGTCAGCAGGTTTCAACAGGTTCTGCCTGGAAAGCGCACGTACTCAGGCGTGATGTACCCGAGGCATGCCAACATGGCCACCTGGGCATTGTGCTGCTCACATGGGTCAAACCTAAAACAAATGCTGGAGGACCTGAGGGTGGGGCGTGGGCTTGGGGTACCTGTGATCAACGTAGTTGCTCAACAAACGCTGAAAAGGGAACAGCAAATTTGGAGCTGTCCGTGCAGTGAGACCTAGGGATACGAAGCTTGCCAAATCGAACCACACGTCCCACCCCACACACACAGGACAGACAGCCAAGGTCTCTGCTCGGCCGTGCTGCAGCTCGACGATCCGCCTTCGGCGGAACTGCTGCGCAGCAATCTGCGCCAGGGCAGCTTCAGGCAACTCGTCTTGAGTCAATGAGGCCTTAGACCCTAGTTCACTGGGCCTTCACAAGTTTTGCCATGATAGTTCCGGTTTCCAGAGGAGCATGGCCGTTTCTTGCTTGGAGGGCATCTCGAGCTGCTCAGCAATACTTCTGCCGTTGACTGGTGGTCGGAACCAAGCGCCCCCGGTGCCATTTGTTCTCTTTGCGGGTCATCTGATATAAGTTGAGCTACCAGTGCTACTACTGCTACAACAAGCCGGGTCCTTCTGCCAAAGCTGGTGAGCTTCAGTTGGCGGACTTAGGTGGGATCTGGGTCGAAAATCGGCTGTCCAGGTTTTCAACAACGCAAAAGAACCCTCAACTCTAAAGCATCATGGAAAGACCTCAAGCATCTTGAAACGAGTCCCCACCCTGAAACCCTTCATCTGGAACCTCAGCGACCAGAACACGAGAGTAGAGGACTGTTTTCGTGTCCACCTTGCCCCTACCCAAACTTCCAGATCTGGGAGATTACCTGAACCCTAGTCAGAAATATATCCTGTAGGGGGCAGAACCATGAAGCCGCAAACGACGCTGAAACCCAAATCGATCTGTATGCTGCACAATGCACCCAAATACGCCCAAGCCCCAGCCTCAGGGTCGTCGAACTTGCTAAGGCCCAAAGGGTCCCAGAAGCCCAAGGGCGGTGTGACACCAAGCTCCTACGAATTTGGAGAGTCTGGCAGCACTTTAAACGTCTAGGGATGACTTTTGCTGGCATACATTGATCTCCGGCTTTAGGCTGTTGGGGCGCAACGAACGATGTAACAGTTTCAGGATTGGCCCGATTGCCCCCTTCAATTCAGGAGATTCGCATCAAAATCTCAAAATCGTGCACCTTTCCATCGTTGGCTTGAGAGAAGCTGAGGGAGTTTCTCTTACTGCCCAGCTTAAAGCTTTGTTTTTCTCTGACGGTTCAAAACCTGTTCAATTCTCATGCCCGCAGCCCAGCCCTCGTTGCAAGCTTCCCCTCTCAGAAGAACAGGGCTGTCCGTGCTGAAGTCGGGAGCAGCGGCGCGGAGCGGGGACTCCGTGAAGTTGGCCCAGTCGCCTCCGCTCATGGACGCTTGTTTAAATGACAGCTTTCACCATTCTCTCAGTCCTCGCCCGACTGGGATCGGTGCTTGGGGTTCTCCTTCGACGCATGCACAGCTTGACGGCGGGACATTCACAAAGGTCTTCCACTTTACATCAGCCATCATGGTCGCCATGGTCTACTCGCTACAGCCGCTGCAGGCAGCACCAGAGCCCCCAAGAGCCCCCAATTATTTAAAAAAAGCGCGCTTCAGGGCATGGGGTCTCGGGAATCGGGTGCCCGGCTCACTGAGGCTCCGTCCGCAACTCACCCCAAAGCCCCAGAGCCCCAGAGCCCCAGAGCCCCAGAGCCCCAGAGCCCCAAAGCCCCAAAGCCCCAAAGCCCCAGAGCCCCAGAGCCCGGGAGCCCCAGAGCCCCAAGCCTAACCCCATACCTTCTTGCCAGGCTGGGGCTGAAGCTTGCTCGCCGCTCTCTTTGCTGCAAGAGCCGAGGGAGTCGCAGGACTCCCTAAGTTCAGCCAAGCCGCCCCAGGCAGAGCCGGTAAGGCCGTCCTGGTAGAACCTGAGCTTCTAAACTCTGTTTGGGATGCTGAAGGATGTTTGAAGGATGCTGAAGGTCTAGGGCGCGGGTCTTGTAGGGCAGCTACATTGCCGCTACATGCAAGTGGTCCAGATTTGCGCCAAGCCGTGTTGGACACTGGACTCCATCTCAAGCTCCAGCTCTGAAACCCTCAACCTAACAGATCTACCAAACTCCATACGTCGGGGTTTTTCTTCAGGAGCGAGCTTGGGCTTCTGGGTGCCGTGGTTTCGGTTCAGACACCCTACGCACACTACTTGCAGCCCATGGCGGGCTTTGGGCTCATGTACCAAAGCACGCAGCCGAGGCTGCAGGGAGTCTTGCAGTGGTGGCGTTGGCAGTTGGACTTGCTGAGCAGAGACCACAAAGCAACTTCACGAAGACGAGGCACATGCCGATGATGGCCATCATCGCAAGACGACCATTTGCCAACTCCGCATTGAGCTTCTTGTTCTTCGCCTTCCAGCACTTGGTTTCAGCCATCACTTCGTTTTGGGCGGCAGGCAGTCGAGATGTTCAGATGCTTCGTATTCGGGCGCCCCCGCCTTCAAATCACAAGTCACCCCACAGCAAGGAATAACCCTGTACGCAGCACACAGTCACTCAACACCTCCCCGTGCATGATTTAGGTACTGATTCCATGGGCAAGTTCTTAAGTGAGCTTAAGTATTGACACGAACGAGCTAAGGATCCTAAACACGAACCTGAGAACCACACATGATAGGACTCCGAATGAACTAATGGCATCTGCAGCCAAGATGGGAAAGAAGTAGCAAAACATCAACTTCTCTTTCTTCGGCAATCAGTCCTCGGGGTCCTCGCTTGTGAGGACCTGGCATCGGTTGGGCTTAGAGGCGCCGGAGATTTTGAGGCATTCGGGTAAAGGTCGTTCGGGAAGGGTCTAGGAGCTGTGGTGTTAACGTCAACGCTGCTTTCCGAAGGCAAATTCTGCCGTCAGGGCGGTCGAGTTTAACAGGGCCTTAACTCGCACAACTTTGGCGAAATCGATGTAGTGTGTATTTTTTTGAGACTGTGACCTAATAATAATGCCTTTGAGGAACCACCAATCGGCCAAGCACCGTGGTAGTAGCTTCCTGAAAAGCTTCTGAGGATCCGTAACCGGATCTTTTCTGGTAAAGGATTAGGCCACATCTAAAGCTGCCACAAGCTGCTGACCCCACAGCAATAGAAATGCCATAGAAACCACAGAGAGGTGATGTCAGTGATGTGAGATCTGGTCATCTGCCTCTGGGCATCTCTGGGTTCCCGTTCTATGCCTCTTCTCTTTGAGCTGAAACAAGGCCTCGAAGGCTTGTGTGGAGATACAAACACTCAAACCCTCACCCCTGGGAAAGCAAGCCAGGCCCCGGACGTACCAGCCGAAATCACCAGGGCGGCCGCTGGCAATGTCAGAGCCTCCGTTTCTCGTCTTTTGGGGTTTTTGGGCTTGCGGGGGTTCCGCATGTACCCTACGTCAGCGTTCCACATTGAGTGCCTCGCCTGGATTGTTCGAGAGGAAAAAGCATGCTAAGCACCCAAGACGTGTGGATCGTGGATTCAGGGCTTCGGCGCGCCTGCTCCGCGAGAGACCTCGCACCAACCCATGTAGAACCTCGACTGTCTTTGCAGGAATCGGCAAGCAGCAGCAGGGCTGATGAAGAGAAGCAAAACCAGATTCATGAAGCCCTTTTATCCCCCCGCGAGCGCCAACGAAGAAATGAGTGTTTACAGCACAGCTGAGCAGCAGGATCTGCGTCCAGCCGCCCGCAGGCACCTCAGGGAAGTACGTAGTGGGGGGTTGCAAACCAATACGAGACACTTCCTTGCTTCCTTTGAACCGGCTTCTCTTGGGTGCGCTCCTTTCCTTTACGGGGAGGCTGTGGAACGTTGCCCCCGTTGTGGGAGCGGAGTTGGCTTTGCGGCCCAGCACTTCGGAGTTCAATTGGCCCCTGTGGGGCACAGCTTCGAGAGCACCAGGCTACACTTTGGAGGACTTGCGGCTCCGGGTTGTTGCGGTGTTGCTAAGAACCGCCCGGACTCATGATTCCTGGTTCTCCCACCTTGGAGATGGCCGCGAGGCCGTTGGGCACGTCGGCGAACTTGAGCCCCAGGCTCGGGGACAGGTAGCCTGTCCCAGATCTCATCCACCCGGATCCCCAAACCCCCTTAACCCTCTTTGGGGCCCTTTGGGGGGCCCTGAGCCGGTCAGCACACCTACATGTCTTGTTCGATCGCTAGCGTTCACCTAGGGGACCTGTGGGACCTAATATGGGATCCATGGAACCTACGATAACCTGCGTGAACCTACGGGTGCACAAGCATGCTGGGTCCCGGTGCTTTGACATGGGTCCTTGTTGGACTGGAAAGCATAGATCTGTGCATGTTGCTGTTGAGACGTCAACAACCGAAGGCCTTGTCTGCATGCTGGTGAGCTGATTTGAGAACAAGAAGGCCCATACCCTCCCAGCCCTAAACCCTGAATCCCACACGTCCCACCTGGGAACTTTCCAGCGATCTCTGGGGTAATGTAGCCTTGGCTCTTCACACCATTATTCAGAGTCGCACAACTGAGCAAATTAGCACCTGAGAAGACACTCAGCCGCGAAGCCCGACACAACCTTCACTGAAGACATCCTCTCAAGACCCTGAAGACTTTAAGGACAACCGCACATCGAGATTGCAAAAGCGGCGGCCTACACCTCCTCTCTCCCGAGTTCAGCACGACGACTCTTTCACATAACTTTGCAGCAAAACAAACCGTCCCCAGCGTTTTCGAAAAACGTAGAGGGGTTACTCAGAAACCGTGGAGGACGAGTCAGAAAAACACAAAGGACCGAAATAGCCGCAGACACGTGCCGCGAAAGGACAGGTAACTCAGTCGAAGATTCGTTCTCGAAGGCTCCAATCCGAAAACGCGAAGGTATCAGCCGGAAAAGGTGCCAGCACAGTTCGAAGAGGATCAGCTGAACCTCTTCGCACTGACAATGCGAAAGCGCAACAAGGTCGAACGCAACCACGACCGGATCTGAAGCGAGATTTCTTTTTCAGAGCCTTAGAGATCTCGGAGAGAGCGCGCGGGTCTAAACGGACCATGGCTAACACGTCTTCCCACTGAGGCTTTGTTTTCTGACTTGGTTTTCAGATCGGGGCCCGGCTGCTTGCGGCTCTGGTCCTGTGCGTTCTCCGACTCAGCCTTTGCGTTTTCCGACTCGGCCCGACCGTTGTATGGGAAATGTTTTGCTGGATCAGCCTGACGTTTTCTGACCAGCGCTGCTCCCCTTGCCGTGCGACATCGTGCGACTGACATCGGCCTGCTGGAGCCAAGAGGTATGGCATGAACAGATGAAATCAACGGTCACATACCAGCAACATTTGCACCAACATTCCAAGAGAACCCGAACCTCCCCAAGAACCCTGGAATGCATCGAAGATCAAAGCAAGACACCCATGGTTGCCAGCATCGCGATGCGACCATGCTTGAGCTCGACGGAGCGCCTGGAGCCACAGATCTCTTCCTCCCAACCCCTACAGCCCGAACCTGTCACTTTGTGTGGCCGTGGCTCTTTAAGGCCCCCACAGAAGCCAAAGCCCCACCGAAAGAAGCCCCCAAAAAGAACTAAGACCCTAATCCCATCCATCGCCTAAGACTGCCTTCCCAGCCCCCCCCCCCTTCGCCTGCGCATGAAAGTGTCCACATCGCCATCACGGGCAAGGCCCAGCCTGGTGCGCAGAAGCAAAATTACGACAAATCAACGTCTGTTTTTTTTTTCCAGGGGTGTTCGAGTCTAGTCGTTGTTTGTGGTTTGCTCGTTTTGTCGTTTTGACCTGTTCCCTCAGGAGTTTAGAGGTTTGTGTTTAGTTGAGTCTTAGAGCTCGAGGCTCTTCACGCCTCTGAACCCTAGAAAGGTGAAGGAAACTCCAATGGTCCAAGCAGGCCTCAACTAACGAAATGACGACAGCAGCGGAGCAACACCACGCACAAGCTACAGTAAAACCAATGCAAACACGCAAGAAAAACACGGAAGCAACGACTGCCATAGGACGCTGAAACTAAATCCGCTACATCCCCGAACCGCGGCCAGGCGGACGGGTCCCAGAATCCCACAGGAGGCTGCACGCCAAGCTCCTGGCTGGATTCTGCAAGTGTTGGGCTTTAGGAACTACAACGTTTTGTTTGCGAATATGAATATGTGTGTTTTGGCCCCTTCTTGCGCTTCGGAACTCGGCCAAGTGCCGAAGGTGTGCTTCCACATTTCCCAGGGCCCGGAAGTTAAAGATTCAGAGCTGACGCGCGCCAAAGCCACGTAGAGCCGCTTTTGGGGGTCCACTTTGAATCGGCGCCCTGGCCCTAAGCTGATCATATTGAAAGCCTATAGGGCTACTCTCAAAGCGCCTGTGGTCCTCACCTGGTCTGGGTCCACTCCCTACAACTACGGAACTACGCGCCAATCCCGCCCCCCAAGCAAAGACCGGGACTCCTGCTCGAAAGCCTTCGATGCAAAGAGTGGGGTCGAGTTGGCGTGTTTTGGGCTTTAGTTTGGGGTTCTTTTCACTGCAAATGCTTCCGGGTTTTGGTTTTGGGTTAGGGAGAGCTTGCAGGAGTGTCCACCGCTCAAAGGTGCACCAGAAAGAAACAAGTCGGCAACGCTCTCGAGAGATCGACTCTGATAAATGCATCCCAATCTCAAAAAACTGCACGATTCACAACACCGGAAGCCAAACCAGGAGACACCCCACTGTCGATTCCAAATGGTGACGCAAAAGTAGTTCCCGTACCGAGTCCCCCATGACATCCGGACGCATGCGGCCTACCGCCTCAAATCTTGGGGGCCGGAGCTGCCACGAAAGCTCCATCCCAACACCCTGGATCCGCAACGCCCAATAATTACCCAAACAGCGAATACACCCGGAGAGTTTCAGTGTGAGGCAGGTGGCCCGAAGTGGAGACTCGGTGAAGTTGGCCCAGTCACCTTGGGTGCTTGGGCAGTTCGGTCTGGGGTCACACTTGCAACCTGCGGCTTTCTGTGCACAACTTCAGGTTCTCGGCCCAGGGATTCCAGGGTTTGGGCTTGAGTCCATGTCTCGAAGAAGGGGCCAGAAAGCTCAAAGGAACTGGGGGGCAACCAGCAGGGCCTTTGCGCAACCTGGTCCAGAGAAGAAGCTGCACTTTCGGGGTGCCATTCCTGTTGCGCTCTTGTTCCGCTGAGTCGCCCCAGGCGGAGCCGGTCAGGCCGTCCTGGTAGAACCTCTCAAGCGGCTTATCAACTTGGTTTCGTCGTAACGCTGTTGCAAGGCATGTAAGGCTTGTGATGATGTTGTTCTGGGCCTCCCAGGCCTGAAAGATTTAGCTTCTCAGGAGTTTGGCACTGCGGGAATCATGAGGTTTTGGGCTGCTGCGGCTTCGTCCTTCGAGTCTACAGTCAAGCCTTCGGGGCCAGACCTTGGCACTACTTTGGCACTATTGAGGCGTCAGGATGAAAAAACAAATCACATCTCCAGCTTCCATAGTTTGCGAACAGCTTGTGCCCCGCGGACGGACAAGAGGATGCCTCCTCGTTGGAGGTCGTAAGCTTAGACTTCTCGGAGACATGAACCAAATAGAATGAAACACTTTGTAAGCACATCAGAAACAATGCACAAATGATGTAAACAGAAAGAGAGATTGCAGCCTAAATTGTGAACTGGATGCCGTAACCCAGCCAAAAGAGCCAAAACTGCACAAGCACCACCCTCGCGAGACCAGGCACATGCCAATGATGGCCATCATGGCAAGACGACCGTTTGCCAACTCCGCGTTGAGCTTTTTGTTCTTCGCCTCAGAAAGTAACAAAGAGCCTGCCATGTCATGGGAAACTTCGGCAGTTTCAGGCGAAGGTTTCAGGGCATAAGGTTTGGAGATGCGGCCTCGGCTACGAGACAAGCGGATCGGGGCCCAGAACCCCCCAAGCCCCCCTACCACGGCAACTGACCACAACTTGCGATGCCTCGGGGTCTGCGCTCGTCAGCACCTTCCAGGTGGGTTTGGCCTACGAGGGCCCTCTTACGTCTTAAAGGGGGAGGGGAGGCGAAGCCGAGAATCCTACTACGTCTTTTGTGTAATTGCTCTTTTTCGACGTAAGTATGCTTTGAGAAGTGGGGCTCGCAGCACCGTGGTACGTCCAAACCTCCCCAAGCCATCGGCGAAATCCGCGGGAGCTCCCTGAGTTCTAGGAGACCTTTGTCCGAAACCCTACAAAACATCCCGGGAAAATCCCCAGAAGACTCAAAAAAAAAACTCTCAGGGCCCAGGCATACCAGCCGAAATCGCCAGGGCGGCCGCTAGCGATGTCGGAGCCTCCAAACAGCGCAAATTCAAGAAGACTCGGGTTTTGAGAAGGCAACAGTGTCGCGCAAGCCTCATATGGGAAGCCTTGGAAATTCAAGCCCTAAACGGCCCGTAGCCTTCAACCAGGGGTGTAAAGCTCGAAACTCTAAGGGTTTTAGAGCCTTAGAGCCCAAAGTCCTGAAGACCCCCAGGCTTCAGATTCGAAAGGAACTTGTGATGCAGACTGAGGCTGAGGACATGACGAAGGGCATGGGGCTTAAGCCCCACAGCAAAAAAGGTACATGACATGATCTACACAAAGGTCCCGGATCGCTTCTTGTTGCCGAGAGCCCTGCCAAACTCCGAAGCAGCTCACAGCCCAAGCCCCACCCCCGACCCATTCCGAGCCACTGTGCTCGCAAGCCTCAAAAGTCTGACATCATTGTGTCTGAAGCCGAGCTTTAGGGCTTCGAATCTGGTTCCCTTCTTGGCTACACGACCAGCCTGCTCCGCGAGAAACCTCGCACCAGCCCATGTACAGCCTTAGAGGTTTCGTTCTTGAATTCAAAGGATATCAATCTGTTCACCTGACTTGCAGCATTCGAAAAAACTTCAGCAAGGGGCTCAGATGGTCAGCCCCCTACACCAAATCCGTGAAGTGCTTGCCGCTGTTACACAGAAGTGCGAGCGTATGCTCAGCCAGAACTATTGTCAGGTGTGGCAAACCTCAGAAGGGAGTCTGACAACGTCCGAGTTCAAGTGCCTGAGCCACCCCCATTCGTCGTGAAGGGTCAAGGCTTGGAGGCTGGCACTGTGCACTACTGGTACCAAGAGCCGGCCACTAGGCTCTAGGGACGCGATGACACAAGCCAAGCTGCAGGATCTGGGTCCAGCCCCCGCCAGGCACCTCCGAAAGCTTTCGGCTTGCGCCCCAGGGGAGGATTTTGCGAATACTTGAAAGGCGAACCTTTTGTACACGAAGCGTAGTGCTTTCGGCATTTTCGGCCCCAAGCCGCCCTGCCCAAATCCGCCTTGGAGAGGGCTGCAAGACCGTTGGGCACGTCGGCAAACTTCAGGCCCAAGCTCGGAGAAAGGTAGCCTGTCAGGCTGATTGTCAGTGCTTTGGAGAGCTCTTGCCATCTGTACCAGAACAGAAGAACGCTTCTCGCCTACAAGATTCCTCGGAAATAAATCGCCCCTACACAACCAACACAACCAACACACACACACACACACACACACACACAAATATTGGTGGCCTTCTAGCCTCGGTGTCGCTCCACAAAAAACTGGTCGGTTGGATAGATCCAACCCTCAAACAGGTTCGGTTTGACCCTTGTCCCTCGGTATGCGCCTTATTTTGAGGTCGCTTCTTGGAAGTGCGCACTTCTTCAAGTTGTCTTTGGGAGGGCTCTCAAAGCTCTTCAAGCAGATTCAAGCTTTTCAGGCTTGACAACCGAACGCCATCACTGAAAGGTCGACCTGGGCCCTGAAGCCCAATTGCCTGGGAACTTTCCCGCGATCTCGGGCGTGATGTAGCCTGGAGAGGGGATCCGGAGGGGATTGGCGGTCAGGCTGAGTCTTGAACCTCCTAAAGCGTTCAGAAAGGAACCTTGGGCAGTCGGTGACATGGCGTGACGATCAAAAGCGCTTGGGGGGTTACGGCTCGGGGGCACGAGAAGTTCACGGAGAGATTTAGGTGAGCGAACCACACTGAACCAGCTTGGCTCGACCCTACTTCTCTTGGTGAGCTTCGGGTTGGCTTCAGGATCGTCGGGGCTGAGTGCCGAAGACAAGCCGAGACCGCGAACCTGAAACCCAACTTTCACCCGACATGTCGAAAGTGTTCAGCATGGGCCATAACAACTTGGGATACTGGTGCTAAGATCCAAGATTGGGAGACTGGTGCTGTTCTGAGCTCTAAGATTTAATAAAGACTGAGACGACCCAAATGCGAACCAACTCTGAACCCCAGTGGCCCATGGTTGCCAGCATCGCGATGCGGCCGTGCTTCAGCTCCACGGAACGCCTCAGATTGCTTTAGAGCCAAACTCATGGTTCGCAGGGGGTCCTCGGAATATCTCGGAATCCTTCGGGCCCGTTCTCATCGCATGACTTCAGCTTTGGGTGATTTAGGGGATTTAGTGTCTAGAGACTGTCTCGAACCTAGATAATGACAACAAACAACTGCCAGGCTTGCCAAACCTTCTGGGGCTCATGTAACAATGTAACCCAAACACTGCGCAGTTTAACTGGTCTAATTAGGGGCCTAAGGAGGGGGGGGGGGGGCGTGTTTCCGCCCCGGTGCCTTCGCATGAAATTCTCCACGTCGCCATCACGGGAGAGGCCCAGCCTCCGCTCCAAGCGGAATCCGTGTCAAAAAGGCACAGAAAAAAGGAGAGGGTCTCTCGTCTAAGTTGTTTCCTGCTTCCTCCTCAAAGTTGTTGTTGTGCTTTTTTATGTTTCGGGGCCTCGACAACCCCGGTGCGTGCGCCGGGACTCATGCATGTTTTCCGAAAAAATTCTTACTGGTTGCTCGTATGTTGTCCTATGATCTTTCTACTGCCCTTGGCAGGCTACCCCAAACGGAAAAGAGTAGCAGAAAAGACTGGAAAAACTTGGATTTGTCCCCATGCTGGCCTACCTCGCAATATGTCTAAAGCAGCAAAGGACCGGAAAAACAGGATTGAAAAACAGTGGAACGGAAAAATGAAAAATATAAGAGAGGCCCACACTGGGCTACCAAACGCAAGACAATTGGAGGGTGGGGCTTGTGCAATTTAGTGTACAAACTAAGAAGTGAGATAACTAATGTTAATAATGTCCTGCCCCGCTTTAAGCCTCCCACTAGTTTGGACACACTCGTCGCTTGGGTTTTAGTCCCTGTTTCCGAAATTTGTTGGTAATTCCGGTCTGCACACGTCGGTAAACCAACTTTCAACATTCTTGTGCAATTGGAAGCACAACCCTAAACGGCCCTAAACACCCGAAAGCCCAAGCAGAAGTCTCAAGCGCCAAGAAGCGGATCCCAGAATCCGACGGGAGGCTGCACGCCAAGCTCCTGTTCAACGAAAGGGGCGCAGGCTGGAGGATGAATCCGGAGATATCTATTCCCTTCAGCCCCGAACTGCCATCCTCAGCTACCCTCACTTGCCCTCAACTGCCATCAGGTTCTGTTGAAGAGCCACGAAACTGCCCTTCCCCTGCTCCTGCTCAAAGGCACGGAGGGCTGTGGTGAACTTGGAGGAGGAGGCCTCCAAAAGCCAAGGGTTCAGGGGGAAGGAGGGGGCAAGGGGGAGCTGAGGATCTGGTGGGCTTGGTTGGTGCTTCAAGGTCTGCAACCCTCAATCCTCAAACAACACCCCAAGCATGTTTAAGGTACCTCAAGTTTGCCTATGGCTACATGGTGACTCCCAGGAACTTAATTTTGTCCAGTGCATCTGCGTAAAGCTGCATGTGACTTCACTCAGGCTCTCTGCCATCTTTTTCTGGGTCTTCTCCCACTGGATTGTCCAGTGCTGTTTCTACCAAGAAGTTTCAAACTCAGCCGAAGTAATGAAATTGTTAGTGCCGGGCTGAGTGAATCATGAGGCTCTGCCTGACCCAAAGCCACATCTAGAAAGCCTGATGGTTGCACCCCTGCTCTGCCTGCGCCTTCCTCACCTGCAGGCGGGGCTCAGATGAAAGTATGTGGCAGCTTTGAAAGCATCGGGAGCAGTACGTTGGCATGTCCTTCAAATCCCCAGCCAAGTCCGGTGGTTCGCTCATGCAAAGGAAGCTTTACCCAGTGTGCTACGTGTCGGCGTAGTCGTTGTCAGGGGGCACAGCGTTGCACAGCTGGGCTTTTGCGTCTGCAAGTGTTGCTAAGGGTCTAAGGTGGCAGAGAAGCTACGCGCAGCAATCCCACATCCTCGCAATAGCCACTCACGGGCCCATGGGCCTTGAAACCCCGTTGTAGAAGTCCGAAACCCTACGTTGATGAAGCTGATGAAGGGCGTAACTGTCGTGCTTCGAGCCAAGGCAGCTGAACCCCTCGCTGTCTTCAACGTGACGCCGATCTGAATCCCGTCTGAAACTGCCAAAGCAAAGAACAAAAAAGCTGTTCGACAAATAAGCCAGTTCAACAATTGAAACAGCCTGGCTGGCGAGCACGGCGCCCGCTGCCGCGACGCAGCCGGCTGCTGCAGTGGGTGCCGCGCTACTAGGCTGCGCGGACTGAGCAAGGCAGGAGGAGGCCGCAGGGGGACTGCAGCAAAGCGTGTGGCCCACCAGGTTTGGAAGCTTTCCAGTTCTTTGAACTTTCTAGGCTGACATCTTCAGGGAAGGCTTAGGACACAACTCCAACTTGCATCTCACTAGCTACACTAAATCATTCCATATCTCGAGCTTGCTCCTGCTGCTTACAAGTGAAAATCCCCAACATAATTGTAGGGCATCGGGGTGAACAGTTGGGAAGTGCGACAGAACCAGAACACCAAAGCGGCACAATGCACGGCACCTGCCTGATTCCCTCGCCGGAGCGAAGTCGTCGGAGCGCTTGGCGCCGTGGTGGGCGCCGTGTTGGGCCCGAGGAAGGCCGCGCCTGGGGGAGAAAGGATCTGGAGCTTTGGGAGCCCAACCCAAACTCAGCCTCAACATGCAGGGCCCCAAAGAGGAGACCCTAACATAGACCCCCAAATAGTTGGATCCCTTGATAGCAAGGACCCCAATAAGGTACCCCTCATATCGTATAAACCCCCCATACCTTCGGAGAGCACTACTGTACCAAAGGAGGAGGAGGGGCCCCCCCAAAAGCCTCCCATGGCGCCAGCGAGGCCGAGGCCGCTGATGGCCATCTGAGCGCAGAGGCGAATCAACACCAGATCAGGACCACAACTCTCTGAGAGAGAGAGAGGGGGGGCGTTTGCTGTTTTGTACATATGGTTTTGGAAAAAGACATGTTTCAGAGGAAACTTTCTTCGGGAATCTTGTCTGGTACTTTTTTGGGAAATGCAGGATGTTGGCACAATTCTTGGCCACATGTTCCTTCCGACGTTTATTGTTTCGGGCGGGGTTAGGGCCTAGATTCCAGGCCTTGGGGCTGCGGGGGCTTCGAGACAAGGTGCGGGAACTAGGGACTGCGGGAGGGGGGGGAGGTGAGAACCAACGCCAAAAAATTTGGTTCTTCTTGAAGAATGTGAGCGTTCGGGCTTCAACCGAGCATCCCAGAACCTCCAGCGAAGGCATTGGCGACAAGCAAGCGCCGACGACAACACGTAGTCAGGTAACGTGCACCACTCACCACCCAAGACCTGAGATTGGAGCCTGGCAGAGAAACCAACAAGTTTGCGCGCCTTCTTGCTGGAGGGCATCGCTGTTCTTTTCGGCGGTCCTAAATAAGCACAGGGGTGTTCCCTTTTCTTTGCCTCCTCGCCGAAGGGAGTCCTGTGGGCTGCTAAGCTCGAGCGCGCCACAGCTGCGGAGAAATATGTGCTGAGGTGTCCCATGAACACCAAGAAATCTCCACAACAAAGGCTAGGCAGGATTGCGCCCAGAACAAAGATTCCTAGAATAGTTTTGCACTTGATGTTGTGTCGGGGCCTTCTGTAAAGTCAAGCTCTCCAACTTAGGATCAATGGGGATCACCCTGCTTTTGAGTTCGTGTTGAGGCCTGTTTTGCTGTGAGGATTCTTGGGGGATGGGTTAAGGTGCCGTTTCTCCTTTGGCTGCTCAAAGCGCAGAAACTCCAAAAACCTTCCAAAAGACTTCAAAAACTTTGACCCTCCCCTCATCCTGTCGCAATCCTGGGAAGCTTTCGGAATCCCTAGAAGCGCTGTCGCATGCACTTCCAGTGACTTCCATGCTGGGCCTAGGCGTCTGCGAGTTTGGATAGTTAGGAACTGGGCCACCAGAGAATCTAGAAGCGTACCGGCGGTTCACTGTTGCAACTGCGGCTAGAGGCGGCTAGATACTGGAAGTAAGAGCTGGGGAATCAGACTGTCAGACAACCGAAACACCCAACACCAGAAGCAGCAACCACGCCGTAATACACCTGCCCGCCCTCGGCCAGGAGATCCTCCTCTGCATGTTCCACCTTTACACATCCGGGCAAATACAATAAGCTGGTGCTTGTGCCCCTTTTCTGTTGGGCTGCCTGGTTTCGGGGGGGGGGGGGGGGGGGGGGGCGGGGTGTTGCTGCAGATTTGCGCATTTCATGCTCGACAGGCTGGCCTCAAAGTCCACTGCATTCAAGCTATAAAAGCTGCAACGTTTCCAAATGTTGGCAACAGCTCCACTTTGTTGTTCATGACAGCGAAGAGCTGCTAATTGTATTCGACAGCACCAGATGCTGTGGATTACAGGCTGTCGCGTTGTTCGACAGCGCTAGACAAAGCAGGAGGCTGGGCGTTGCAACAGTTTTCTGCCCAGCACGCTGTAGAGCTGGTTCGACTTAACAGGTGATCAGGAGCCCAAAGGCGCAGGCACTGTCCCAACCCCCAGGTCAATGTTAACGAACATCTCAGTTCAATGACAATGCAAGGAACATTCGGTGAGATAAACTCACCTAAATAGAGATCGAACCGGAACCAAGTTCCGGACGAAATGACGTTAGACAAGATGTTTGTGAAAAGTCAGGCCAACCAAGACATGTTGATTTCTGCCTTCTTACGCTTCACTTAGGTTGAGTTAAAGTATCTAAAGCTTAATATACTGCATGCCAAAGCTTCTGAAAACAATAGTATTTAGCATTACCTTCATTTACAGTTCTGTTGGATTGAATCAAGTGCAAAACATGGTCTCCCGACTCAGAGCCTACTACAGAACCGTCCATGATAGGAGGACAAGGTCGCAACTTCAGCCAAAATCACCACAGAACAACTTCCTCCGCTCGCCTCGCCCTCCTCGCCCTCCTCGCCCTCCTCGCCCTCCTCGTCGCCAGCCAATTCCATCTCCTCCTCGTCCAAAGCGTTGGGGCCAAGGGTGCTGTGGTGATAACCGGAAATGAGCTTGTGCACAAACAGCAGAGTCATGTCGCGATGTCCCCATGTCATCAAATGATGGATTCAGATTAGGCGGGTTCTCCCTCTAGCTTCTCCCAGACTCCTTCGATGCATTCCTTCTTTCCGCAGTGATGATACTACAACAGGCAACCACACGGGCGGTCACTTCCAACTATTCCCGGTTCGGGTTTTGGTTTGCTTGTCAGCTTGCCTCAAAGGGTCTGAGAGAAACCAAGCAAAACGAAACTGTCAACCAAAGCTAACATTGCAACAAGTCATGGTTGGTTGAGGAACCTTTCCAAAAGCGCTTAACGGCCGAAACCTCAAGCACGACTTCTGCTTGAGAATTGCAAAGTTGCATCTTGCGCGCGCCTCTACCTTTCCAGTGAATCATTGCATGCCTCTCCCACTGCAGCCCTGCCTCGTAGATCTCACCGCTCTCTGCCTGCCGGCGGCAGTGGTCAGTCATCCGGACTTGACTGCTGCAGCTTCGGTTGTCGGCTCAACTGACAAGCGGATAGCAGAAAATAATAAAGTGTTTTTTGTGCACTTTCATGGCCTCAGTCCGGCCTTTCCCATTCCCCATCCTCTTTCCATACTCTCCGTCGTCTCTGAAAATTTCGTGCCGGAGTTCAATAGAGTGGCTTCTGGTGAACCGGAATAGGAAAAGTGATGAGTAGCTCTGCAGGGGAGCCAGTTCCAGATGCGATAAAGCTTCGTTCCTTCACATCGGCTGTGGCTCCGACTGGCTTTGACCGGTGTAGTTGATGTGATGGGGGATTCCACTCTTTGACATTTAGGTGGTGGGGACTTGTGTACTGTCCGCGACAGGATGGCTTACCAGAAGCAACTTGTTTGCATTGAGCTCCGAAACCCATACGAGGTAGCATCCACAAGAACGTCCTACACGAACCCACAACAGGAAAAGCTTTTGCTTACCGCTTTCTTTGCGCGGGTTGCCATGGCGTGTTGTTTTGGGTTTCACCACTTTCTGTTCTGTTTCCCCATGCCCGTTACGCTGAGGGTGTTTTCCATGCCGAGCATGTTATGATGCAGCTGCTGGCGATGAAACTGTGACTTACGTAATGGCAGCCATAAAGAGTCCTTATGTTGCAGGGTGCCTGGTACTCTCCAGTGTCCTCCTGCTCCTCCAGCTGCCTGCACATTGAACCCTGAATCTCTGCGTCTCGGGCTTAGGACTTAGGATGTGATGAACTGTAGTGGCTCAAGTAGTTCGGGTTCAGCATCAGGGTTGAGGCAAGGTGTAGAGGACTGTTCTTCCGGAAAGTTGAAGTCCGAGACAGAATTCAAGAATAGTAAAGTAGGTCCTCCAAACGATGAGAAACCTCGAGGCCTCAACTCCCAACTCTAAGCAACCCGAACCTTCGCTAGCCGCGATCTGCAGCCCCCCATGCCCCCCATCGCCCTCCACCGCCTCAGTTCATCCTCGGGGCCCTCTGGCACATCGGCCGAAGCTTGCTCCTCCAAGAAGACGTGCGGCTTTTCTTGCCGTTCCCGGGGTTTCAACATGTGCTCAACATGTTTTAGAAGCTTCTGGGTCGAATCCTGGCCCCTTAGCGCACCTTTCAGCTCTTTCAAGGGGGTTGCGTCTCAATACTTGGGTTGACGATGCGCTCATTGGCCTGCTTTGCTCTGAGCATCTCTGAGCAGTCTTTAGGAACAGGAAAAACTTCTGATGCTTGCGACGATGCCTGCTCTCGTTTACACTCCTTCCTTCTCCTGATGCTCCATCTCAGCCTTGTTCCCTACACAGCATCAGACATCAAAGCTGGAAGGGGGCCTGCAACGTCGAGCACGGATCCTCCAAACCTTTGGGAGGTACCTGGCATTTCAGGCACAAGTCTAAGAAAAGCTAGTAAGAATAGATAATGGCTAGTCGCGGTTCCAGTTCTCATTAGTAATACCCCTAAACCCCCTAAACTTCCACCCCGCAAACCCAAAGCGCAAACAACTCCAACTCCAAAAAAAACCCAAAAGCAAGTGCAGTCCAGCCTAAAGTAGTGAAACCGAACTGAAGAAGTAGAGCTGAGCTGCAGCAGCGCAAACCCAGGAGTTATTTCCGCATCTGAACGGCAGACGGGCCGATGTAAACATAGTCTGTGTCACGCACTCTTCACGTCTTCTATGCCAAAGCAAAGTATTTTCTGGGGTCCGACACAACCATACTTAGTCCCCAAATCAAAATGCCTCCCGTGCGAAAGGTGAATTTTCGAGCCATCTAAAGCGGCGTGTCGGTAGCTAGCTGTCAGCAATCAGTAGTTGGCAGCTGGTAGTTGGCCACTAGTAGTTGGCAGTTCTTAATTTAGCATTTAGTAGTGGGCAGTTGGTAGCCGTAGTAATAGTTTGTTACGGTCTCATACATTGAAACGTTTTACAGCATCTGAATCATCAGCCTCTGCTTGACCGAGCTCATCTTCACACTCCTCGTCCTCGTCAGGGATCTCAATGCAGCCATCCTCCTCCTGGGTGACACGTTCTGCGGGACGAAAGAAGCGCTTTTAACGAACATCGTGAGTTGAAGATGACGCAGATGGGGGCGTCCTGCAGGAGAGAGAGAGAGAGATAAAATACACAAATCGAAGAAAATGAAATAAAACAAAATAAAATGAAACAAAACAAAAAAATGAAACAAAACAGTAAATAAAGACCCTGGAGGGAAGAAGATTGTTTCTCAGAGGTGAAAAGGGGCTTGTTGTCGTATCCAGTGCTTCTGGGAAGCGTTCAATGCATCTTTGATGATGTCATTCCGGCCTATAAAATATGCCTTTGTGAGCACCAAGTATAATATGTATAATTTAGGAGGTGTCCTACGTTGTTCTGAACAATGGTAATATGCAAGGGTTGCAAAGGGGCGGAACGCAGCCCAAAGCCCCCCGACTAATCTCCACCTCTCAAAAAAAGCCCTCCTCGGGAGCCTCGTCGGTGCCACCTGCACAGAGCAAAGGGTTTAGGGTTTAGGGTTTAGGGTTTAGGGTTTAGGGTTTAGGGGTAAGGAAGAGGAACATGCGCTTGAGGGTCAGCTGGGATTAAAGGGGCGGGTTCTAGCTTGGGGCTGGGGGTTTTGGGTTGCGCGTTGTGATCTCTTGCAAGATGAAAACATCACCGGTCAGAGGTTCCGCAGCTCTCTCATGTTGCAGGCCCTGCCCATCCATGACCTGCCCATCCTGCTTTGGGATTCTAGTCATTTCCATCGTAATACCACGCACTAGTTCACACACAAAGGCCAGCTAAGCCACTAAGCCCCCAGAAGCTTTAAACGTATTTACGGAGATCGATTAGTGGAGCTGGGACTTGCGGCTGCTTGGCGCAGCAGTCCCAACTCGCAGCAAGTTCGGCACCTCAAAACCTCACATACCCAGCATCCTAGTCTCAAAACCCATGTTGCTATGGAGGCATATCCTAACCACAAAGTTTGCAACCGCGATCAAACAACGCCTCCATAAGGATCGAACTCCGCAACGAGGTACGGGTCGAAATGCGCCGCCTTCACGCGAAAAGCTTCAGTTTTTGCAAACTCCCTACCTGCTCTCGAGTTTCAAATCGACATTACTGAGAAAACACAAACCTGCTTCGAGCTCCCTGGAAAGCTCAAGGCTTCCGAAGAACGCTCTCCATTCAAAGAGCGGCGTCCCTCACGCAAAAGCTGGGAATCTGCATTTAGTTCTACCAACACCCGTGCTCAAATCCAGAGCCTGCTATCAGCCTACCGTACATGATAAGAATTGCAGCACTGACGTAACTCGGACAAACAAAAACCATCTTGCCCCAAGTCACACCTCGGCTCGCACGGCTGTCGCCATGCGCTTCAGCTCAAATCATATACTCAATCCGAACTGGTGGCCAGTGATGCTAAGTGTGCTACGGGTGCAATGACCCATGAAAATCTTGGATCGCAGGCGACTCCGGGGAGAAGCTGCATTGACCCATAGTCTGGCACGCGTGCAAGCTAGCCAATTTGAAGCTACTATGTGCCCTGGCGTAGAGCTTCAATTGCATCACCACTTTCGAACAACCGTAGCTTGAAACTAAATCGGCTGCGGTGGGAGGCCAAAGCTGCAAATCTCAGTTTTCCTCCGCAACTCGACTTTTGTCTGGTCGGATGTCGGCGGAAGGGAGAGGAACAGAGAGAGGGGAGGAGAGGGATGGAGAGGGGAGGAGAAGTGAGGTGTTCTGCAGCAAAGACCTGAAGGAATCGCAGCACTAGCCGTCTCTTTTCGGCAGGGCGAGCGTGGGAAGCGTCCGGGTGCACAAGGAGGCGTCAAAGCACTCGAAGGGCTGCTGACTCTGTGACACTAAGGCTCACTAAGGCTTCAAGTGCACTACCAGGTCGAGGGATTCGTGAGGGTTCAGGGGGGTGGCCGTGTACACTCCTTGGCACTGGATGGAAGCAAACCCCTTTCACGTTGCCAGTGTGCCCAAGCCGCCTCCGAACAGGCGGTTGGTAGGGCTCTGAAGTTCCGGCTCCGGGTTAAGCTTAGGAATGAGGGTGCTTTTGCCGGGGCTGAGCATATTGTGTTGAGGGTATGGATTGGGATGTTTGGGTTAAACCGGTGAATACATAGCAGAAACGACCTGAGGTTCTCAAGAAGTTCAAAGACTAGTTACCCACATGCACAGTTTAGGGTTTGGGGCTTAAAGTGCGGGGTCAAAGCTGGCCCTCCAGGTCGAAGCCGTGAGGCCTGCAAGCTGCAGCTTCGTGTCCAGGCCATCCACCTGCAGTCCACGCATCGAAATTTCCAGGGTTTTGGCACTCTGGCCGAGAAACCAGGGGCAGAAGATGGAGAGCTTCGAAGGCACCCTTACCCATTTTTACCCTCTTGTTGTGTTGTCTTCGCAGTCGAGGATTCATGGAGCCGTGAAATTCTCCAGGCCGCTTGAGCTATTCGGTTTCGGAGGCATTGGGCCCTAAAACGCGAACTCAGGCCCTGAAGGCGCACTGAGCCATAAACCCTAAGCATCCCTAAGCCGCCTCAAATAAAAACAACTCTAAGCACCAAAGCGGGGGGTTCCTCAAGCTAACATCATGCCAGAATCAAGCAACATCACAAAATCCCCAAACCCCCCTCAAATGTTAAGCCCTGCTTCCTTTTCTCAAAGTCTAGAGCCACGGATCCCTGCATTCCAACCCCGAGACCCAATGCTAATGCATCCCTTCTCTGCCAGTGGGAAGGGCTTCCTTGCACGATCCAACGGTGAGAAGGGACTTTTGCTTAGACCAACGCACCTGGGTTGCTCCAACCCTGAGCCCTAGAACCTGAACTTTGAACCCCGAAAATTAAGGTTTAAAAGCGGTTGAAGGACTTAGCGTCTAAAGGACCCTGGCTTCAGAGACAGCGGATCCAGGGCCAAAGCACATAAACGCTCCCTGTGTACGAACGAACCCGTCGTGTCCCGGAATCTGAATCCTAAGCTTGGCTGTCCTTCTGAAGCAAGCTTTTCTTGAACTGGCTTAGTACGCTAACCCCTTTGAGACCAAGCAAAAAACAAAACTTTAAAAGCCGCCTCCGGCGGCCCAAAACCCAAACCCCAAACTTCTAAACCCAAATCCCCCCAAAACCCAACATCCCATATCCAAAACCTAACACGTAGAACCAAAACCAACCAAGGAAACCCTCCAAAGACGAAGCCGGTTGCGAGTGCCGGTTCGGAGCTAAAGGCTCTTTGCTGCATGATCTGGAGGTTATGGAAACTTGTTTCTCCGGGCTTTGGAGGCTTTGCAAAATGTTGAGCCGAGCAGCCGGAGGGAGGTCAGGCCTCCAGGCTGGCGGTCAGCTCGGCCAGCCTGAAGTTGAGGAGCGTGATGCGCTCTGGAGGAACAGGCATGAACCGGCAAATGGAGCAACATGGCCAATTTGGGTACAGGGTTGGATTTCGTACCACCCCAGTAAACAAAACACAAAATGGGCTAGACTACGCTGGCATGGTGTGTCACCAAAGACGTTGCATAGTCCTCGGGGTTGGGTGTCGCACCATCCCAGTACATAAAACACAACATGAGTTAGACTACGCTGGCATGCTGTGTCATCAAAGAAGAGGCGCATCGCCATCCCGGTGACAAGACTGTCCCTGCTGGCTGGGCCAAAACAGCACTATGGCGCTACGTTTCAATGTTGCGTGGTGCCTGCGTGTGATCCGCAAGTTTCCGAAACTGTGAGCTATGCCTGCTGAGTTTGCGGAGTCTTGGTGTCTGTGTCTCTGTGTGTCTGTGTGTGTGTGTGTCTCTTTGTGCGTGTCGGTGTTTGTATTTCTGTGTTTGTGTGTGTGTGTGTGTGTGTGTCTGGGTCTCTCTCTCTCTCTCTCTGTGCGTTTCTGTGTTTGTGTGCGTGTGTCTGTGTTCGTGTCTGTGTGTGTCGTGTCTGTGTGTGTCTGTGTTTGTGTGTCTGTGTTCGTGTGTCTGTGCTTGTGTGTCTGCGCTTGTGTGTCTGTGCGCGTGCGTCTCTGTGCGTGCGTCAGTGCGTGCGTGCGTGCCTACCTGCCTCTGTGTGTGTGTGTGTGTCTCTCTCTCTCTCTCTCTCTCTCTCTGTGTCCGTGTCTGTGTCTGTGTCTGCGCGTGTGCGTGCGTGAGCATCTGTCTGTCGCATGTTGAGTTTATTTTGTTGTATGGGTACATATATATATGTATATGTACCCATAGATATTTTTTGTGCATGCACGTGTCAACTCGATCCTGTGGCTGAGCCAAGCGGCAAGTTTCTGGCCTCACAGTGTGCGGAGTCCTTGTTTCGGACACCGCACTCTACCTTGGAAAGCGGTGTTGAAAAGCTGCGGCGTCTGCATGGCAGGTAACGTTCTGAAGTGGAAGCAAGACGCAGCGGGTACCAGCACCTCGGCGGCGGCATCGAAGTCGCCCTTGAGCTGCAGCAGCCTTCCATTCCAGAATTTATCGAATTTTTGGCTTGGGCTGTAGCCGGCGCAGCCGCGGCGAAATGTTGCGAAAACTGCAATTAAAGGCGAGAACCCGAGAACGTTCACAGCCCCAGGCCCCAGACTTCCTCTGTGGCGTTGGTTTGTTTATCTTGTTCGGAATTGGTCGCCGCCCTCGGAATGGGGGCAGTTAGTCTTCTGCGTGCCCACCCCGCCCACCCCCACAAAACCCCGCCGAGAATCCCACAGAGTATCCTTGGAGCGCCCACGCCCAGAGAATCCTCGGCGAGAGAATCCCACAGAAAATCCCTGGAGTGGAAGGCTTGGCTTGGGATAGGTTCGACTAACATACTATGGCAGAACACCTTACTGGAGTGCCCACCCAGGACAAAGAATCCTGCAGAGAATCTCGACAGTCCTGCTCTTGCCGAGTATCCCTGGAGTGCCCACCCCGAGGTATCGAGTGCTCACCCCAAAAGAACTTAGAGAACCCACAGAGAATCCCACCGAATATTCCTATAGACTGCCCACCTCGGCGAATCCCAAACTAAATTACACGTCGGTTCACAAGGCATAATTACCAATTAAGGTTTGCGAGGTTTGTGGGGTAGATGGGGGAGGTAGATGGGGGAGGTTTGTGATGCGGGGTTCGGGTTTTTCAGGAAGGGTGAGGTAGGGGAAATTCTTTTTGTGGTAGGGGGGGATCAGCACCCATCCGTTAGATAGCGAAGAGAAGATGAGCATAGTTTCGTGCAAACATATGTCGATCAAGGCTCCCCAAGACAAAAAAAGACCTTAGAAGCCTTCAGTACCCTTGCTTCGAATGACCCCCCCAAAAAGCCGGATCACCTTAGGCGCCGTCAACACCCACAGAACATGTCAAACAGAATTGGGGTAAACACCTTGTTTCGGCGACAGCCCAACCATCTGGGAGTTGTGGCGGAAGCTCACACTGCGCACAAGCAAACGAGGGCCAAAGAGCATTTAGGATTGGAGCAGATTCCGTGTTCCGAGGGGCAAGAAAAGTCAAAAAGGATCGGGGTAACTTTTGTTTTAGGGATTGCTCAATCCTGGGCGCAAGCATACATGTCAAATAGGGTCGGGGTCAATGTGTTTTGGTCAGTCCTAGTTTTTCTATCGGAATGTTGCCCCGTGAGCATCTTTGCAGATGATGCTTGCAACTCCAACAAGGGGGTACAGGACAGCCGCAAATAGTGGTTTCCACCATGAACCCTTTAAAGAAACCTCCATGCTTTGAGATGCATGCGCTTGCATACCTGCGTTTGAGTGGCATGCAGACTCGCAAGCCGGGCCGCGCGGTTGCACAGTTACATTTCCGGGGTTGGATAAACCATTTGCCGCATCATCTGCCCTCCCACGCGCGAACGTTGGAAGCGTGTGCCATTGAGATGCATCGACTTACGTCGGCGTGTGCTTTTCGACCTGTCTTCCGGGAGAACAACGCTGGAGAGCAAGCGCCAGAGGATCCCGCAAAGTATCCCAAATACCCGAAGGGGGGTTTAGGGTTCAGCCCGCAATTTGGTTTGTCTTCGGGGGATGATCGAAATAGCTATTCTTGCTCTCAAAACCGTTGTGCCATCCTGGCCAACCGCAGCGCGCTTCGAATGCCGTCAGTCCTTGGCGTATTGACTTGCGGAGAGAACTCGAGAAGGGCCTTCTTGAGGAGTCAAAAAAAGTGGAAAACTCAGGTCTGCAGCATGTGCTGAAGCTCTTCTTCAGCCGGGCATCGCCAGCTGGGCGTGCAGGCGCTGGCATTTGGCCCTGGCATGGCCCCTGACCTTCAAGCTCACGGGAGCTGTGGAAGTTGACGCTAAGGATACACAAAGGCATCCCAAACTCGATCCCCGCACGAACCGCCACCTTGCAACAGCACGTCTAAATTGTCTGCAAAGTTGCCGGCCGCGCGTCTGGCGTGGGCTCCTGCAGAAAGAGGAATCACGACCAATTCAATCCCGCCGCTCTGTTGAAAGCCCTGGTTCCTGAAGCAAAGGCTCCAGGTGAGAACACCCTCAAGCCCAAATCTGTTGTCTCAAGACCCTTACAATAGCCCAGCATAGCCCAGCGTGCACCAGCATGCGGCAAGGAAGTCCTCCCAATTTGGGAGGCGCCCTGGAAGCAGGCCCCGCCGCGGCGGTGGCAAGGGCCCTTGAGGGTGAAGGGGCTCGGTTCAGGATTGCGGTTCAGGCTGAGCAGGGAAAGTTCCACGGTTGCGCAGGGGACCGACAATGACAGTCTTGGAACGCTGGAGGACTTGAGGGCTGCAGTTGTGAGCCCGGCACCCATGCACACATGCTCAGCCAGGGGTCAAAAAAGAGCCCCAGCCCTCCCCACACGCGGGGGAGTCCTGGCTGCGGCGCCGCGGGCAGGGCAGCCACCTCAGGAAATACGGGCCTTTAAGGCCTCAGGGTTCAGAGATGCTCAGCCTTCGAAGCACCCATAAGCATGCATGATAGTTGAGGTGCGGCTTCCGAAGTAGGAGGCAAAAACGCGCAGCATGCCTGTTCCACCAAGAGTGTGGTCACCCCACCCTTAATTCAGGCCTCCTCTTCTCTTACACGTTGCACCCTCTCTTTCAGAGATTACTGAATATGGGTTTGCTTGCCCCGCATTGGCAGCAAACCGACACTGGTAAGCGGTTAAAGCGATGTATAAATAAATAAATATATATATATATATGTATGTATATATATATGTGACTGGTGAAAGCTGTTCGCCTCTCCGCGTTCGCAAAAGCACAGCATCCGCTCAAGAACGATGAGGCCCCACCCTTTCCAGCCTCGCCGCCTTCGTAGAGCTCATAGCCTTCCCCACCGAAGTCCTCCGCATGTTCGGGTTTTCGGGCTTTCAGGGGAGTCTAGGGCCTAGGCTCTCTTCTAGCCCGCCTTGCACTCAAACACCCACTGCACGAAACCCTCAGTTGGGCCCCCCCACCCCCCCCACCCCCCCGCCCCCCTCGCTGTACTCCGCACCCTCACGGGCTTCCTCCGACCACTCGTGCCTCATGAATGGGGAGGTTTAGGGTTCATGTAGGGGTAGGGTTCACTTTTTTCTAGTGACTACAGTTTGTTTAGTAAGGCGGAGCTGAACCCTAAACCGCAAGACCTGGCGCCAGCCCAAATTCCTTACAGTGAGGCGCTCCCCGTCATCTTCGAAAGCGTCATGAATGGACTCGTCCACCTTCGGTCGCACGAAGCCTACTTAGGAATCATGGAATTAGGGAGTTTAGGATTTCGGTTCAGGGATTTAGGGAGTTTAAGTGCAATCACTTGAAGTTGAGCACAATGCATTCGCACTGTTGTTGAATGTGAGCAGGGTCTTTTCGGGGAGTCTTTTCGTTGTGGGGCCCCCGTGAGGCAGCCCCCCCCCCCCCCACAGAAAACCAAACCAGGAACGAGCATGATCTCACACCAGCACGTCAAAACCCAACGCATTCGTTCAGCACAATACCTGGAACAGTTGGTCGGCAGCCGCATCTGCAGCAGGTGCCTGCCAGGGGCGACTGGTCGGTGGGGGATCCCATGGGATCCCCCCATAATTGAAGCAAATAGAAACCCTGGGCTGCCGTGGGTGCGGCTTCATTGAAAACACCTGGAAGGAGGATAGCATCATATAGCATCTAAAGAGGGTCCAACTCATGGTTCTGGCATGATTCTGGGGGAGGGAGATGTTCGGGTGGCGAATCCCTGGTTAGCACCCTGCGCACCTGGGCCAAGCCGTTTTCGGCAGCATCAGGCACGAGGCCAAAGGAAGTCTCCTCGGGGCCAACGCCATTGCAATTGCCAGAAAAACCTGGAACTGAACTACTGATCACATGAAAACCGGCTGGGCCCCGCTCCGGCCGCCCACAGAAGAGCCACTGGATGGCATCCTGGGCTTCGCTGACCCCCTCTCCGAAGCTCGAACCAGAACCGAAGATCAGGGTTTAGGACTATAAGGATGGTTTGGGGGGTGGGGATTTCTGGGCTCGAGGCTTCGTGGATCCTACAAAGACTTCGACTTGTTCTGAGAGAAGCATTTGGAATCCCAATCCCTATAAACCCTTTGAACCCTAAACCCTTTAAACCCTATTCGCCCCCCTAGGCCCTCAACCCCATAGCCGCCATAGCGGTAAGCCTGCAGAACCTCCTGAAATCAGGCTGAGGCAAGGAGCCAGGGAGTCACTGCACAGCTCCAGCAGCGCCGCGCTGGCGCTCTCCACCCTGGCACGTCGGGAAGCTTCGGATCTCGAAAGCCTATAAACCCAAACCTCAAACCCTCTTTGGCCGAAGGGCCCCAAACCCAGGGCCGTTTTTTTTTTGGCACCCGTATTATAGAGCTGGACGGGGCCGAAATTGCAGTTTAGGGTTCGGGGTTTGAGGATGTGGGACTTGGGATTCCCCATGTCAACAGCTGGGCCTGCCAAAGAAGGATAGCTCGGGTGGCTCCATGGCGCTGGCAGGGTAAAGTATAATCACAGGCGAGGCATAAGGGGGGCAAGATAAGGGGGGTATATTCGGTAAAGTCATGAGTTCGCCCGGAAGTAGGCGACCTAACGGTAAAGTGAACTCCGAAGTCCTGGGTTGGTTTTTTCATAAGCACCTGACAGCCTTACATTCATTATGTTGCTATCACATTTTGTTTATGTTAGAGAAAGGCTTTCCGAAAGCTGAAAACCCATAACCCTAAACCGTGACTACATTCAAGGGCCTAGAAAGATTGAATAACAAAACTCATGGTCATAGTAAAACTATTGTGTACTCGATCTAGTACTGCGCAAATGATTGCACATGCAACTCCACTAAGCCACTAAGCGTGAGCCACAAGTCTCTGCGCACGGTTTCTCATTGCACGGTCCACGCATGGGCCTAGAATCTAGTAATTATGCCGGCGAAGACCCCAAACAGTAAGATTGTAGGGAAAGAGAAAACGCGTGAAACAACAATGCGACATAAAATTCGACATCGGTTACCCTAAACTTCAGTGCTGGCCCCTTAATAGGTCGTCATGTAGCACCATGAGTCAGAACCCAAAGACACAGATATGATTCATGAATTTCTTGGCCCGAATAAAAAAGGAACATCATGCCCAAATGCAATATTGGTGGCTGGCTAAATGCGTTAGCGCTGCTGTTTTCCAAAAAACACGATAGACCTGACCACGCGCAGAAAAACAGACAGGCAAGCAAAGACCGCACGCATTATTGGGGCCTGGCAAAATGCATTCGCGCAGCCTGCGGTCGCACATGTCAAACTCGCTGTCTGCGTTTCGTTACATCGTCTAAGTAGCGACCAACCAATCTGGTCGATTCATGTCGATTCTCTTCTTTCACTGCATAAGAAGGAAGAGCTATAAGGGCCCTAACATGTCTAGCAGCATTTTCGACGTCTTGCAAGATTCCGAAAGAGGCCCAGAATCAAGAGGAACATGCTCAGATGCATTTTTCCAGCCCGGCTAAATGCATTCCGGTAGCTGCTTTTTTGCAAAAGCACAATAGACCTGAGCCCGTGCGAAAAGTCAGGGGCCCCAGACACAGGAAACCAACATGCAAATACATTCTGCCCAAATGCAATTTGAAAAGGCCGGCTAAATGCATTCGCCTAGTTGCTTCTTTGCAAAACCACAATAGACCTGAACCTGCGCGGATAAAAATGCATTTCAGGTCTCTTTTTCCCTTATTGATAAACGCACAAGGGAAGAATAGCACTGCAAATATGGAAAGCAAGACCAAAACAAAACCAAATGCATTCTTCAATTTCTTTCGCCAGTGCCGACATGCATTCAGTATCTGTGCAAGTGTGGAAAGCAAGACCAACGCAAGACCAGATGTAGTCTTCAGGCCACGAATAATGCATTCGCGCAGCGCCCGGTCGTCCATGAAAATTGGGCTGTCTGTGTTTCGTTACAGCGAGCAAGCAGAGTTGCAGCTCTAAAACGGCTATAAAGGTTTTTGGACACACCACGAGAGCTTTTCCCACAACAGACAAACATTTGCTTAACCACCCTCCCCGGGCTTATAGGGCCACGAATACGTTACCAGCACCGGTGTTTGGGTTTCACGATGTTTCACGGTAAGCAACTAGCCCCATCTGCGCCCTGATGACCCAATGGCTCGCGCCAGAGCTCCCCCTATACAATGGCCAACTTGCCAGGAGAAGTTGCCACATGAGGCTCCGAGGCATGGGCCCTTCAAGCACGTTATGATTCTCGAATTTTCCGGCCTAACCTCTAATTAGGGGCCCTCACCCTACGAGTACGAAGGAAGGGGACATGCGGCATGCAAACTTCTAAGGCTCTCTCACAAAACCCTACGAGCACGAAGAGAGAGGACAGACGACAAACCCTGTAAGGGAAATGCTTTTACTTCCACAGCGCTTTGAAAGTGCAGATGTTAGGAAAAACATAGGATGTTTTTGTGCTTGTATAGAACATTTTCTCGGAGCAAGCAGAGTTGCAACTCTAAAACGGCTATAAAGGTTTTTGGAAACACAACAGGAGCTCTTCCCACAAAAGACAAGCATTTGCTTAAACCACCCTCTGTTAAGTGCATAGGGTTTAGCATAACGGTTTTTGCTTCTTTCTAAACCTTTGTAGTTCCCGAATGCGCAGAGAATCCGTGCACGCTTTCTCGATGTTTTCCATGGTCCGAGCTTGTATCTTTGATTGCCAGAAAAACACCCGGGGTCCGCGTAGGCCCGCCCGGAGTTCTAACGCCCAAAAGACCTGTGTGCTGGTGACGTAATCCTGGCCCCATCTCACCCATCCCCTAAAAGCACCGAGCAAAGAGCTCGTGCCGGGTTATGGACATTATGGAGCCACGGACGTTACCAGCACAGGTTTTGGGCGTTTTTGGCACGGTCTTTTCGCCAAAAAGAGACCGCCCTCTTGTTTGCGCGAAAAGACCGTGTCAAAAACAGCCCAAAAAGACCTGCGCTGGTAATGTAATCGTGGCTCCACAACCTGCGCGAGCTATTTGGTCAGAGCGTGCTGCCCTGAAAACGTATTTCAACGTGTTCAAACACCATAGATGTTTGCCCTGCGACAAAATAGCACGCGCTATGGCGCGAGCTACATCAAGGTGCAGATGGGGTTCTATTTGCTTGCGATGTCACCCTACGAGCGCGGACATACGACAAACTTCTAGGGCCCTCACGAAACCCTGCGAGCACGAGGGGAGGGGACACACGATAAGCCTTTAAGGGATATGCTTTTACTTCTACAATGTTCTGAAAGTGCGGTCCCCAAAACTTGGGCGCTATTTGAGCACGCTCGGTCCCCAAAAAGCAGGATGCTAGTTGAACACGCTTGGTCCCCAAAACTTGGGTGCCATTTGAGTACGCTCGGTCCTCCAAAGCAGGATTCTAGGACTTTCAGGCCTAACCTCGGGCCCTCATCCTACGAGCACGAAGGGAGGGGACGTGCGACAATCCCACCAAACCCGACGAGCACAAAGAGAGGGGACATACGACAAACCGCTAAGGGATATGGAGCCCGTTTCACTTTTACAACGTTCTGAAAGCGCGGTCCCCAAAACTTGGGCGCTATTTGAATCGCTTGGTCCTGCAAAACACGCTGATGCTAGTTGAAGACGCTCGGTCCCCAAAACTTGGGTGCTATTTGAGAATGCTCGGTCCTGCAAAGCAGAACACCACAGGAGCTCTTCCCATGAAGAGATAGGGGCATAGGGTTTATGATTTCAAGGGCATATTCACAACCCTTACAGGGCCACGATTATGTTACCAGCACAAGTGTTTGGGTTTCACCAAAAGCAACTAGCCCCATCTGCGCCCTGATAACCAATAGCTCGCGCCAGAGCCCCCATACTATGGCCAACTTGCCAGGAGAAGTTGCCACATGAGGCTCCGAGGCATGGGCCCTTCAAGCACGTTATGATTCTCGAATTTTCCGGCCTAACCTCTAATTAGGGGCCCTCACCCTACGAGTACGAAGGAAGGGGACATGCGGCATGCAAACTTCTAAGGCTCTCTCACAAAACCCTACGAGCACGAAGAGAGAGGACAGACGACAAACCCTGTAAGGGAAATGCTTTTACTTCTACAGTGTTCTGAAAGTGCAAACTTTTTGCGCTTGTACAACACCTTTCCGCAGAACAAGCAGAGTAGCAACTCTAACACGGTCATGAAGGTTTTGGAAACACTGCAGGAGCTCTTCTCACAAAGAGATCACCATTTGCCCAACCCACCCTCTTTTCAGGGCATAGGGTCTATGATTTCAGGGGCAAATGCACAACCAACCTGTAGAGAGCCACGATTACGTTACCAGCACAGGTTTTTGGGTTTCATCGTAAGCAACTGGCCCCACCTGCGCCCTGATGACCAAATAGCTCGTGCCAGAGCTTCCCCCTCTCCCCATACAAAGACCAACTTGCCAGAACAAGTTTGCCACGCGAGGCTCCGAGGCATGACGGTTTTTGGTGTTTTAAACCTTTCCATTCCCAAATGTCTGGAAACCAATCCGCGCACGCTTTCTCAATGTTTTCCATGGTCCACGCATGTGTCTTTGATTGCCCAAAGAAAAGAACCGGAGTCCGTGCAGGTCCGCGCCCGGAGTTCTAACGCCCAAAAAATTGTGTGCTGGTCATCCCCTAAAAGCACCGAGCAAAGAGCTCGTGCCGGGTTACGATTACGTTACCAGCACAGGTTTCGGGCGGTTTTGACACGGTCTGTCGTGTCAAAAACCGCCCAAAAAAAAACTGCGCTGGTAACGTTGTCGTGGCTCCACAACAACCGGGCGCGAGCCATTATACTGTGGAGGTCACGTGATGCGTCCTACGTTTCTTGTGTTTTTTTAGGTCCTGAAACTGCACTCAAGTGATGAGACATATGCAGCATTGTTCTTTGATCGCCTCGACAAGTGTCGTCAGAAAAAGATCAACGCTTTCTAGAGACAGGCAGATCATAGGGTTGACATTTCGCTGTTCAATGCTGGAAAGTTATTTGACAGGTAACGACTTGCTCCCACCTCCACCCCATGCAACCGAAGCCCCAGTCTACTGCCAACATTGAACAGCAGATTGTCAACTTTACGATTTTGCGGCTACGGCATAACCTGTCGGTTGACACTTCAACAAGAACAACACCACTCTTGGCAAAATAACACAGCGGTTATGCATCGAAGCAAAAGCTGCACGAAAACCGCCACTTTTAGAGCGTGAACGCGCGAGACCACGAGCTTCGACGCATACGACGAAACTGCAGGGATTCCACCAGTTCACAATAGATTGCCAAAAACCAGACCCGGAAACCGAAAATCGTAGAGTTGGACCCGTTTTAAAGAACTAATAATAAGTGTTTTAAAAAAGGTCCAACTTTACGATTTTCGGCTTCCGAGTCTGTTTTTTGGCAATCTACTTTGCAACTGTCGCTTTCCCACAGGCTTCGCACACAGGGCTTTGCTTCCCGCCTCACCCCAAATTCTGCGGCTGCATCACAGCCTGCCCACGGTCTTTGATCGACCTGACTGGGCATCACTGGGCTGCAGCATACCCGAGCTTTTTTGCATCCCACCTCACCCAAAAAAACTAGGGCTGCAACCCCTCTCCGGGCTCCTTTCCCCCCCCCGCACCCAAAATTCTAAGGCTGCAGCACCGCCTCCCCGGCTGTTTGCTTCCCACCTCACCCAAAATCTAAGGCTGCAGCACGGCTCTTTGCTTCCCACCTCAATCAAGAGTGCAGCACGGCCCGGGCTCTTTGCATCCCACCTCGGGCACTAGGGCTACAACGTGAGACACTTCCCAGCACGACAAACACAAAATGAAGCGCCCCTAGACCCCGGAGCTTCGACATGTATCTCGGCAGAACTTTTACGGCAAAACAACTAAAAGAATGTTCTTTATCAGCCTGATTCCACCCTTACCAACTGCAAATTGCATTCGGACGCCACACTGGCGCACAATCTGCATGTTGCGCACTGGAACGCAGGTGGACTGCTACGCAACCAAAAAATTGGCTGGCAGAGGCCTGCACGTTCCAGACATGCTCGAAAACGCAACACCACGTGGCCAGTCACACGGATCCATTTCAGGGTCCGAAAAATTACAGAAAACATAGGACACGTCAGATGACCTCCACAGTTAGAGTCAGAGAAACTTCCGGTTCCAAATGAGACTTTGCCGCACGTTCTTCTTGCTATTCTTCGAAATTTTAAGGGAGACTGGCAAGACGTAGATCAGAACTGAGCAAGAGGCTTATTTGTTTTGCTCACAACGACCGGCTGTGTAAAACAGATCTGGCTTCTGCCCGCAAAAAAAAATGGCGCAAGCGGGCCCAGAAATGGCTCCTAAATCTGGGCCCCAAATTGGGGCTCCAAACTGGGTGACCTTGTGCTTTCAGAAAAGAAATCCACAGTCCAGGGCCCATTTTCGGTGCCCGGAATACAGCTGCTTTTTTGGAACCTGCTTAAGTTCAAAAAATGCTGCAGTCAACTCACACAAGAACAAGATATTCTGTCTCGACTGTTTGGATCAAACAAAAACGCCGTCGATATGTGTGGCTTGCCAGACTGATCTTTGGCTGGCATCCAAGACAAAGCAGTCTTGCAGTGTTCACGTAAGATCTTTCTCGCACTGTGGAGGTCACGTGATGCGTCCTACGTTTCTTGTGTTTTTTTAGGTCCTGAAACTGCACTCAAGTGATGAGACATATGCAGCATTGTTCTTTGATCGCCTCGACAAGTGTCGTCAGAAAAAGATCAACGCTTTCTAGAGACAGGCAGATCATAAGGTTGACATTTCGCTGTTCAATGCTGGAAAGTTATTTGACAGGTAACGACTTGCTCCCACCTCCACCCCATGCAACCGAAGCCCCAGTCTACTGCCAACATTGAACAGCAGATTGTCAACTTTACGATTTTGCGGCTACGGCATAACCTGTCGGTTGACACTTCAACAAGAACAACACCACTCTTGGCAAAATAACACAGCGGTTATGCATCGAAGCAAAAGCTGCACGAAAACCGCCACTTTTTAGAGCGTGAACGCGCGAGACCACGAGCTTCGACGCATACGATGAAACTGCGGGGATTCCACCAGTTCACAATAGATTGCCAAAAACCAGACCCGGAACCGAAAATCGTAGAGTTGGACCCGTTTTGAAGAACTAATAACAAGTGTTCAGGTCCAACTTTATTTTCGGCTTCCGAGTCTGTTTTTTGGCAATCTACTTTGCAACTGTCGCTTCCCACAGGCTTCGCACAGGGCTTTGCTTTCCGCCTCACTCCAAATTCTGCGGCTGCATCACACAGCCTGCCCACGGTCTTTGATCGACCTGACTGGACACTGGGCTGCAGCATACCCGAGCTTTTTTGCATTCCACCTCACCCCAAAACTGGGGCTGCAACCCCTCTCCGGGCTTCTTTCCCCCCCCCTCCCGCACCCAAAATTCTGAGGCTGCAGCACCGCCTCCCCGGCTGTTTGCTTTCCACCTAAAATCTAAGGCTGCAGCACGGCTCGTTGCTTCCCACCTCAATCAAGAGTGCAGCACGGCCCGCTCTTTGCATTCCACCTCGGGCACTAGGGCTACAACGTGAGACACTTCCCAGCACGACAAACACAAAATGAAGCGCCCCTAGATTCCGGAGCTTCGACATGTATCTCTGCAGAACTTTTACGTCAAAACAACTAAAAGAATGTTCTTTATCAGCCTGATTCCACCCTCAACTGCAAATTGCGTTCGGACGCCACACTGGCGCACAATCTGCATGTTGCGCACTGGAACGCAGATGGACTGCTGCGCAACCAAAAAATTGGCTGGCAGAGGCCTGCACGTTCCAGACATGCTCGAAAACGCAACACCACGTGGCATTTTAGGGTCCGAAAATTGCGGAAAACATAGGACACGCGTCAGATGACCTCCACAGTAGGTTATTTGGTCATCAGGGAGTTGGAGTGCTGGTTGCATGCGATGTCACCGTATGAACGAAGGGGAGGCCCTCACCAAAACCCTGCGAGCACAACGGAAGGGGACATACGACAAACCTCTGAGGGACATGTTTTTACTCTACAGTGTTCTGCAAGCGCGGTTCCCGCTGTTTGAGTTTGCTCGGTCGCGTAAATCCCCAAAAAAGTTTGGATGCTATTTGAGTAAGCTCGGTCCCCAAAAAGCAGGATGCCAGTTGAACACGCTTGGTCTCCCAAAACTTGGGTGCTGTTTGAGTACGCTCGGTCCCAAAAGAGGGATGCTAGTTGAACACGCTCAGTTTTTCGCACACACAAAGACCAACCCAAGAGACCTCTCTGAAACCTGAAAAACCGCTGGGCCCTCAAGCACGTTATGATTCTGGGATTTTCAGGTCTAACCTCTAGAAGCCTTACCGTACAGACCAGCAAAAACCTTGGAAAAAACGATGTTTGCGCCTGGACCTCATTGCGGCAGCAAAAAACAACGAAAAAATCATGTTTTGATCCTGCTGGACGTCATCACGGCAGCAAAAACCACGAAAAAATCTATTTCTTGCGGTTTGGACGTCTCATCCGGCAACGGACGTTTTCCCACCTTCCCCCACCCCCCCAAAAAATAAAAAACAAGCGCAGCCAGCAAAAACCTCGAGAAACGATGTTTACGCTCTGGACGTCATCATTCGCAATGGACGCTTTTCACCCCCCCCCCCCGAACCTCCCACCCCGCGAATTCGCTCTTGGCAGCTGGAACCCTGTGCTCTTTTCTGCAAGGCACTCTGTGCTTGGCTGCGCTGCACAATCACACACTATGTGGTTCCTACTTCGTCGTCTTCGTGAAATGACACCAACGCGCCATTTCTTCTGTAGTAGGAGAAGTAGAAGTGTAAGTAGTAGTAGTAGTAGTAGTAGTAGTAGTAGTAGTAGTAGTAGTAGTAGTAGTAGTAGTAGTAGTAGTAGTAGTAGTAGTAGTAGTAGTAGTGTAGTAGTAGTAGTAGTAGTAGTAGTAGTAGTAGTAGTAGTAGTAGTAGTAGTAGTAGTAGTAGTAGTAGTAGTGTAGTAGTAGTAGTAGTAGTAGTAGTAGTAGTAGTAGTAGTAGTAGTAGTAGTAGTAGTAGTAGTAGTAGTAGTAGTAGTAGTAGTAGTAGTAGTAGTAGTAGTAGTAGTAGTAGTAGTAGTCGTAATAGTAGTAGTAGTAGTAGAAGTAGTAGTAGTAGTAGTAGTAGTAGCAGTAGTAGCAGTAGTAGTAGTAGTAGTAGCAGTAGTAGTGGTAGTAGTAGTCGTAATAATAGGAGTAGCAGTAGCAGGAGCAGTAATAGTAGCAGTAGCAGTAGCAGCAGCAGTAGCAGCAGTCGCAGCAGTCGCAGCAGTCGCAGCAGCAGTAGTAGGAGTAGGAGTAAGAGCAGGAGTAGGAGTAGGAGTAAGAGTAGGAGTAGGAGTAGGAGTAGGAGTCGGAGTAGGAGTAGTAGTAGTAGTAGTAGTAGTAGTAGTAGTAGTAGTAGTAGTAGTAGTAGTAGTAGTAGTAGTAGTAGTAGTAGTAGTAGTAGTAGAGTAGTAGTAGTAGTAGTAGTAGTAGTAGTAGTAGTAGTAGTAGTAGTAGTAGTAGTAGTAGTAGTAGTAGTAGTAGTGGTAGTAGTACTAGTAGTACTAGTAGTAGTGAGTAGTAGTAGTAGTAGTAGTAGTAGTAGTAGTAGTAGTAGTAGTAGTAGTAGTAGTAGTAGTAGTAGTAGTAGTCAGTAGTAGAAGTAGTAGTAGTAGTAGTAGTAGTAGTAGTAGTAGTAGTAGTAGTAGGAGTAGTAGTAGTAGTAGTAGTAGTAGTAGTAGTAGTAGTAGTAGTAGTAGTCAGTAGTAGTAGTAGTAGTAGTAGTAGTAGTAGTAGTAGTAGTAGTAGTAGTAGTAGTAGTAGTAGTAGTAGTAGTAGTAGTAGCAGGAGCAGTAGTAGTTATAGCAGAAGAGCAGTAGTGGGGGGGGGTGGGGGGGAGGGGGGAGTGGGGGGCGGTGCACATCTTGTCAAAGAGAGATAAAAGGCTGGTAAGGCAGCAGGGCAGCGTCACGGGAGCGCACTGTACATCGCAGGCCAGTTCAGAAACCCCAGCAAAAGAGTGCGTCCGGAAAACAAGGCACTGAGCGGAATCGACAAGAAACCGCTACCGGTAAGGCGCAGTCGCCATGCCAGCCGAAAATTGGCAGTAAGCAGAAATGCAAGCCCCCCCGATTTCCGGACAGGGGGAGAGTCGCGCAACGACACCACACTCCAACACCGACCGAGGGCGTCCACACCTTCCCCGGGCACATTGGCACATTGCCCCACCGCCTTGGAAGGTGGCCAGTGGGCCAGACCATGGATGCTGGAGTACAGACAGCGGATGGTTTGCGACACAGTTTTTTCAATCCCTTGAGCTGAAATCTGTCAGCGAACGCTTCTCTCCGAACTTCTTGGTCGGTCATTGCTCTTTTTCCGCGATCCAGGCACAGTTATTCAAGGGGCCAATTTATTGTGGGTGTGAAACAGCTTCTCTACGGCCTGATCCACTTTCCAGCTGCACCGAGATCTTCATCTTCTGCTGCTGGACAGCTCTTCTGCGGCGCGTCTTTATAGAGACTGCTTGTTTCGACACTGTGGGAAACTACCTACAAGGGACCATTGGTTGAACTTCCTGGGCCGCCTCCCCACTTGGGGAAATGGAGCATTTGGTTCTAAACACACGTTTCATTTTCTGATTTTTTCAAAAGATGAAATACAAATAAACGAAGGGGAAGTGGCTTCGAAAGCTTCGAAGGAAGGACGAAGGGGGCTTCGAAGGCTTCGAAGGTGCGAAGGCTTTGAAGACTTTAAAGGGGAGAACGAAACCCCCTTCACAAATGATTCACAACTAAAGCGGAGTGGTGCAAAGCACTCTCCGTGGCAATTTTTTCAAATTTTCCAAAATGCAAGTTTCAGCACTTTTCAAGGTTTTTGGAGTTATTTTCATTGTTTGCAGGCGTCGCTGGGTTGTTGTTCAGCTCTCTGCAGTGGTCTTAGCAGGAATTTACCCACACGGAATATCTGAAAGCTGCATATTTTCAGAAATTTAAATTTTTGTTTTTGAAAACCATGAAAAATGTGTTTTTTTTCTTTCGTTGAAAACTTTTTTGTTTGCTCCCATTTTACCTGGCAAGATAGCATGTAGGAATTCCAAAATGATTTGTTTTTAAACCAACCATTCCACAGAATGCGTTCTAGATTTTTTGGACGCCGCGTTTCTTACAATGTTTTTTGAAAATTTTCAAAATTTAAAATTTTGATCCAAACCAAGCCGGTTGGCTTAGTTGCAAAAAGTTAGTAAGGCTCATTTTGTTTTCAGATCATTTCGTTAACAATGTTTCTCAAACAAGGAAAAGTTGAAAAAAAAAACATCAATTGATGTTTTAAATTGTGCTCAAGCGATTTTGTTTCTGAACCAAAATCAGTATTCACACTGCAGACTTTGAAATGCTTAAAAACCAGTGTTTCCTGTTTTAAATGTTTTTTTTTTCATTTTTGGAAATTTTGAAAACAATCTCCTTTGACCCAAGGCAACTTTGAAACCAGTGTTTTTCTGGTTTTAAATGTTTTTCATGTTGGAAATTACAAAAATAATTTGCTTGACAGGGCATCTTCAATTTGCCAAGTTTGGTCTTGCCTTGCATGTGTCAAGCCAGACAGCTGAAAAACACAGCCAAAGTTTTTTTGAGGTCATGTTTCTTTGCTGGTAGCTTTGTTCAGCCTTTGCAGGTGCAAACAGGAAAAATGCACGTCAAGTCAAGCAGCAGAAAAAAAAATGGGCTGAGTTTGAAGTCTTGGCTTTGACAAGATGGGCTGCGACGACCCAATTGCAGACCGCGACGGCGACGCGTGGGTGGTGGTGGCCGTGGACATGAGTCATGACTCAATGACTTATGACTCATGACTATGACATGACTTATGACTCATAACTTATGACTCCCATGTCTTTGCACTTTCGTTTGATGTTGGTTTGATGGTAGGTGCGCCGTCTCATCCCTCTTTGAATCTCATTGCTCTAGCTTACTGGGGCGCTGTTGCGTCGAAGAAGCAGTGGAGGAAAAAAATGACTTATGACTTCCACAAAATACATTCTGTTTTTTTTGAACGCCGCGTTTTTTCTAATGTTTTTTAAGATTTTCAATATGTTAAATTTTGATCCAAAGCAAGCCGGTTGGCTCAGTTTCAAAAAGTTAGTATGGATCATCTTGTTCATTTCGTTGACAATGTTTCTCAAACAAGGAAAAATTGAACAAAAATTAATTAACGTTTTTTTTGATTTTGTTTTTCAGGCAAGTTTGTTCAGAGCGATTTTGTTTCTAAACAAGGCATTCCAAAATTATTATTCATATTGCAGACTTTGAAATGCTTCGAAACCAGTTTTTTTCTGTGTTTTAAACGTTTTTTCATGTTTGAAATTTTAAAAACAATTTGCTTTAAAAAACGTAGCAAAAAAGCATCTCCAATTTGCATCTCAAGTATGGTGTGGCCTGCATGTGTCAAGCCAGGACAGCTGAAAAACACAGACCAAGTTCTTTGAAGTCCTGTTTCATTGCTGGTGGTTTTGTTTCAGCCTTTTCTGCAAACAGGAAAAAATGCACGTCAAGCCAAACAGCAGAAAAGAAAGATGGGCTGAGTTTGAAGTCTTGGCTGGATTCGACGCGAACAAAGCTGAAAGGAAACCAAGGCAGTTTTTCATTGTTCATGACCCGTGTTTGTGGCCGATGGGTTGCGGCGGCCGCAATGACTCACGTGACTGCCGTGACTGTGGCTGTGACTGTGACTGATTCATGGTTCCTGATTCATGATGATCTCATGACTCATGACTCATGACTCGTGGCTCATCATGATCTCATGTCATGAGTCATGACTGAATGAATGATTGATGACTGATGATTGATGATTCATACTTCACAATGCATAATGATTCATGATGCGATGCGATGATGCGATTATGATTGATGCCAATGCCAGGCAATGCGGCGGCAATGCCAGGCCAGGACCGCGTGCCGGGAAGCCGGACTGCCAAGATGCCAGGGCTCAGGACTCAGGACCTGGCAGGATGATGATGACGACGATGATTGATGATGATGATGATGATGATGATGATGATGATGATGATGATGATGATACAATGACACGATGTGATGATATATGATATGCTATGATCTGATATGATGATGATGATGATGATGATGATGATGGTATGATGATGATGATGATGATGATGATGCTGCTGATGATCTTCTGCTGAGGATCTGCTGACGCTGCTGGGCAATATGAGACTCTTGATGAGACTGCCGACAGGTTTGTTAATCTGGCCCTATGGCCCTATGGCCCTAGAACACCATGCCGCGCCCGAAATTTCGGCCATACTTAGCTCCGTCGTAGGTAATGGGGCCATGTAATCCATGTGGCCCCCTGATTTGATGCCAAGCAGAGAGTGCTTCGCACCCCCATTTTGCCGTCAGGCAAAAAACCCAAGTGCTGTATTGCACCGGGACTTCAACGACGACTTTGAGTACTGAGTGCGTGGGGTTTCCTAGTAGTTCGGCGCCTTTACTTGGTTTGTGGCTTCTGTTTTCTTGTTTTTTGGGTGGTTGCGTGGTGTTCTTGGTGGTTTGCGAAAAATACGAACGTGCACTGCAAAGAGAGTGCAAGAAGCCAGGGTAACAGACTTCCTCATTCTCAAAACAGCGTGACGGTCTGGATCCACCACGCATGCAGGCAGAATTTAAGCATGCGGGGACGCAAATTGCGACACTTCAGATCTTCAAAATCACCATTATGTAGCTACTGGTGCGACGTCATTCGGCTCGAACCAAGGTCATCATCGATAGTCAGGCTCCTGCCTTTTTAAGTTTTATTCGGCCTTTGATTTTTTTTTGTTCTAATTCTTCTCTTAATATGGAAAAGTAGTGATTGATTCCAGTATACCTTGCTGAAAGTTCCAGAAGGATCTTCTTTAGCCATCCTGCAACCCTGTTGGCCCCAACTAAAATGGCATTGGAAGCCTCTTCCTTGACCGTAACAAGCTAGCGACGGCCCCAAGGGCATTTCTCCGTGGCGATAACTTACCACACGTGAGGAAAGCGTCCACATCCTGTCGGTTTTGGGCTGCATATTTGCAGAAAGGGCCCAAGGAACTTTCCTCCAGCACCTAAAGCGGCTTGTCCGAAACGTCCCACGCCTTGGACCCAGAGCAAAGCCCCGCATGGGGCCACCTCCGCGTGTGCCTGACCCCCAGCTCTCCACAGCAACCAAAAATGAAGACTTACAAAGAAGCAAAGCCACGTCTTGAACTTTCTCCTACAGTTTGATGCACAACTCAAATGGTGTTCTTTTCTACCAATGGAACTTAAATCCTGGACTTCGCTGCAGTTCGGAAATTCTACCTTGGAAGACTGTTTTTAACTTGCCAACTTCGTCGTACCTTGGAAATGTTTTTTTTCAGTGCTGATTGCAAGTACTGCTGAAGCTCAAGCCTTTTTTGAGAGAAAAAACTTAACTAGCATCAAAGGACAAATCAAGTAACCAACCAACCATTTACGGTTGAAGGGAGGGCCTGCAAAGGGAGTCTCTTCGGGGAGAGGCAAAGGGTCAAAGCCTTTAATCCCCCTTAACCCCCTTTAACACCCTTGAAGTCTCCCTTTAAGCCCCCTTTGAAAACCTCTTTAAAGCCTCCCTTTAAAGCCTCCTTGATTTCCCGTTTCAAGAAGCTTAAAGCCTCCCTTCAAGCCCCTCAAGCCTTGAAACCCCGTTAAAGCCTTTTGAACCTTCTTTGCTTTGTGCCCAAAGTCCTTCAACTCCGTCCCTAAGAGGAATTTTGATTTAGCTTGGCAAGAAAATTGCAAGCGCACTAACAGAAAAGATACGAACGTGCACCAACCTTCCGCTCGGGGCTGCTCCACTGGCTGACCACCATGGAGTGCCCTGGGCCGGTCTTGCCTTGATTGTTCTTTCTGTTAAGTCCCCACTGGCTGACCACCATGGGGCATACGCACGTCTTTCCTCTCCTTGGGGTTTGACCTGTCCCGTCCCTTTGCCAATGCGGGTCCGTGATTTGTCCTTGACGACCGGTTAGACTCTGGAGAAGTGACACAACCGTTGTTTGCCGTTGGAAAGTTATGGAAATGTGGCTGGGGAATTGACTTAGAGAAGACACCTATCCGATTCCACAAGAATTCGACCGTCACAGAGATGAGGATATACAGAGCAGCTGAAGGACAGCAAGACGGTGAAAAGCTAAAAACCCGAAACTCGAAGTGAAGAATCGCTGAAAGATAGTTGGAAAAGCAAGTGGAATGAAGGCTGGTTTTTTCTGGCAAATGGATGTCCAGCGAGATATGACTGGGACAAGTACATCACATACGACCCAAGCGAAGTGGGAACAAAATCGTTCACGTACCGCAATTGTTGGTGCAAGAGTCGGAGATGAAAACATGTGGAAAAGCATGGAATTGTTTGAGTGTGCCCAACCGTGGCAAGGCAGAGAGAGAAGTGAGTTTCGTGGTTGTGCGTGCGCGCTGTCCACGTGCGCTCGGCCATGTGCGTGAAATGAATATTAACTTGTGACCAAAGAACTCTATGAACAGTGGTCTTTTGCTCACTCATGATGATGACGGCGCACATGTGGCACGCTATGCGGCCCAAAGGATTAATTCACTTCGTGCAAAGGAAACTGCCTCAATGACATCTTCTTTTGGGCTTTCTACTAATGCATCCGGGCTCGCTTCCTATCTTCGGTTCACCAGCGAAAAAGATTTTATTCTAGTTTGTTGGATGTTTGAATACTAGTACGGGCATATGATTATACTATTTTGCCCGTACACTTTCTGCGTAGTCGCATAAAGGATAGTTGGTGGTATGAAAATGATTTGGGGTTGGAACTTGGAACAAATACATTTTGGGGTTTGGAAACAGATTTTCAATGGGAGCTGAAAAAAACCAAAGATCTTCTTTTGAACCCCGGTTACCGGGTTGAGAAAAAGATCGGAGCCGTAAAAGAGATGTTTAAAGATGAAAAGGCTGGGGGGGTGAAGAAAAAAACATTCTGAGGGTTAAGAACAAAAAGAAACCCTGAGCGAGCCTGTCATTTTCTTGGCCCCGAACTGTGGTTGAAACAAGATTAAAGTTTTCCCGGCCCCGTTTCCAAACAAAACAAGATGGCAGGGTCAAGAAAAGACATGCTGGGGCCAAGAAAAAGACCACTGGGATAAACAACATGTTTCACTTTCATGTGTATGCTGACCGTTGGCAAGCCCTTTGTAAAGAAAAGGAGTTTCGTTTCAAAGCAGTTCCGTATCACTACATGGCTTAAATGGATTCATTGTATTTCAATGCTTGTGTTCAATTGCAGTGGTTTTCCCGACTATTTTCCATATGTTACTTCACTCACACCACACTCCGCCTGCGTACGCTCCTATTCAATTACTGATGTTGCTGAGAACAGAGAGCCCAAAAGACGACTTTGGAGCGAGCTGCAAGCTACCTTCCTGAGCAAAGATGATTTTTCACATATCTTCCTCGTGTGCGATTTTACATCCCGTTTCGACTCGTCAATGGAGCCCTCCCAGCAGCACATCGGCCCCGCGGTGGTCAGTAAACGTGTCCTTATTGACGATGATGACCTCGGGTATGCAGTCGTCACGCTTTCTCTGTGTGCTTCTCCACAAACTTTTTTGGAGTTCCCATTTCGCATGCCAGCAACTTCAAAGAAGGAGTCGAAACCATTTTTGAGGATGTAGACCAATGGACAGCCCATGATTACGTTGTGCTAGCCGCTGCTCTCCGCTCCACAATCTTTTCTTATCAGGGCTCTCAGTTCTGCACCGCGTGATAAACACACGACATCTGTGCCCAGCACATGCCTCCTAAATCTATAGATATTCGTCCCCAAAGGATTTCACGCAGCTTGGCGATTTTTACGTTCAAACGGGAACAACCACCTCACTCCATTGCCCATCCTGAAGGGTCATGAAAGCAAACGCAACTTTTCTACCGTGAGACTACGAAACGGAGTTCGTCACACCCTACATTGGTCTGTGCCCACAAACGGGGGCGTCCACGATCACACAAGCAGCTTGGAAACACCCTCTAACAAAAGTATCCAAGCCAAACGGGGTCGGCGGTGACCCTCCTGGTCATTAAGGTGTAGCAATGCGCTTTTGGGGCCAAAGCGTGTGGGTGGAAGTTCTCGCGACATGTTGTGCCCTCCATCACTTTCGTTCTTGGTTTGCAATCGCGCATATTTTGCCCGACCGGTTCCGTACGATATGCCGATATGATCCTCTTTTCTTTCAAGATAATATGTAATATGCAGACAAGGTCCCAAGGCCCTGCATACTATGTAAACCCCATCCAGCGGGCCGCGGGCAGCGTGCAGAAAGCACGAGTTCAGCAACCTGAGCCGTGGCGTTTCGGCCCAAGTGCACCCACGAAGAATTGAATATCGTATTCCCCCTCCCAAAAAGGCTTTCGCAAGTTAAGCCCCGCTGGATCAAAGCAAGATTGTCCATGTGAGCATCTAGCAATCGGGAAGCTCAAGCAGTTGACCGTTAGAGCGAACGACCACACTGATGCTCGACATGTTCTGGTTTTGGCCATGCGCATGCGTTCGGTGAGGTTGGCGCAACCCTTGGATAAACCAGAGGTGCGGAGCTTCCATTGCAGCCTGCTGAGTCCAAAAATCCTAAACTGTACGACGCGGCGCACGCTTGCAGCCTGCTGTTTTTGTTTTAAATACTCCTTTTTTTTTTTTGTTTTTTTCAAAACGCTACCTCAAGAACAACTCATAGCCCATACTATAGCTTGTCCTTTTTACTCCCACGGAAACCCGAAGCCCCAAACCCTTATCTTTTAGTCCTCTGGTTGGCTTATTTGCCGGCCCTCCAAGGCCCAAGCGTTCCGATGCCACTCTCATTCACGCGCTTTGTCTTCGCAGGCCCCTTCATGGAGCAACTTTTCTTTTCATTCGTTTCTATCGACGTGGGATATCTTGACGGGCGAGTTTCGAAGCTTTCGCGCCGCGGAATGACAATAATGACGACCGAAACCTCGGGTTAGGTCTTGCAGCATATCAGGAAGGCACATGAGTGCCGAGGATTGCGGATACTTGTCTCTTCGCAAGGTCGCTGCTGTTGCCGCTGGGGTACAGCGATTACGCGGACGTGCGGGGGCTCAGCATGACCAAGTGCTTGTGGACCTCTAATGCATGGTTTTGGAAGGGCTGGATGCTCGCATTGTGGGGCACAACAATGCCAAGCAAGCCTTGGTGATCGCCTTAGCAACCGTTATGATGGATCTTGTAGAAGTAGTCCGTGACAGCTATTGTCCCAACTTGCAGATGCGTGAATGCACCTGAATACTGCCAAAGGTGCTTGCCCTGCTAGCGGTAGCCTCAGAGGAAACGAAAGTAGTGCCAATATCCCTTTGATGCAAGCATGTGGGCAGTGGAATTTCCAAGAACTGTGTTGAGTATGCACAACAGTGCTTATTGTCTTTCTTTCCTTCTTTCTGATGCACAAGAATTTGGAGTCTGGAGTTTGAGTCAGGCCGGTGTATGGTCATAGGAGGTCATAGGTAGCTTTGGAAACAGGTTGCAAGCTGGTTGAAAACAGGTCGCAAACAGGTTGCAGCCAGGGGTAGAAGGATCCGTGACCTGGCTTGACCGATGTACGTTTGCCGGGACGTGCGGTTTGATGGTGTAAGGTCCGGCTGCTCGAAAGTTTCCGTCCAGGCGATGCTGCTGCGATCTCGCATAGTACCTTGCCCGCCTGGCATCTTTGTGACGTCCCACAAGTCTGCGAGAACGCACGCGTCAGGGTTGATATTTGGCAATGTCACAAGTCGGCATCTGCGGTTGGGCTGGAAGATTCGTGTCTTGAGTTGGCCCATGCGCGGGAGTCGGGGTTGGTTTGTCGTGTTGGCCCGCGCGCGGGAGTTGGGGTTGGTTTATCGTGTCGTCACTTGCGACGCAATTTGGCGAACGAAAACTGTGGCAGTCGTACCTGCACAGCCCCATTCGGCTGAGCCGCGAAATTTTCCAGACTCTGACGTCTGTTGCTTGCGGAGCTCTGTGGCTGCACCAACATGCGCCCCCTCTTCTCCGTGGGTTTGGTCCGAGAAGTTCAAAGGCGCCTTTTGTTGTGAAGCTTTTGGGACTCTTGGGGGACGTTGTTTCGATGCCGCGGTTACGTGCGTATGGCTTTGCAAGCTTTCCGCAAGGAAAGGATTCATTTTCAGCGCCTCTCAGGAACGTGCCGCGCAGTCTAGTCCCGACTACGGCATTACGGCCAGAACATTTGCAGGCAATTTGGAATCGCCAGGCAGTATCAACAATTCAACAAACCATGGTCACCTGCCGCTTTGCACGTTTTCAAGCGACGAATTGCGTGCTGAAGATCAAATCGTCCGGAGTACATGGTTCAAGCAGGTTGCCCTCAAACAGGGCTTCCAAATCATCAGCACAAGAACATAGCATTTTCGTTGCACATTCGTTTTCTGAACAACAGCGTGCAAAAAATCCAACATGATGCGTGGACTTGCCAGTTTGCCACTGTGCGAGTTGAAGTCACCATCACTTCGACCATGCACAAAGGTGGTCCACCCCTGTTGCAATCGAAAATCATTCCATGTCCAACTGTTTATGTTAAAATCTTGCCAAGCATGGGAACGTCTGCAATCGCTCGGCGGCAAACATGCTCACTCACTCACTCACTCATTCACTCACTCACTCACTCACTGACTGACTGACTGACTGACTCCTTCAATCACTCGCGCACACACGCACACACGCACTCATTCACTCACTCACTCACTCACTCACCCACTCAGTCATTCACCCATTCACTCACAACCCCTTGCACGTGTGTCTCATGTTCGAGGATCAAAAGCTTGCTTCCAGCAAGCCCATCTCAGTGCGCCACTGGCGGCATACCCTGGCTGTTGCTTCCGGGCACCGTCCTCCTGCACCAGGAGGTGCGGACCCCGAAGCTACAGCGGCAATTGCCACAGAGGTTACATCTCCTTGCAGCTTGCCCAGGGGTTTTTTTGCGTATGGCACCAGGATCCCAACGGCTTGGATAACTTTGCGGACGTCAGGGCGGCCAGTGGTGTGGAGCTTGATGTGTCTCTGTCATGGTCTCGCTGGGTCCGCTGATTTTGGTGACGCACGGGAGTTTGATCGGAGGGAACATCAGCCGTTTCCAGCCAGAGACGTGCAACTCTCCCTTGAACAGCGCGGCCCCTCTGTCCCTCGCAGCCTTGGCTTCGTCTGCATACGTTGTGGCAGCAGCACGAGCTTGGACAACCAAGCTGAGGCATCAGGGAGGAAAACGCTGCATGCTGCAACTTCCGGAGCTCCAACTGGTTTTAAAATTGCGCTAGGAGATCCGGAGGGTGGCTTCTGCCAACAATGCCTTTGTCCGACCGTTTGTCGTTGACAAGAGCAACGTCGTTCCGATACAACGCCGATTGCGGAGCTCTCGCGTCTGCAATGCAATGATGACACAACGATAACCGCCAAGTGAGCCAAACGAACAACCGGCTTTTCTTGATTTGCTGATGATTGGGAGCTTGTTCAGGATGTCTGGCGCGGATCTGCTCCAGCAAAACAAGTACCGCAGCCTTCCGAACTCGCGTATGGATCTGGGTGCTGGGCATGCGGCGAATCATTCCCCCAGCTGGAGATACGTAAGAGCAAAGAATAATGGCGTGGTGCTTGGTAGCCTGTTACCTGAGCCCGCAATAATACGGTGATGTGATGGAGCAGGAATCTGCATAAAAGGTGCCTATAAGATGTTTCACCTGTACCCTAAAGGGACGCCTTCGGGCGATCAGGTCTCGACTCGACTCGGCTTTCAGGCCTGATCTCAATGTCAAGGTAACGGTTAATGTCAATGTCAATGTCAATGTCAAGGTCAAGGTCAAGGTCAAGGTCAAGGTCAAGGTCAAGGTCAAGGTCAAGGTCAAGGTCAAGGTCAACGCCAATGTCAACGTCAATGTCGATGTCGATGTCGATGTCGATGTGAATGTCAAGTCAAGTCAAGTCAAGTCAGGCCTGAAAGCCCTTAGGCAGCCCATGTCGATGTCGATGTGAATGTCGTTGTTAATCTCCATGTCCATGACCGTGTCCATGTCAATGTCCATGTCCGGAAGCGGCCCACGCATCATGGCTTACGCACCTGCATTACGCGAATAGGGGCTGAGGAGGAGCAGGTTCTAACATTGGTCCCGCCGCTTGCCGCTCCCGCCGAGAGTAAAATGTTGCGCCTGGCTCGCTAGCCTCCGTAGACTTCCGGACAATAGGGCGTTGCCCTTTGGCTTCGCTCCGGCCATTTTTTGTCTTCAATTTGTGTGGGTTACATCACGGCTGGGTTTGTGGCCGCCAATCCCTCCCAGCGAATTCTTCAGCAACCAGTTGGCTCGTTGCCTCTGCTGGCCAATTCTGCGTGGTGAATCCCCTGCGCGGGCATGTGGATCTGTGTCTACCCGGCAGCAAGCACGGAGGGGTGGAGGGCTGCATCTTTTTTGTGCCAGCCGCACTGGTGCAAGCATTGCGTACCGTACCTTGCAACAGCTTGATACAGAGGACGGCGCACGCGCTTCCTCCACAGTGGAATCCCTCCCCACAAACACCGTGGTGCACCCACCCCTTTGGGGCATGACCCTGCCTCAGCCACCGTCCAGGAGGCGTTGGGCGAACGAGAAACGTTGGCGTTGTTGCGGCGTTGGGTTTGCCTATCAAGCTTTACAGCTCCAGTTCCAGTTTTACCTCTAGCTCGAGCAGCGCCTCCACCTCCAGTGTTTAACCCGGCTTTGCAGTCCGGTTTTTTATGTGCGCCAAGCAGGCTCATGCAGAGAGGTGGTCCAATGGGAGCATGATCTCGACGTCCTCACGTGTGGCGTGGGGACGCGTGCGTCCAAGCATAGGCGAACGAACGCCGCCCTCCCGGACCTGCAAGCGTGCTTGGTCGCTGCTGCTGTGCGCGTCGCCCCTCTCCAATCACGCGCTCCGCACGGCGCCGCCCCTTGCTGGCCATCCAAGCCCGGCACAACAGTGGCTAACGCCGGCACCCACTCGGGCCGTGCGTTGTGTTGCGATGCGACACTGGTATCTCCCCTGTCCCGCAACGGGCAGCTGCAAGGCCGAGCTGCCGAGCAAAACGGGGCAGCGCTGGCCGCCGCCGAACGCCGCCAGTAGAGTGCCAGTAGGCCACATACCCTGAACTGCAGCAGGCCGGTCCGCAGCGCCTCGTGGTACTTGGTTGTGGTGGAGGCTTGGACGTCTATGGGGACCACCGCTCCGCATGCGCGCAAGTTGGTGAGCTTCCCCGGAAAGCTGGCCCCTTGAGCAAGTGGCGGCTCCTAACTGTCGGGAAGCAGGCGCCCGAGTCGCCGCACAGGTCGCTCGCGTGCCTGCGGCCGACGGGCGCCGGATCGATGTGGTGGCCAACGGCCTCCCCATTTGTTCCATTTGGCAGGGCGCACAGATCGTCGTTAACACAACGATCGTTAGCCCCAAACGCCGAGATGGGCACCCTCAGCTTTCTTCGACTGCTGGCGCAACGAAGGCCACTTAGCAACACACGTAACAGCAGATGCCAGGCCAGGCAAGGTGACGTCAGCATAACTCGTGGCAAAGAACATTTCGCTCGTTGTTTGCTAGCACACGAGCATCGTGCCCGCATGGAAACGGGCTCATCACGTCCGGCACGTCAGGGGGCGAGGGTGGGTTGCGTGGCTGCTGAGTGCATAAGCAGCAGCCACGAAATCTGAGTGTCGGCACAAACGTGTAGGCAAGGACATGACACGTACATATCCTGCCCCACTGCAGACCGCGCCGCCCCCACATTCAGGGCCTTGCGTGACGCTCTGGCTGCACATGCCAACATCGATGTGCACTTGGGTAAAACGAGGGTTTGGAATTCAGGGGGCGTCGAGCCGGCAGGCTTTGCGGACGAGGTGCCTGCTGACCCGGACCGCCCGCCCTCGTGGGTGGTCGATTGGACTCTCCCGCCCGAACAGCAAGGCATGGTGGTGCTGGGCACACCGCTCGGGAGCCACGCGTTTGTAGCTAGCGGCCCACCTACAATCCAAACTGGATGCCCACAAGATGCTTTTGTCCAAGCTCCTCTCTGTCCCGGATCTGCAGGTTGCGTGGTTGTTGCTCCTCATGTGCGCAGCTCCCCGCTGCCATTACTTACTCCGCGCTCTCCCGCCCGGCTACACTGCAGCCTTCGCCCGTCAGCACGATGAGGCGGTCCTCGCATGCTTGCAGGAGTTGCTGGCTAATGACGGGCCGCCGATGTGGGAGGTCAATGCCACTCGCCGGGCTCAGCTTCCGCTGCAGCTGGGCGGTCTGGGCTTTCGCTCCGCCGAGACCACGCGCTTCGCGGCGCATTGGGCTTCTTGGGCTGACACGCTCCCTACCCTCCGCGACCGGCACCCAGGCATTGTGGCGGACTTGCTCCGCCAGGCTGAAGCCTCCCGCTCGGAAGCACGGACTGGCAGCATTGCGCCAAGTGTATCTGCGGCGCTGCACGCGGAGTCTTGTTTGCGACAGGCGGGGTTTGATGCGCCGTCCTGGCCTCAGTTGCTGGATGACCGCCGCCCCCAGGGCCAGGCGGCTCGCAGCTTTGGTGACCCTCTTCACGGTTGGCAACGGGCGGCCACGGCCTGTCTGGATGCCGCAGCGTGCGACAGCCTCCTTTTTGACCTTGACCGGGCTTCACGCGCGCTGCTGCTGTCCCAGGCGGGCCCTGGCGGATCCCGCGCCCTCACCGTGCTTCCTACCGCCCCGGAGTTCCGCATGCCCTCCGACTGCATGCGCGTCCTGTTGCTTCGGCGATTGCGCCTCCCGTTGCCCCATACACCGGCACGTTGTCGCTGTGGCGGGACTTTGGACGCTTTAGGGGATCACAGGGCTGCGTGCCCCACTGCGGGCGTGTTGGGCCCGCGTGGCGTGCCTCTAGAGAAAGCAGCCGCCAGGGTCTGCCGTGAAGGCGGGGCGCGCCAGGCAAAGCGGCGGCGGACGCCGCGCGCAGGAAACGCCAAGCCACGTATCCGAGAGGCCCGGCCGAAGGACATCACGTTGCTGGTTGCGAAAAGGTGCGAGGAAGAAAGGTATGGAAGTACTCGTACCAACTGTGATGTTATGCCGTGTCGGTGTGTTTACTTTCCTGTTATTGTTTCCTTCATGTGGCTAAAGCGTTTCGGATGCCGGTTTCTTTGCCAATCCTTCAGTGCTGCTTGGGGACTTCGGCGGGGTATCGATATCACGCCATGCCGTCATTTCAGGCCCACGAGCATGTGTTGATGGTTGGACCGCGAATGCCCTAGTGTGGATGGTTCTGCACCACGGTGTGCTGCTAATGCTTTTCACATGCGCATAGACGATGCTAGGCCTGGGGTTGCCAAGTCGTTATTGGCAGAAGAGCTCGCCCTGGCAACCGGCGCCGGCATCTCAGTTCATGCTTGGCTGCAACAGGTACACCGTTTTTCTTTTGGTGCAAGACCTGGGAAAAAAAAAAAGACCTGGGTCTCCAGGAAAAGCCATGCGTGTTGCAGCTCCATCGCGACACACGAGTGGTGGGCTTACTGATTGGCAGAAAAAGTCGGAACATGGGGCTTTTCAGCTGTTCGTTTGAGGCGGGCGATTTAACATCGCGAGGCGGCGTTGTCAAGAAACAGGCGCTGGATGGAGGCACGGCAGCGTGAACTTGCAGGTGTGTTGGCAGCAGCGTGCATTTGATTTGCTCGAACACAAGTCAAGAAGGGTCATTTGGCTCAGTAACAGGATCAGATGGCAGTCCCTGAACAATTTTGTGTGTCGCTTTCATGGCAGTTGTTATAGCGCCAGCGATAAGACTAACCAGCTTTGGAAGTTGTCAATGCAGCGGATTTCACACGCCTACCGCAACTACAGTAACATGGTGTCGCCCTTGGCCAAGCTCGCTACGACTCCTGCCTCGAGTCCCCGTCCAGTGCGCACCCGAAAAATTGGCGAGAGCCTGCCACTGACACACTGTGGAGAGAAACATGCCCAAGAAGATGCATGGCCAGCAATAATTTTCCAGGTGGGATTCCAATAAGGGGATGTTTTTAGGCGAAGGGTTGCGCAACGCAGGTAACGCAGGTTTTTTTAATTATTTGCGAGGGCCCCTGAAGGTTTTTTGGTACCCACCACGATTGGACGAGCCGCCGTCGCCCACAAACCACGGCACCGCAAAGGAGGACCAGCTTCGAAAATTGTTCTTCAACCTTTCAGGGCTGGGTACAGTAATGTTTTTCACGTCGAACGGGCTGGGCTCGAGGGTTTACTACAGACAGGTTCATCGCGTTAGCAAAATGCTTTGTATGCGAAGGCCGTCTTGCTGGGCGAAGCCTTGGTGCCATCCTTGCGCACGCTCAATGCGGAGCATTTTGTTTAAAGCTTCACAATTTGGAAGGCATGTTTGAAGGTTGATTATATGCAGGTGTTGCGAAAGGAGGGTAAGCTGATGCTTTTTCGTTGCTTGACAAGCAGACAAGGTACAGGATGCATCGGCTTCCATTGGTGCAATCAGACCGTCTGCCGCCTGAAGGAGTCATGTCCTACGACCAGTGGCGTGCGGACTTCCTTTTCAGCTACTTGAGACGCTTGCGAGGGCCATGCGATTACAGCAGGCGCCAAGTGTTCAACAAACGAGCTGAGCACCAAGGGCGAGACGTGATGGGCACACACAGCTCAGAACCCGTGCGCCCTGAGTCTGAGGAGAGTCAGGAGATGCCTGTGAAGCATGGGTGGCGGGAGCGGCGATGGAGGCGTGAAATGGAGGAATCTCGTTATCGGGCTCCATCCGGTGCACCACTGATAGGACAACTGCCTGACCCCATCACCACGTCTGACGCCAACGCCCTGAGTTGTTGCTACGAGGCCCCACTGATGGTGTTGCCGACCACATTCAGAGGACCTTGTTATCTGGATGTGGACTTGGCTTTCGTGGGGCTTCATGATCTGGATCATGGTGTGGTCACTGACTATTGTGGCACCCTTGCATTTAGAATTGACACATTGCGGGTCCCGCCAATGAACGATGGCTCGGTGCGGATCCAAGTCTGTGAAGTGCACGGCGGTTGGAATCCGGACCAGAATGCCAATTTCCTGCTGCAGGAGGCGAGTTTTTAAGATATTATTTAAATCAGAGGGGCGACGTCATGCAAAGCCTCTGCATGTCCCAAATGACAACCAACCGGATATGGGCATCTTTGTTATTTTGTTAAAGATCATTGAAGACCCGAAAACAAGCATGAACCTCACCGGGAAGTTTACCGAAACCTTCAAATTCCTCGGAGCCCTCCTAGACTTATGTCATCTTATGTCCAGAACCCCTTGGCTCACTGGAAGGAAGTGCGTGGCCAGTGCAAGACGGCGAATGGAGCCTTCTTCAGCCAACACAAACACATGTGTTTTTTGAAGACCTGCTTTTTTTACTCTTTTTTGCGCGCTTTGTCTGTTTTCCTTCTCTTTCTGCAGTTGTTTCTCTAGTCTCTCTGGAAGAAAGGAGCGGCCCTGGATCGGATCTGGGCTTCGCGTGCTTACGGCAAGAAGATTCCGAATCCCTTGCCGGCGCCGAGATCGTCTTTCAGTTATTTTACTGCTGGCATGACGGATGCTTCAGTGTTGAAACTGGGGTTTAGGGTGTCCGGCACTTTGTTTGAATGTGGAGGGGAGCGGCGTGGTAATGGTCAAGGCGCCCGTCCACTTGGAGCTCAAGCCGGCATGATTTGCTTCAATTGCAAGTTTTGGCAGAGCTCCCCCGAACTCACCACCAGGGGGGAGATGTGTACCATGTGGGCCGAAACAAAGAGCAGGAAAAACAAATGAGACACAGGTTGGAATTGCAGAAGGGCATTCCCTTCCACGACCTCAGGGCTGGCCTAAGATGGCCACTGATGGTTCTTAATGTTGTTGCCAGTCCAGCCCTGACCAGAATAGGCCACACTGAATAGCGAGGTAGACTACCACCCTGTTATACCCTGTTGTCCAGGAAAGGTCCAGCGGTGCAAGTATGTGAGTCCGTGCCGACCAGCTCAGTCAAATCCATACCCCACAGGGAGCGTGTTTCACCGAGCGTTGCAAGGCGAGAATCCGATAACGCACATCCCCCGACGGTTTTGCCATTCTTATATGCTTTGGGATGGCATGGCAGAGAGCAAGAGAGGGAGAGAGAGAGAGAGACCTCTTATACACTGCCGTTGCCATTTTGGCTCACGTCGTTTGACCGGCCCGCCACGCGGATTCTGGTCGCAACGTACAACTTTTCTTGGGGCGGAATGATGAATCAACGCGCTGCGTTGCTGCCTGTGGAACAGGCCGACCTAGTGCCAGCGACTATGATTCCGTACCCAAGGCCAGGATTCCGCGTTTGGGTGATCCCAGCCTCCATTGCTTTGACGTTCGGGGCCTGGCTCTGGTTCTGGGGCCAGACCCTGGATCTTGCGCATTTTCGGCTGACGCCGTGGAGTCATCAAAGAAGTGGGGCGCGGCCGGCGGCTCAGCGAGCAGTGTGGGGCGGCATTTGAAGATTTTTCCACCGCCGATGCGGCCGTTTCTCCTCCTGAAAGGGTGGAGTGTACGGCCCTCCAAACTTGCACGCAGGTTGAAATTCATGGCGCCATGTGCCGTTTCGTGGTGGAGGAACCCTGCTTTGCCACCACATTCAAGCCGGGTTCTCCTTGCCGGGCATCCGAGCAATCATTACGACCAAGAAAATCTTACAAGACCTATCCTTATCAGCCATGTTTCTTGTGTTCGCTGTCGAACTCACTGGCCGACGGCCCAGGAGTCGCTTTCATGCGGCGCTGCCGTCGCTATCATTCGGCCAAAGATGCCGACTGGTCTGGGACCCAGACTGTTGCACCCCAAAAAGGCGATAGTATCTAGCAAAGGTTAAAGTCTTGTGTCATGCTTTTCATGGGCAAACGTCCTGGATGACCCGGATTCCGTCTGTTAAGAGTACTTGCGCGCAGATGGTGTTGCTGCAGCTGCGCAAGCGTGACTTGCAGACGGCCAAGAAGGCCGGGGACGATGGCGCTCTTGAGTTTACGTTAGGGGCAGGGTCCCCTGTGGGAACTTGCTTCCCTTCGTGGCTAGAGAACACTTGCATGTGATCAGTGTCGGACGAGCTACATCTCGTGTATGCGTGGTTTGAATCAAACTTCACCACAGCATCTTCATTGATTTTTGTGGAGCCGCAGACGTGACATGCCTGGAAGCTTGCCCCAGCAGTGAGCAGTGGCCAGGTTCAAGTCGAGTGGCCTGGATCTCAGCTTGGCCAACTACAGGGTACACGGCGCGAAGAAGCCCCACGCCTGCTAGTGTTTTCGCAACTGTTGGGGATTTCAAGACGAAAATCGGGGAAAAGCTACCTGAAAAACGAGAATGAAACACTAACATCGGGAGAGATGGAGCACATTGTTTCTTTCTGCAGATCGGTTGAGTCACAATTGCTGCATTGCGACGTCTCTTTGGACGTGCGTCAATGCCACCGAAGACGTGTCCTCTAGCTGTGCTGAGTCATGGAGCACAGCACGTTGGGGAGTGGTGCCTGTACCTTGTTCCACATCCTTGCGCAGCGCAATGTTGTACAAAGAGGTGAAAATGCTGTAAATACAAGGCATGGACGCTTGTGACAGCATGTCTTGTTCCACATCCTTGCGCAGTATGTTGCGCAAAGAGAGGAAAACATTGGGCATTATCCCCAACACCCCCCACGCCCCAGCCCCCACCCCCCACCACCCCCCCCCCCAACCCCCCACCCCCCCAACCCACCCAACCCCCCTCCAAACAGTCGGCCTCAAAAACAGGGGCGGTCATTCGGGAACTTATTCCATCTTGAGTCTCTTGGGTCTTTTTTGAGGGGCTTCAGGGGCCTCCAACACAGCCATCTCGAGTCTCTTGAGTCTTTTGAGGGGCTTCAGGGGCCTGAAAAACAGGCGCGGTCATTCGGGAACTTGTTCTTTAAGAGCCATCTTGAGTCTCTTGAGTTTTTTGATGGGCTTCAGGGGCCTCAAAAACAGGCGCGGTCAGTCGGGAACTTGTTCTTTGGGAGCCATCTTGAGTCTCCTGAGTCTTTTGAGGGGCTTCAGGCGGTGCGGTCATTCGGGAACTTATTCTTTGAAAGCCATCTGGAGTCTCTTGAGTCTTTTGAGGGGCTTCAAGGGCCTCAAAAACCGGCGCGGTCACTCGGGAACTTATTCTTTGGGAGCCATCAACTATCTGTGCCCACACACTGCATAAACAACCTGCGTGACATCTGTGTAAACAACCTGCGCCCACAACTGGGCGTTTTAATTTCACAAATTCTACGTTTCTATGACACGTAAGCGTCCGCGAAGTCCGCGAAAGATTCGCGAGTTGACGCGCGAAAGGAAGTTGTTTTTTGGCGAAAGTTTAAGAATCCGTTTTGTAAAAGCAAAATGTAGCGAAAGAACTAGCGAAAGTTCTGCGCGAAAGCTCCGCGCAAGTCTGACGTATGCGTCCCTGGAAGGACCCAGCCCTCCCTGGACCTTTGAATCGTGAATGAAAATCCTTAGCTCTCCGGCCTCAAACCACAGCTTCACGTTTTAGGGTTCAGAGGTGTCCTCGATTAGGCGCGCTAAGCTTGTGTGTGAGTGTTGTAATTGTAAGTATCTCGTGCTTGCTGATTGCTTGTGCCCTGTGGTGGCTGGCGATGCAGTGCAGACACCTGAATGGCATGCTGCGTGTACTTTTATTCTGTTCATACGGTTATGTTTCTACTTGTTCACAAGGTTTCCATGTTTATACATTTTGAGGAGCGCCTCCGCTGCTTGGATTGAGCAGCAGCGACAGTTGGCAGAGGAGGCTGTGCTCCAGAAAACTTGGAGTAAATGCAAACATAAACAACAATGAGAGGCCTCCAAGGTGGAGTAGGATTTTCTTCTCCCAGCCTATGGTTTCCATATGCACGCTGAATCCCAACAGGAATCTGGAAGCCGAAGCCTCTATTTATGCGCCCTGTACCCAAAGTTGTGAAAACGTACACTTGCACTAATCATAGGGCTTAACCCTAAGCCCTAAACCCTGGAGAGGCTCGAGTCTTCAGTCAAAGTAAGCTAGTAGATTTAGGGCTTTGGGTTCTCGGGTTCTCGGGGCTTGGGACTGACGATTCGGGCTTTGCTTTGTTTCAAGTAGGGTTTTGGATCTGGGCACGGTTTCTTGGTGGACACGGTCTGACCTGAACCCTACTGTGGGTTCCCCCGATTGGGGTTCGTCGGGGTTTTATAAGGGGGTGTAGGCTGAAAGGTTAAGACCTTTTTGGGGGCACATTGGGTTCAGCCATATAATATGAACAATCGTACAAGCAGTGTCAACACCGATGTGGCAACCCTTTGGACCCGTGCAAAAATGACAATAGCAGTAGCAGCAACACAAGCGCCAAGAAAATGCTATACTATACTTCCAATAATAATGTTAATGTACAGTATTGCTAATACCAGCAAGAAGAGGGTTCAGGCTGTAGGCTCCCAAGTTCCAAGCAGGACGAGCAGATCGACATGGCGCGAGCAGAGGCAGTGACAGCAATACCCAGGTCCAGCGACCGCGACCGCCGCCGAAAGCAAAGGCCGGGCCAAGCGTTCCCCTGAGTCATGGCCTCCCTAATTCCCAAACCCCAAGCCTCTCACACTCTAAGCGCAAAATCTCCAGGCGCCAGCCGCGCCGCCAGCCGCGCCTGCTGAGCATGCCACTTTGGCGGGCAACTGTTTCTTACAGGGTAAATACGTATCTATTTATCTCTCGATCTCTTTTATCTAATTTTCTTTCTGCTGTATATATATATATACATATATGGTATGGGATATAAATAAATAAATATATATATATAGATATACATTTGTATATGTATCTCTCTCTCTCTCTCTCTCTCTCTCTCTCTCTCTCTCTCTCTCTCTCTCTCTCTCTCTCTCTCTCTCTCTCTCTCTCTCTCTCTCTCTCTCTCGCTCTATCTCCCTCTCGCTCTCTCCCTCTCCCTCTCCCTCTCCCTCTCCCTCTCCCTCTCCCTCTCTCTCTCTCTCTCTCTCTCTCTCTCTCTCTCTCTCTCTCTCTGTCTGTATATCCCTCTCCCTTTGTAGGCACTCATTATGTGGCGTACTGCTCCCTTCCAGGTCCCTTCCCGGTATTTACTTCCATCTCCAAAGCTGTGATTGGGGGTTCCGGGTGCTTTTGTTGTCTTTAGTGCTTTCGGGGAGGGGGCCCGTTTTTGCGTGGTTTCGAATAGCAACGTTTTGGGCTTAGACACGTCGTCCCAGACAAGTTAGGACTCATTTTGAGCCCATACTTGTTGGGTTATGATAGGTTCATCGTAACCTTCCTGGAATCGGGTTACCATACATTCGATGGCCCCTTTGCGAAAAGCAAAGCAAAACTCGGCAGGACTGGGGGGAAAACATGCATCAATGAGTAGGGCGGGTCGTTCTGATTGCCGACTCCCACCACATCTCGGATGACTGAATGTGAAGGCACGAGTTGAATTGACCCCCAGTTCGCCCTTACTTAGCACTGACAAAGGAAATGAATGTAGGTGAGCGGCACCGAAGTTCCAAAGCACAAGCACGGTATGTATACACGGTCCCTTCTTTATGGGCACTTTAGAGACGAAACAAGGCCCCAAGCCGCCGAAAACGCAAACCGAAACGCCAAACAAGGGAAACCAAACACAGCACGGAAGGAACCCCCAAAGCCGAAAAGCCAACAAACAACCTCCCCCTTCCCTCCCAAGGCCCCTCACTTTTCTCACTGCAGCTCGCTGGCGGTTCACGCATTCTGGCAGCCCGCTGGCGGTTCACGCATTCTGTCTCCACGGCGGCGACGGTTTTGGTTTTGCTGCACGCCATGGGGCTGCTTCAATGGCACTTTGTACTCGCCGGCCCCCTCTCCTGTGGGAGCTTGCAGAGACCTCCTCGACCCTCTTGTTGGCAGCCTGTTGTTCTGCATCCTCCACCTGGACCTCCTCCACGTCCTCGTCTGTGTCCCCCATGTCCTCGACGTGGTCCGGGCTTGGCCCTGCTGTCCATGTAGGGTCCTCCACGTTGGCGTAGTCGCCCTGTCCCCCTGGCTTTTTCTTGCCTTGTCCCCATCTTCTTGCAGCCTTCTTTTCGCTGCCATGTCCCCGTCCTTGTCCATGCTGTCGTAGTAGTCCTCGTCCTTGTCCTTGCTGACCCTGAAACCCTAAACCCAAAACCCAAAACCCTCTCAGAATCCCCCTCCCCCAAAACACTAAAGACAACAAACAGCACCCGGAACCCCCAATCACAGCTTTGGAGACGGAGGTAAATACCGGGAAGGGACCTGGAAGGGAGCAGTACGCCATACAATGAATGCCTATAAAGGGAGAGGGATATATAGAGAGAGAAGGAGATAGAGAGATCGATACATATGTAAATAAATAAATATACATATATACAAATACACATATAAAATACATATATATATGCATAATATATATATATATACACCATATATATATATATTTACAGCAGAAAGAAAATTAGATTAAAGAGGAAATAGATACGTATTTACCCTTTACGAAACAGTTGCCCGCCAAAGCGGCAGGCTCAGCAGGCGCGGCAGCTTTCGGCGGCTGTCGCGGTCGCAGAACCTGGGCAGAAAGCCCGGACCAAACCGCTCGGCGGCGGGGGGTCCTCCAAAGCGTGGAGAAGGAGAAGGAGAAGAAGGAGAAGAAGAAGAAGAAGAAGAAGAAGAAGAAGAAGAAGAAGAAGAAGAAGAAGAAGAAGAAGAAGAAGAAGAAGAAGAAGAAGAAGAAGACCTCTTATACATTGTCATGAGATTCCGTTCTCCTTCTGTGTGTTTTTTTTGGCATCTTTTTCGATTCATGTTGGTTTGTTGATCCCACACCAAAGGCGCATGCCCTTTGGTGCTCGGCCTGGGCGACTGGCATCCTAGGGACTTGTGGGGGCATTCCGTGCACTGCCATCTGGTCCGGGCCGCCGGTTTCTGCACCTTGGATTGACAAGAGGGTTTTCCCAGAGTTTGAGCCTTCTTTTTGAGTTATCCATGAGGTCTTTGAAGAAATCAGGGTGTCAGGGCACCAAAGTGTTCCGCCAAAATCATGGTGTTTGCATCCGATGCGTCCGCAAACCCGTTCGTAGAGACCTTTTGAAGCAGGCTGGATGAAGGCGCACACTCACTTTCAGCACTTGTGGGCCATTCCAGAATCTTGTGTGCAACTTTCTGCTCGTTCCGCTGGAGATAAAAACAGAGAGCGCTTTATCGTTCAGAGCATCCCGCGCTTGCTCGAAATGGCTTTTTCGCATCTGTGACGTCGATCAGTTTTCTCGGCATTGGACTTGTGCACCCTTATTGCTGTCTGGCGCCAGGACATGATTTCTTTCAGGCAAATTTTGACATTATAGACCTGCGCATATATCTGCACACCTCGGACAGCATGCTGCACATGCGAATGCAGGCTTTCAGGTGGGCAACAAGCTGTCATACAGCTTCAGTAAGGCGCCAGGTCAAGTGTCAGGCATTTTTAGGCAGCAATTCTACCGAAGAGTACAACACCACTGGTTTTGCAGTTTGTGCTTTGTCGGAGCTTTGAGGTGCTGGGTCCAGCCGGTTTGCCTCATGTGTTAGTTTTGACAACCTGAGAAAGCACGACCTTCGGCTTCGCATTGCTTTTGCACGGGGGAGCAGGGAGGCGGGCGATTTGCAACAGTGCAAAGCCGGGCATTGCATGTTGGTGGGGGGTTGGAGGTAGCCCACCCCGACCAAGCATTTAGACGGGCCTAGCGTAGAAGGCACCGCACCCCCCGCCTTGAGCATCGCGCTTGGCATCGCTTAAGTTGTCGACTACAAGTTAGCTTCTAATGCCTACCTCTTGGCACTCGATTGTCGTCACGGTGCTTCAGCAAGTGTAAAATGTCTGTTGCAACTCGGGTTGGGGTCCGTTGGGGCCCGTTTCGCGCTCTCAGTTACAATGCGTGAAGCTAGCGGACGCCCGCAATCGTTGTTGCATGCGGCGTTTTGGAGTCTCAACCTGCAAGATACGAAATGTGGAGCAGCCGAAGAGTAGCCGAACCAGAAGGGAATCTTGTAACCTGCATCGCTTCAAGCGGACAACGGCGAACGTCCCGACATGTTGCGCTGCGCAGCAGGGAAACCCGGAAGCCCATGATTCAACTGCAAGTGGAAGCTCCTGAACCTCAGTAGATGCAGTAATGTACAGCCTTTTGAAGTGGTCGCAATGAAACTTTCAGAGCCGCCCAAGTTCTTGCAGCCTCTGGACAGTTGCTGGATCCCCTGAAGCAACGCAGCTCAAACGCTGTTTTTTACAGCTACAGCATCTGATGCTGTCGAACATCTTCAAACGCGAGGCCCATCCGACTGCCGGAGTCGCCAGGCATCTGCCAGAAAAAAATCATGTGCTCAAGAATGACGACCTGTAATTCGCTGTCCGGGTGGCTGCGGTATATGTTACGCACGCTCTGCTGATGCAATCGCGCCCGCACCCGCGCAAACTAACAAGCAAGGGCTTGTTGCTTGGCTAGCCTTGTTGAAACGGCGATCTCAGTTCATGGTGTATTTCCAGTTTGTGGTACTTAGTGTTGCTGTTGCCTCTTAGATCTCAGTTGCCGCAGGTTGAGGGTTCAGCGGGTTCGGCTCCTTGCAAGTTGGATTCTGGATGTAGTCGTCATATGTTCGGAGTCTTTTGGAGTGGCGCTGCGCTTGAGCTTCAAGCAAGGTATGGGTGTCGGCGACCGAGGGGGTCAGGCGCAAAAGACACCGCAACCTACTTGCGCTCACTGCCCCTGGAACAGCGTTGGTTTTTTGAGGCGCTTCCCCCTTGAGCCTATGAGCTCTGCGATTACATACAGCAATCGCCACGATGGATCTGTCAAATCCTGTGATGTGTCAGCGAAGAAAAAGAAGCGAAGTCAACACAAGCTCGTTGATGTCTGTCGTCATCCTCGCAAGCCGAAGGCTTTTCATGGGTGAGGGCGCTGTAGACTAAATTAGACGTCTTGGGCCAGCTGCTGCATGGAACAAGCCAGTGCAGCATTGGCTTCACCTTGACTGCTTCAAGTCATGCAGAATGCACAAAAAGAGCCCTTCGCTGCTTCGACTCTCAACCGAAACCACATACCGACAAGGCTGCCAAGGCTCATACGGTTTTAGTCACGAAAGCTACGTCTGAGCTGCATGTAAGCGGTCGCTCCACCAACTCTTCCTCTTGTCTCTTGTGCCTGCGCTTTCGTTGTGCTGAGGACGTGGCGAAGCAGTGAGTTGTAAACCCAGCTTTCAGATGTGTTGGAAGCCATCCTTGCCACATTGGCCCAATCTGCTGGGTGTTGCGATGCCCGCAGCATCTGGCTGGCTGCAGATCTTGTGGCTGAGCAAGTCAGATTCAGGCTACGTGGCCGAACCTGGCGGGGCTGCAAACTTAGACTCTTGAGCCAAGAAACAAAAAAGTGTGTCAGACACCGAAATGCTTGCATAGTAGGTTTGCCGTGCCCTGGCCAGTCCCATCCAAGGTGCTGACCGCCGATGTGTGTGTGCTCGATGATGTCCATGTCCCAGTTTTTACAGGCCATATGAAACAGGGTTGTTTTTGGTGAGTGTATGTAAGGTTCCTTTTTAATATTGGTGAGTGTAGATATTTGGCGTCCTTTTAGGGGTACAAGAAACATATCGGTCCTCTTGATGCTCGTGAAGGACTTGGAGCGGCTTCGTGGTGTGCTGTAGTTTTTCGCTTCTTGCTCGGACAGCTCTTCGGAGACTCCAGGGGTACAAGAAACATATACCCTACTTCATATGAGGTTTGATGAGCACGGGGCCCTCGAGCAAGTATCCATCGAAAATAGGCCTTGAGGAGTTCAGGAGCCCGAACATTGTCAGGAAGACACAGTGAAACTTCAGTGCCGATAGGTAGCTGGGGCAGGAGGGATGCTGTTTGCTTCAGTAGCTGATAGGCGTTCGATTCTTGATGTGTGTCCTGTGTCCCAGTTGGAATTTCGCCGCCAATTCCTTTCTCTTCTTCAGCAACCAAAGTTGTGTGCGTAGACGGCCGCCACAAGGGTTCTGACGCCATGGCGCTCAACGAGGTTGGGGGCTGTAAGACACGGGCAAGTGCTCGGCGTCTAGAGGTTGCAAAGGCAACCCTTCCGCACAATCAAGACAACATGCATGACCAACCCCGGCTTTGGCCACAACGCGCGCAGTACAGGGCAGACCGCTAAGTGTAAACCTGATCTTTGGGATGTGAGTGCTTCATATTGCATCCTGAGATGGGGAGTTCAGGAAGAGGTGTCTTGAGATTGGTGTCGGGTTGTCGAACCAGGCCAAGAGAGAAAGGTGGACGACTTAGGGAGTACGACCACAGATGGTATCCAAAGAGAGGATTGCTTTCGAGATACCGTCTAAGGGTACGTAAAAACAAAAAACAGCCGGCATGATAGTGTCGCTTGGAGGGTGGCATAAGAAACAAAAACAAAAACAGACCCTAAACAGCACAGGCATTTGTGTCAGTCTTCCAAGGAGTGCCGTGGGGAGGAGGTTCAGAGGGCTTTCGCTTGTTTTTGGCTCGGGATGCCTGCGCAGCCCTTCGCCAGGCCTTTGCCATAGGGGCGGTTCCGGAGACACTTGCATCCGCCAGGCGAATTTCAGATGCCAGGGGACGGGGTTTAAGGCGGTGAAGGGGTTTGGCTAAACACTCAGGACTTAGGCCCAGTTCAGGAGAACCGCTGGCACCCAAAACCCAAGGGAGAAGGTTTTTCACGGCTGTCTGCAGCCACTAGCCAAGTTCTGGATGGACAATGTGCTGCAGTCCCTCTACTCAGGGTTCTCGCGCATTTCGTTTGGAGAGACGAGATTCCCTCGCCACTGGTCTCATCTGTGATGACCAGACCACTTGAAGCATTCGCAGATGACCGTAGGAAATCCGGATCGAGCAAGAGTCTCAGCGATTTGGCTTCTGTTAGTCGCTGCTGGCGTGTTGCAGAAAACCTTGAATTCGAAACTGAGGAGTGCAGTGTGAGGCTGCTATGCAGGTGGCAAACTCCGAAACCCTAACCCTGTTGCTCTAAAGCCGAGTTTAGAGCCCCCCCCCTCCAGGACTATGTGATCTTGATCAAACAGCGGGCTACGATTCAGGGAGTCATTCTGTGTCATTTTACTTGGAGCATTGGGTGGCCATGGTCATGTTGTAGCACTGACCTGCGTGTTTCGATTGGCAAACTGGCTGTGGCTTCCTTGTTGTGTGGGCCTTGTGCCGGAATCCCCGAGTAACAGAGCCTGTGGAAATCTCGTGGAGGCCGGCCACGCAATCGGGACGGCGAGTGCATGAGCTTCCAGAGCGAGGTTGGGGGGCCCGAGGGTTTGCAAGCGAGCTAGCAGCCAGTTGCTGCTCCTGTCCCTACTAGACTACGCCCAGCAACCTGGCGTACACATGTCAAGCCGGTGTCTGCTGGCATCAAAGGTTCAGCCGGAGAGGGGGTGAAACTAAGGCTTCCAGCCCATACAATTTTCCAGGGAGAGGCTCGATTTGGTCAATCAAACGGTTTTTGTTTGAACTCCTTGGGTGTATGCGGTCACTCGGGGAAACGAGCAAAGGCATGCCTTAGGTATGGCATTTGTCTCATTGCGGTTCATTGGGGACATCAGGCCTGACTTAGGCATGACATAAGCATATGACTGTCTTCCGAACTTGTAGACTTTTTTGATAATTTGTTGGGAAGCTGAAAAAAGGCGGAGGAGAATCGTGCCCAGGAGCCTGCCAGTAAAAGATCAGAAAAGATAAACAAGAAACGGCAAAGCGGCAAAACGGCAAAGCGGCAAAACGGCAAGAACGACGGAGCGCCATCTGCGCTTTCCGGGGCTTCAGAGAAATTCAGGAAAACACTCGGGCACTTCCAGGCTGTTGGGGCTGCGGGGCTGGTCTTGGCGGCTTCTGGTCGTTGGGTCGTTGCCCAGGCGCATCGTCGTCGCTTGCAGCAATTGCCACAGTTTTGGCAGCGGGCGCTGCTGCGAAGAGGCATTGCCGAGAGTGCTAGGGCCGCTAGGGTTCTGCGGCTTTGCGGAGGCGACTTGTTGAGTTTTTAGAGCCTTGCAGGGCGCAGAGATGTGCAGAGTTCAGGCTTTGGTTTGGTTTTGAAGCCTTCGCAGCCTTTATGGAGAGTTGCGGGACAGAGCGGAGAGAGATGAGAGAGAGTGAGAGAGAAACACATTGGCAGAGCCGAGGGATCTTGTCGGTTTTCGAACTCCTGGAAAAACAGGGGGGATCATCAGGCATGATACCGCCCACAAGATCTCCATTGACCGCCCTAAGCCGGGGGCGTTCCGTGCCGGGGGGTGTTCCTAGAAAGAAAGAGCGAGAAAGGAAAGGAAAAACATAAAGAGAAAGAAAGAGAAAAAACAGAGAAAGCATGAGAAATACAGAAAGGGCAAGTAAGATAGTGAAAGGGAAAGAAACAGTGAAAGAAGGAGAACGCACGACAAAGAAAGAGTGAAAGAAGGAGAAAGAAAGAGAAAGAAGGATAAATGAAGAGAAAAAAGGGAAAGAAACAGAAAGAAAGAGAAGGAAAGACCAAGAAAAAGAAGCAAAGAGAAAGATATAGTAACGATAAAGAAAGATAAGGAAAGATAAGGAAAGAGACATGCCCCCAAGAAAGAACGAACCATACAGAGAAAGAAAGAGAAAGAGAGATAGCGAAAGAGAAAGAAAGAGAAATGACGAGTAAGAACCAGAAGGAAAGATGATCAATAAAGAGAAAGAAAGAGAAAGACAAAATAAATGCAAAAGGCATAAAGAAAGAACGATTTGCAAGGCACCGCTCGAGCCTGTAGCACAGCTTGGACATCTGGAGTTGGGTTGCCTGCGCAAGAACCAAAGAAAGAATGAAAGAGATAAACAAAGACAGAAGAAATAAAGAAAGAAAACGAAAGAACAAAATGCACAATGAACTACGGAAATAAATGAAGAAAGAAACATTATGGAGGCAGCTGTACCCTATCAGCCCAAGCTTCGCGACTGAACTGTGTGCAAGGCGTCCAGAGGCCCGGTCGGCTGTCAGAATGAGGGCCCGGGCCTTGTGGGTGACAGTGGGCCGACCCCATGGGGGACGGGACCCGCTAGACTTTGCAAGCTTTTAATGCCTTCAGTAAGCTTTGACACGCCTTGACACACCTTGACACCCCAAGGCCTGAACCTTAAACCCACAGGGGCTCGTGAAAAGCCATTGCCGCTTGCTAGCCGGGCTGCCGTTTTGGCGCAATTCGACGGCCTTGTGTTGGGGTTCTGTCTCAAAAGTCGTAAAATGTAAAGATGCCACTTGTGGGCTGTGATTGGGAAGGAGGCTGCATGTGGAAACTTGAGGGGTGCTTCCATCCACCCGTATGGCAAATGCACCGACATTTTGAGGCAGAGACTGCCGTTGTGGAGAAGCCAAAGGAGGAGGTTAAGGGCGATTTGGAGAAGGAAAATGCCCCTTGGCTGTGGCGAGGTCGGAGATAAAATCACATCAGGATCGCTTTCAGTGCTTTGCCGTGTCATCATTCTGTTTGCATGGCCTAGAAAAAACAATGCAAAAACACATGCAGACGCCTTCTTGGCAAGATCTGAGGAGGCGCTGATCGAATCCTTGGCTGAGCAGGCGAGCTGCAGATGCTGTCCTCTGTCAGGGTCGTTGTGCTCGTTGGGTGCCTTTCAAGGTCGAGGCCATCAATGCGCTGGAAGAGGAGTTCGAGAAGAGCCCTGGCCTGTGACAGCTCCTGCTCACCGGAAAGTGGAAGACGAAGCCCTAAACTTTCAACCCAAGCAGGCTCAGAAGCAAGCCGAGCAGTCTGAGAAGACCCAGGATGGACAACGCTGCCCTGCGGGCCAAGACAACAGAGCTGCGCCAGCGAATTCAAGCCTCACGCCTGCCATAGCTTGGACACTTACCCTCAAGCACAATTGACAATTCACCTTGGGCCCTGTGCGCCTTCATTTCTCGTTCTGCGCTAGAGGCAAACGGTTTTGAGACGAAGACCGTCAACGAAGCCTTTGCGGTTCTCCGCGAGGCAGATTGCAGAACGGGGATGCGCATTGCAGAACCTACATCCTGTCCTGTTAGTCAGGCCACATGCGCATTATCATGGTTTCTTCCCACATGGATCCACCTCGCTTTTCCGCTTCTTTTTGTGCAGGGTCGCCAGGGACAAACATGTACATTTGGGAGCCAGTCGTCCAGGAATAGAAAACAATCTACTGTCCCAATCTTTCTTGGGTGCAGAGGTGCTAAGACGCAGTATTCTCCCAACAAATGCAAAAGCACCAATCCAACATTTTGGCAGCCCAGACGCTCATAGCCTTGGAACAGAATACAGTAGGGTATGGAGCTGTCCAGGACCAAGAGCGGACTCTAATGGACTTCGTTAGTGTTTCCTCAGCGGATTTTCGACTGACATGCCAACCATATTTCCCACTGCCCACGCACGCTTCATACGCCCGCAAGCCGGGCAAGTCACAAACCCGAAAGCGATGACACCCCTAAAGGCCCCCCGACCTGAAGCTTGTTTTCGGATGCCCCCTCAAGCTAAACCCCTAAACCCCTAAACCCCTAAACCCCTAAACCCCTAAACCCCTAAACCCCTAAACCCCTAAACCCCTAAACCCCTAAACCCCTAAACCCCTAAACTCCTAAACCCCTAAACCCCTAAACCCCCTAAACCCCTAAACCCCTAAACCCCTAAACCCCTAAACCCCCTAAACCCTAAGAATCCTGGGGCCCCGAGCAGTTTTCCGATGCAAAAGGCGGTTTGGAGGGTGCTGGAGCTCTGGTACTTTGACGTCCAGCTCCTGGGCGGGCTGGTTCTTCACCAAGAGCGGCTAGCAGAGATGAAAACAGGCTCGCCAGGGAGTTTAGGGTTTAGGGTTTAGGGCTTAGGAAGTTGGGATGATGGTGTATCCAGGTTCATGGTGTATGCAGCTGTGTGCTTGTCAGATGGAGGACTGGAGTTCAACAGGGTTGTCCTGGCCGGAATCGGGCCATTCGCAGTTCGCATACCCATACAGGTGAGGGCAAGACCATTGTGGCGCTGCTCCCTACCTTCCTTGCGGCTCTGGAAGACAAGGGCGGTGTCTTCGTGGTCACGCCCAATGACTACTTGGCGCGCCGAGACGCCGAGAATGTCGGGCAAGTCCTGCGGTTTTTGGGCGTGACTGTTGGCCTGGTGCAGTCCACCATGGAAGTGCCTTGGTGTGGTGGGTGATGTGGGTGATGTGGGTGATGTGGGTGATGTGGGTGATGTGGGTGATGTGGGTGGTGCATGGGTGCTCGAACATGTACAGCTTAAAGCTGCTTTTTTCGAGAAACGCCACTACAGTAGGAACGGGTCGCGCCATTCAACCTCAAAAAGCTAAAGCACCGGATGAGTCTTATTGGGGGGCTTTGGGCGAGGGGGATGGCAGGTGAAGGACCGCCAGAAGGCTTACAAGTGTGACGTCGTGTACCTGACCAACGCGGAGCTTGGCTTCGACTACCTGCGAGACAACCTGGCGGTGTACCCGCACCAGGTCGTGCAGAGCAAGCCTTTCCATTTCTGCCTCGTGGATGAGGCCAGCTCCGCAAACCAAAAGCTTGAGTCCTCGTGGACGATGCCATAAAACATGGAAGCTCAACAGTAACAATCCTGAGTCGATCCCGAATCTGCCACATACCCTGCAAAGAAGACTTCAGTTCAGCTAGGCAGGAAGCTGAAACAAGAACATCCTGAGCTAGCGGACATGGCTGACACAGCGTGTGCATGAGGCCGACTCCATCCTAATCGACGAAGCGCGGACGCCGCTCATTATCTCTGAGTCGGTGCCTGCAGTGCCGAGGCAGTTCCAGGCTGGAAAAGAGGTGGCTACAGCCCTCCAGAAGGACTTGCACTACACGGTGGATGAGACCCTGGCGCGTCAGAAGGTTTTGCAACATTTCGTTCTTAGTGTTTGCCTGTTGCCCTTTTATTACCCCTGTAGGGGGTGTCACAATGTCGACTTCAGGAGAAGAACATGAATGCAGTCCTTACAGACTTGGGAGAGAAGGTCGCGCAAGATCTGCTGGGAGTAGAGAATTTGTGGGAGCCGGAAGAGGCCTGGATCCTTTACGTGCTGAACGCGGTGAAGGCCAAGGAGCTTTTCCAACTCGGTGAGGAGTACATCATCCGAGATGGCCAGGTTGCAATCGTGGACACCTTCACCGGCCGTGTGCTGGAAGGAAGGAGGTGGTCCGATGGCATGCACCAGGCCATTGAGACGAAGGAGAACATCGACGTGAGCGTTCGCTCCCAGGTCTCTGCGCAGATCACCTACCAATCCCTCTTCCGGCTCTTCCCAAGGCTCTGTGCCATGACCGGCACGGCGCTCACCGAAGCGGCGGAGTTCCAGGAGATCTATGGCCTGCGCTGCACCGGCATCCCCACGGCACGGCCCAATGTGCGCCGTGACTATCCGGACGTGGTGTACAAGACTGAGGAGGCCAAGGTGAACGCCATTGTCGAGGAGATCATCCTGAACAATCAGCGAAATGGTCGCCCCGTCCTGATCGGCACGGCCAATGTCAAGATGTCTGAGGCAGGCCAAAAGCTCCGACAGCCACATGCAAAGCACAGTCCTTGTTGTGAGCGCTGCTAGACCCTCTGGATGCAACGGCAGAGAGAGAGAGGCACTGCGCCCTGCCCCCAACCTTCCTCGCAGGCCATCGTGACGCGACTGCGCGAGGCGGGCGTGGAGCCGCAGCTGCTCAACGCCCGTCCGGAGTCCATTGCTCGGGAGAACGAAACGATCTCCCAGGCTCAGGGTTTTGGCAATGTTCCTACACATACCTACACGTACGTACACGTACACGTATCTGCATGTATCTACACGTGCATCCGCCTCAAACCTCCCAACTGCAAGGCTGGCCGGCTGGGTATGGTCACGGTGTCCACCAACATGGCTGGGCGAGGCACGGACGCTTGGCTCGGCAATGGGACCGCAGGTAGAGGTGTAGCAGCTCGAGGCAGTTTAAAGGTCTTTCCCCAAGTCTGCACAGTGCACTCTTAGGTCTCGGGAAGGAAAAGTTGAGTGATTTTTAGGGATGCTTCTTCCACTTGCAGAGTTGTCCTTGGAACCGGGCCATACGACATTCCTGAAAGAGCTGAGAGCTCACAAAAAACCAACCCCATGTCCGTACTTCTATCCTGAAGAAGGATCGCAACATGCGCCGTCGTTTCAAGCAGTACAGAAGTTATTGCAGTCCGTCAACAAGTTCCAGCCTACCTCCGCAGCAAAAGGGGCTTTCCACGACTGCCGCACGACCTACGTGCACGATAGAGTTGCCTTTTAAACGGGAACGTTGCTTCTTTCACTGCTTAGTTCCACAGCCTAAGCTCTGGCCTATTCAAGGACATCATCCTTGGGGGCAACCACTCCCAGATGGCAGCCCTCAACCTCCGCTCCCGCCTCGCGGAAGTCCTGCTGCCCATCCAGGAGTCGGCGAAGGCGGAATTTGGTGTCGGCTTTCGGAGAATGCTTTTGGAAGGCTGCGGGTGTTTAGTGAGTTTAGTGTCGTGGGTGTTCAGGGTCCAGGACACGAGGCCTGTGCGCGGGACTGAGCAGTAGAGCTCGGGGTGTTTCTTGTTGTTGCCTACTCGACAAAAGGAACTTTAGATTTTAGGGGACGCGGCGGCTGCGCATGTCTGCTCAGACTCAGAGCGGCAGCCAAACAGCAGGCAGTACAGCACTCAGGACAGCAGACAGGTGGGTGGGGAATGCGGCTTCAATAAGCAGGTCAGGGAACTGTCAGGTGGTGGTTAGCCATGCGACCGGCGGCGTCAAGCGGATATTCGTGCACTTATTTCGTCTGCGACTTTCTTGTTTTCACTTGTTCACTTCTTTCACGTGCTATGAATAAATATGAGCAAAGATACAAAGCATGAAATGGATGCGATTACTATACTTATCAGGGAAATGTACGGAATGAACGAAGAGAACCTTTAAAGGTATGATATTTCATTGTAATCAAAAAATGGGTTGCCATGGCGCAGTGACTCTGTGTCCTCAGCTGATGCCGCCATGGTAACTTCGAGACAATGGCATTTTTGGCCGCACGCTTTGCCAAGCTGCTTTCATAGCTACGCATGCAGCCCGCCCAAATGGTGATGATGATGACGACGACGATGATGACATGGCTCATGATGGGCTTTCGCTGTTTTTAAGGATGTGTATCTTCTTTGGCTGGGGCCCGGGGACGGTTTTGATGCCAGGACTTAGGTAGAAGTCTCACGGCTGCAGATTGCGGTGGCAAGCTGAAGCACACCTGCCCCTTTCAATTCAGCCCAACGCTTGGTGCGCTGCTGGACTTCTGAAGTTTTTTTTGGTCAAATACTGCAGACGAAACATGTGACGTTCGTCGATTCGTCAGCAGCGGTCGAAGGTGTTCAACCCCAGCGAGGAGTTCTACCCCACAGACACCCCAGGCTGGGCGCAGGGTTTTGGGCTACAGTTATCTAGGGCCTAGCGTCTCAGGCTTGCATAGAGTTGCGGCCCTGGAATGACATGATTAGCGGGGTAGCGATGAAGGTCGTGGTTTGCTGACTTGCCTCGGGTGTCTGGCTGTCACAACCTCCCACTGCACGAGCCGCTGCTACAAGATAGTCGCTGGAGCGATGAGCCAAGAACGGTTTGGTCATGGAACTACCCATCCACAATAAAATGCATGGTGGCTAGGGTGGTGGTACAGATCTATGTAAGTAGAAGTATAAGTGTATGATCCGGCTTCTGCCACAGCTGCGTGAGGCAAGAGCTAGATGGGTGAACCGATGGCTGAAGCAGTTAAGTCGAGCCTGCATCGGTCAGGACTTTACTTCTTGAGCTCTTTTTGAGAGCAGCGGGGGGGGTTCGGGGGAGTTGCTGTGGGTTGCTTCGGTATTTGATGGCGGACGAGCACAGCAAGGTTTTAATGAACGGCTTCCGACGATGTCTCTGGCCATGCCAGCCCTGCGACTGGCGATTGTGATTGTTGCCGGCCATTTAAGTGGCCCGCTGGTGCTTGCACCTCGCCACTCGTATAGGGAGTCTTCTTAAAGACAGAGAATGTCGTAGAAACCCTCCACCAAAAAGCTGTGCAGACAACCTGCCCATTTGAAACACAGAATCATTGAGCACACCAGTCATCGGAGTTAGACAGCCGACCTGAAGCGCAGAAATGTGTTGTAGAACTCTGTAGAATGCAGCCGTCCAGCACAAACTTGAGCAGAGGTGACTTGGACAGCCGCCTCTCAAAGGCCGTGCAGGCTGTGGCAGAGAAGCCGGCCTGAGGGGTGTCGACTTCTGTGTGGGCTTTTCGATGGCTTCGCCGGGGTGGGGGGGGGTTAGTTTGCTCAAAATCTGTGAGCTTCCAGTGTGCACCCGCTTGGATTGACAAAAAGAATGCCGAACTCAGCCCAGGAAGCCAGTTGGAGAGGCAGTGGAGACCTTCCTGGACGTGGAGGCCCAGCCCATCAGGCTTTTGTAGAGAGAGCCCCTAGCCCCGAAGCGCACCCGATGTGCGGCTTATGGACTTTGTGGGCAGATGGCACACCCGCAAGCTTCAGAGGAAAGCAGGCTCTATTTGCAGGCACGTCAATATGCCTTGGATTTCGCCGGCATTTCCTTTTCAATGCAAAAGCCAGCAACATGCATGACTCCACACGCGTCCGCGGTCAAGACGATTTCGCCTGATTGTTTCGACCAAAGCGGCGTGGCAGCCCTCTGAAGGAGTTGGTGGCCACAGTGGGAGGCGAAGCACCTTTTGAAGAAGGAGAGAGCAAAGAGGCGCAGAGCCGGGGTTTTGGGGTGGAGGGTTACGTCGTGGGGGTTGTTCGGTTTGGGGCGTTCTGAGTGGGAGTGCGAGCTTGGGCCGCTTTGGAAGGAGGGCCGGGAAGTTAGTGTCAAGATGTGTTGGTATGGCCTTGGGCCTAGATTGTGCAAGAAGCTTCATCTCTTCAAGACGCAGGCCCATGCTATCGCTGGGGTTGTCGCAAGAGCCCCAACTCTTCTAATCCAAGACAACCAAACCTCAGGCTGTGCAAAGATTGAAGCTGACACAGGGCCTGCCTTGCGAATGGGGCTAATGGGGCTAGTGGGGCTAATGGGGCTACCGGGGCGAGGAAAGGTAGGAATCCGAAAGGTTGTGGTCACCGAGGTTCCGAGGCAGAATCCGAACAGCAATGCGAGAGTCAGGGGCTTTTGCCCCGCGGTTTTTTTGCCTCGGGTGCAGGCGCTCACGGAGCTCCGCAAAGCCGGGGCTCTCGGCCATGTGCGGATTGTTGCAGCACGGAGGTCTTGGTCTTGAAGCCTTGGATACATATATATATATATGTATACATAGATATAGATTTATTTGTTTATGTATGTATGTATGTATGTATGTATGTATGTATGTATGTATGTATGTATGTGTGTGTGTGTGTGTGTATATATATATATATATATATATTCAGAGAAGCCCCAAAAAGACGGCAGGCTTCGCGGACCTCTGCAGCTAGGCTAGGAAGATGCAATGCAGTTGGGCTTACGGCGAAGCCCGGTCTAGGCACCCTGTTTCCGAAGCACTTGGATGCGAGAACCCAGGCTATGTGTAGCGTGTCGTGTTCATGTTGCGACATTGCTCAGGTCCAGGGTTTCAAGAGAGGTTCTGTTGGAATTGTTTTGCATGCCGGCTTGTGTTGATCAAGGTAATATGCCAGGTCAGAAGCACGCCTTTGCACACCTACTTCAGTGTTTTACACAAGCACACTCGCGAGTACCAGCTCTTAACATGAGGGTATGTCGGGTCTTTGTGTGTCCTGTCAGTTCTTGGCAACTGCCAACTTGTGCGGCTGTTGGTTCTTGGCTGTTCGGCATGTGGCACTTCACCAAGGCTTACGCAGACTTGAAAGTGCTGTACAAGGCAGCCGAGATGTGTGTGTGTGTGTGTGTGTGTGTGTGAGGGAGGAGTGGTGGATTCAAGGGCCTGGCGCCCAAGCTCCCACGAGCACTGATTTTGCAACAGTAAGAGCAAGAGGTGAGTTCATGACATCGCCTCCTGGGATCGCTTCGGCTGTCACAGCTCTGTAGAACGCTTATGGCCGTGGTTAACGAGGCATGCAGGGCTCATACATCACTCACGACGGGCCAAACACACCAAGGAGGCTGCAGGCCCAGAACGCTAGCCATGCTGAAATCAAGCCCTCCGAAGCACTTGAAAAAAATCAATATTAGTTCGGGATGCCCGAGCTCTTCGAGGCCGTCCTAAACTAGACTAGTGTCCGCCACCTGCTTGTACGCAGACTTGGAGGCTTAGTTGGGTTTGAGAGTTTACACCAACGTTGCCCTTCAGAAGTCATGGGCTCAGGTTTAGGGGGTGGCAAAACAGAGCATTTTGGAGCAATCTTCCAAGGCGATAGCTGTTTAATATTGCGAGGTCCATCCCTTTGCTGAGTTTCTTGCGTAGGCCCTTCTGCTGTATGCATACAGCTTGGTGCGTTAGTACTGCTACTATCGCGGTGCCTCATTCTCGAAATGCTACTGCCATCCTTTAGGGCCCTCCTGAATACCTTTTTTGGCATGAGGATGCCCTAGCAGACGAGAAGGACCAGGTCATCAAGGTCGGGTCAGGGAAGGGTTGGTGCAGAGTGTTCAGTTGGGGCACTGAGGGTAGGGTTTATGGGTCGCAGGTTGCTCTATTCAAATTGAGTTAAATGAGGTTCCATAGATCTCTCAACCACGGCGCGGGCACATCTAAAGAGGGCAGCCATGCAGGCCGCACAACATCCTTACATCATACTCGCCACAACAAGAGCTCAACGCAAAGCTTAAGCCCTAGTTCTCGCGCATCCAATGTCAAAGAACACAGCATCCCGTGGCCCCGATAGCTTCTGGCCAGGCCATGTTGGAAATAAGGTACGTTCATATAGCAGATGACGTCTATCCTGCTTACTTGTGACTCTTGCAAATGTTCTCACATAATCCCAAACCTGAAGCCCAAGAGGAGTGGGAAGTGGCAAACACGTAGCTCTTGACATTGGTAGATAGCCTGGCCATGCCTGTGATGATGTTCGTGAGCCCTCTGCCATACTAGTGGGCGACTTGCATTGACACTTCTGACTTTTGGTGCATGGACATTGCTGCTCTGATGCCCTCTTCGAGGGCAGGAGCATGGCTGACAGCGTGAAACAGCAAAATGTGCGCAAATGACAATGTGCGGTCAGGGGGACTGCACGTGCTAACTAGGCTGACTAGGTGATGACGGACGCCTTGACATATTTTGCATTTCTTTGCCACTTGCAGCTCGGTGATCACGAAGGACAAATCGGAAAAGACGCTGCCCGGGTTTGATGCCGCTCTTGTGCCGATCCGACCTTCGCGTAGAAGAAAGGGATAGGTTAGGCAAGCCAAAGCCCCAAGAAGGGCAGGAAGAGCCCTAGTTACTCCTGGAATGGGTGGAAGGAGTGGAGGGGAGAGGAAAGAAAGCCACACCAATACTTGGCTGCTCCAGCAGCGCAGGAGAAAACATCACAACTGAGTATGCGTGCGCCCCCTCTCAAGGAAAGAGGCCAAGAAACCATAGATTTCCGCGCAAGTGCCCATAAGTACCAATGAGTTCGAAAGATGCTAAGAAAAATGTTCAGAGGCCGGTGGCCTCTACGTGCTCGGCACCACCCGGCACGAGTCCAGACGTATCGACAACCAGCTCCGGGGACGCGCTGGGCGTCAGGCGCTGGGGACGTGGAGGGTTGTCCTCGTATGGAAGTGACTATAGAAGCTGTTGCTACAGCTGTTGTGTGGGCTTTCACACCAGTACATTTCTTGGTTAGCTTTGCTTTCTTGAGCTTGAGAAAGCATTGGTTTTTAAAGGGATTGTGCTGCATGCGTGTCAGCTAGTGGGTTGGGTGTGTTTGTTAGAGACGCTTGGTGAGAGCAAGTTTCCATGCCTAAGATGTGTGTCATGCCCTCACCTACCCCGACAATATCTAAGACTCTCTTAAACGCTCAGCCCTTGACAAGCCTGCACAGGGAGATCCTGGCACGACCCGTTTCTTCATCTCGTTGCAGGAGACTGGGTTGTTTGGTTCTAATTTTTGGAGATTGTCGAGTGTTTTTTTCGTCCAGCCTGAGCTTGACAAAAAGCGAGATTTCCTTTCTCTTTTTGTCAGAAGTCTCTCGGTTAGGCTTCCGTGCCGCGTGCAGGACGATGTGTTCCGGGTTTTCGGCGGTGACAAGATCGAGAGCTTGATGGCCACCTGGTCTCATCAGCTCACCAACGCAAGAGGAATCAGCACCACTGCATCACCAAAATCAATCGATGGTCGCTTCTCACCCCTACTAGTAGCGACCACTTGCAGTCGCACATGCAGGCGCAGTTGCGCCCCGCTGGTTCAAAAACAAAAGAAAAGCGTAGCTCTTGGCTTCGCCTGGCACGCTGTGAGTACTTCCAAAGCCAGTAGTAGCGAAAGCTATGTGGGGAGCTTCTCCCAACGTGAAACTCCAGAGTTCGCTTGAAACTAGTATGTTTGTGGCGCGAAGCGGTTTTCAACAGCCTCTCCTGTTCCCGGACATCTTAAGGACCGCTTCAGGCTCGGCGACCAGATCCCCCTACAGAGTCCTATTGCAGCCGAGACTGGATTTGAGCTTGGGGGTCAGAATTTTGAGGTTGACCGTCGGGGGTTCACGACAATGCATCCGTATGCAACAGTAGATCTTGTCCATCTTCTGCAGGGCAGCACATTGCCGTGTGCTTCTGGGTTGTTTCAGGGCCTTAGATCGAGTGGAGTGCTCACTCCCGGGCTTCGGAGGGCCATGTTGAGGTCAATGACACCTTGGACAGAGTCCAGAAAGCCGTGGAGGAGTTCTTCAAAAAGACGCGCACAACCCTTTTTGAGTTCGACAAGGCCAGGCATTGTCCATCCGAGCTGTCCGGGACAGAACCTCAAAACGCTGGCCTGCAGGTGATCTCCAAGCAGCGTGAGCTCACTTACAACACCCGCAAGGAGCTTGTTCGTTCCTATGTCTTGGGAAACACCGTGTTGAGGGTTGAAGGGTTCAGTCATGTTCAGTCCAAGACCGAAACAGTTCTAGGCACGCAAGGATCACCACAGAATATCGTTCTTGAAATTCACTTCCTTTACTTGATGGTGAGGGTTGATCCACGGTGGAGATCAAGGCTGAAGGAAGAGTCCCGGGAGATGATGTGCACCGACAGGAGTTTTTGGCCAACGATGATGCCAGCGTCATGAAGCTTGTTGAGGACAAAAGCGTGATGGCAGAATCAAGCGGCAACACACACATGCTCCTGCTGCCTCTAATTCTGCCTGCGTGGTTGTCCTGTTCAGCTCTTTCTATGCGCGCACATGTACTACGGCTTTGCGGACATACTTGTTGCTATTACCTTTATGATTTCGAACTTTGAAACGCCTGCCAAGTTTCCCCAGGGGGTCCCGTTTAAAGGTGGGGTTTCGGGGTCGCGAGTTGGCCAGAACTCGTGTGGTTCTGTCCACGAAGAGTTTCCTTGTGACGGTTGTACTTGTGAATGCCCTCGTTTGTGCATCGGTTTTGTTGACAGTTACAGGGGATCGGGCGTGTCCTGATGGTATACCGCTCGCTTGGGGACCACGTGACTTTTCACTTGTGCCTGTGTTCATGCTTGAATCACTGCAGGGCCACAGCATATAGGCTGCTCGCCGGCTGCTCACGGTTTCTTGCACTCTTCTCGGTTTTGTTGTCTCAAGCCCCCGGAACGCCGAAAGCCCCAAAGTTTGAGGGTTAGAGAAATCCAAGAGACCCTAAAACTTTAGGGCCAATGCCCGTGTCTTCTTTTTCCCCCAGAAAGATGCGCTTAGCCGACCACGTTGCGGCCACCCCGCACACCCCCCTCTGCCAACCCGTCTCCCCCCCGCAAGTGGCCCGGGACAGGGTGGTCACAAGTGACCAAGTCGGGGTCAATGTCCGTCATAGCTGTCGCTCCTCCTCCCTTTCCTTCCCACTGCGTTCCTATTGCTGCGTCCGCGCGGGGAAGGATTGGGTTGAGACTGAGATGGCATGTGGCTGGAGGACTGGGGAAAAGATGCCGTGAAGTTCCATATAGAGCAGGCCACGCCGCCAAGCTTCAGCTTAAGGAGTTGTTGTTTTGGGTTTTCGAACATGTTGGGGGTCGCTGCTGGGGTTCCTGGTGAGCTTACTTACCTGTAGGATCATTCAAGCGGTGTCCATATTGAAGCTTGTCATCAAGCATTTTGCACAAGTTTTTGCGGTGTCTTGAGATCTGGGCTTTTGCTCATGACGTCAGCCATGTGCTCGCAAGCAAGTGCAACAGGACCTCTTCAGTCATGAGACATGCGTTTGGGTCGAAAGCTGCTGCCCCATGCCCGGCGAACGGGCTTAAGGGCTGTCGAGCTGCGACCTGATCTTGGTGATCATGGTGGCACAAGCACGGCACATGTCTGTCGTCATCGGCATGCCTGGGGAGTAGGATATAGTAGGATCGATACATGTCCCAAGGGCGCCTCCAGGCAAACGTGTCCACTCTGCTGGCAGGTCACGGGCAAGACCCCGGAAGAAGAGAAAACTCCGGAGGAGAAGGCAACCGAGTTCAACGAGTATTTTGGCCTGGTCCCCAGCAGCAGGAGGCTTTCGAGCTCTGGTTTCAGGCTTCGCGATGTTTGTTGTTTTGTGTGTGCGTGGGTGTATGGAGTGCGGGTTGGGCGTCGTAGAGCGGCGCATTCAAGAGCCAACAGCTAGGCTTGGGGCCCCCATACCGGTTCTGACATGTTCTCACATCAAGCCCTGAACATCCACTAATGAACATGAAGAGGCCTCGACATGCCAGAGCTGCCTGCAGGGATGAAGCCGGCAACTTGGCACCCATTTGGGAACCCACTTGGCCCACTTGGCCATTGACCTGTTAGCCCTCCACCTGTTTTGGACACCCGTTTTTGCGCCGACATTTGTGTGTGCGGTTTCACGGCATTCTGCAGGATGCAGGAGTTCGCACAGGTCCTTAGGGCTGCGCGTGCTTGACGGTTTCAGTGGAAAAGGTCGTGAAGGGGCGTCGCTCGCGAGGAAGACTTTCGACTTTGGGAGATGGGCCGATCTAAGCATTGTAGCAGACTCTGCATTCCAACATTCCTGTTTGTCCTGACCTAGGCAGAAGTCGAAGCAAAGCTGAATGAGGTTGTTCAGACGGGCATCAAGCAGAAGGCTTCCTCGTACGAGGCAAACGGAGGGGGGCAGCAGCAGTGCGCAGCGTCTTTGAGGTTTCTCGGCTCGGAAGTTCACGGAAAGTTCAACCCTCAAGATCCTGCCAAGCGGCCCAAGTGCAAGGAGTTCCGCCCGGGATTTGCCGTCGAAGCTGCGCGAATTGCGACAGTCGTGTCCCTTAGCTTCCGAGAGTCACAGGTTTCTGTTGGAAAAGAAGGAAAAATGCCTAAATGCCTTCACACAGTGTTCGCAGAAGCCGCGCTAAGCCCAAGCCTCGGCGGCGCTTGCTGCAGAGTTAAGGACGATTGATGATGAGTGGAAAGCTCTGCTGCAGAAGATGGACGCACTGAAGCAGACTGTGGGTGGCTTTGCCTCATTCTGCAAAGAGCTGCGACATGCAAGAGGTTTGGTCAAGGGAGCGTCATGTTGCTAAGCAAATGAGGAGGAGCCAAATGACCCGAACGACCCCATATGCAGCGCCTGAAACAAGAAATCGCACGAGCAAATCTTCGGGTGAAGTTGAGGGATTGCATGGGGTAACTTTTGTAAAGCCTCACGTGAGAAGCGCCTCACAAAATCCTGCGCCCTTCTTGTGAACACTGCTCAAAGGCTTGGCAGCCTACAAAGGCTCGGAGCCTCTCAAAGACTCTGAGCGGAATTAACTTTTTTGAGGTTCCCAAGAAGGCACTTGAAACGAAAGCTTGTGTCAGCCAAGGAGTACCAGGTCCAGGGCTTCAAGATGTACCAAAAGGCGAGTCTGGCTTTGGCTCAGCAGTAGCCCACACCATTCAGTTCCTGCCTTTTGTAGTCTTTGCCTGCAGCAGATGGCACCAGTATGCATAGCTGTACGTTGCAGCGAGCAGTAGCCATCAGCAGCCAATCGGAGCAGTGCCTGAAGGCATCCTGCCGAATTGGTCCAATGTGCAACCCTGAACAAGACACTTGAGACCCTGAACACCGAATCCTGTCAGGTGGAGAACAAGTACAAGGCCCGCTCGGCGCCTTGACTGGAAGCACGCGAGCCCCACTGATTTTATATCTTTGGTACACATGCGGGACGTCTTTGTAGGTCCGCAGCCACAGAAAGGGCTTTCCACCTTTTCAAGCGCCTGCACATCCACTCTCGGGTTTGGTGTTGGGGTTTCTGATATCAAGGCTTCTGTGATCTTACGTGGTGGCCGCATAGCACAGTTGCTCGAGGTAAGCCGCTGGCTGAGATCTAAGCCGAAAAAGGACGCCAAGCAGGAGTCGTGAAACGTGCCAGGGCAGGGATGAACATGTCTGTTTCTTGTGGCCCATCAATGCCGATGGCCGGCCGCAAGGACATTTGTTTTCGAGGCTTTATGGAGTTCTAGGAGTTCGGAGTTGCCGAGGAAAACCCTGAAAGCGCAACATGTTCGTGTGGTCACTGTGCTTTGTAGAGGAAGCGTGATGGCTTATCTGAGGCTTGAGCATGTGGCATTTTCCGGTCAGCATGAGAGCTTGCCTTTTTCGTAGCCGCGAATTTTCGGCATGGCAAATGCCAGGCCCTTTTTTCTCAAAGCTGCGGAAACGCAGCAGGCGACACAAAGCCAGATTCTTCCAGTGCGATGTCCTTTAAAACTGAGATTTCACTGGCGAAGATTTCACTGTCAAAGGCAAGGACTGCCCATGACGTTAGCGCGCACTTCTCAGCATTTTGAAGCTACGAGGTCGCGCGTACGTCGCCTCCGGCAACTCACACATCGTGGGGAGCAACAGGGAATTGACAGCAGCCGATGCCTACACGACAACCGTTCAAAAAGCTGAACCCTAAACGCCTCAACCGTTAAACCCTTCAAGGCCCAAGCCGTGCCCCTTCAAACCTCGAACCTCTGCAGCGAACCTCTGCAGCCCAGACCCTAAGCCCCTAAGCCCCTCAGCCGCAAACCCTGAACCCGTTGTTCTTCTTCATCTGCTGTTTTCACTTCCCGTGCAGAAGACCTTCTTAACTTCAGAGGATGCTTCTGCTTTGTGAACATCGAGCGTCGCCCGCCATTCGAAAAGGCCGTGCGCAGTCCTGGAGCAAAGAAACCTTCCCGATTTTTCAAGAAATGTTTGCAAGGGGCCCCACTAGGGAAATGATTGCAGCAGGGAGGCACCTGACTCAGGCCCGGGCATAGATTCTAGATTCTAGATCATGATCCTGCAAGACATGCTCCTTCGGAGCTTGCAGCGTGCCCTCGTCCTTTGTTTGTCCGTCTCCGGCTTACGTCAGACATGAGCTCCGGATAGCTCGACACTCATTCGCTTGTGGGGGGGGTGGGGGGATGTGGGCTCAGATTGGGAAGCAAGAGTGCTGGAAGCCTCGAGTGTCTTCTCCAAGTCCTGTTCCAGCTAAGCCAATCTTCAACCCCCCACTACTCTATGACTCTATGCATCCCAGCTCCACTCTGCCAGTCGAACCGTGCTTTGTCTTCCAAGGTGACGAGGGCCCCAGGCGAAGTCCTCTCGCGCCGTGCCCAGCCCTGCCTGCAACTGCACCTCGAGATCTCGGACGGAGTGCGTGGGTTTGGGGTGGGGGCGGGGGGGAAGCGTCATTCTGAACACTTTTCTGCGCCGCACTTGGCTCTTTTGTTGTGGCTCAAAGAGTCTTTTCCCCAAAGAAGTCGTGTGCAAACGTGCAACACCAAGCCCGTGGCCGCTCCTCATCGGGACCATGGCTGACCGCAAAGCCGTGCCTCGGCAGCAAAAAGAGCAGACAAACACGATCCCCAGCCGTCCCCAGCTCCAAACGCAGCCAAGGTCATCAAGAATGCAGACATGGCGGAGGATATGCAGCAGGACAAGGGTTTCATGTCTTTTTGCGCAGGCTCACTAACCAATCTTCGTGGTGTGTGGTCTTTGACAGACTTGACCGAAGGATGCGATTGACTGCGCCACGCAGGCACTTGAGAAGTACAACATCGAGAAGGACGGGTGCCCGCGAAGAAAGACGCCAAAAGAAAAATGCAATGATGCACGTGTTTGGAGGTGATGCACGTGATAGCACCATCACCCCTCAACATAACACAAGGACAGATTATGTCTCCCCTCTGACATACGACTGGGGGAGCATGGCGAGACGCACTACGGTGCCCCCTTGTCGTGATCTCATGCAGGACATTGCTGCTTTTATCAAGAAGGAGTGGCCCAGCTCAGATGGCAGCTTTGGGAAGCCTGGGGGCACCCCTGGACCACCCTGAAAGAAGCCTCTGAAAGTGCATGAAAGTGTCTTTTGCGGGTGTCTAGGCCATCAAGTCGACGGAGTCCAGAAAGCGCATTGCAAAAACTCAACCCCACCTCGTGGCCATGTCCTCAAAGATTCGATCTGCGCAACTCCTGGGCCCGTCTCCTTCGGGTCCATCCTCAAACAGGCTCTATCTTGCAATCACGAGCAAACTCTTGAGAAGCCTAAGTCCCCTTGATTTATATAAGACCGGAGCCTTGAAGTCTGAAAAGTCTTCAAAGTCTTGCGGGCCATTGCAGGCCCGGAAACATGAAGACGTCTTGGTTTTGGAGTTTAGGATTGACCGCATAAGCCGGCAGACTTTTAAAGTCCCCACATTTCCCAACCCAGGGGAACTCCCCAACCCTTAGGGCAAGAGAAGTGACGAGACGTGCACAAAGTAGTAGCCGCAGAGCCCAGAGAACATATCTTAGTGCAGAGACAAAAAGCAAGATCGAAGCTCGGAGGTTCGACAAGAAGTACAACCCGACCTGGCACTGTGTGGTGCGATCTGCGAAGTTTTGCGCAGCTTTCCTTGCGGGGGCATGGATGGTTGCGCTTGAGCATGTGCTGCGTTCATAGCTTGCCCTGCTGCACTAGCTGGGATTTGCTGTGACTACCCTCCCCATGTCCATGTGGGCGAGGAAGTTCGTGTATGTTCCTGCACATGACATCTGATTCTTCCTGGGCCAATCCAAAGCCATGGCCAGGAGAGAGACAGACGAGACCAGACGATCAGACAGACATGTTAAGCAGGCACGAAAGAGAAGACTGCCGGTTTGGATCAAGATCTTGTTCCTGACTCTCGCAACCCCCTTGCCATCCCATTTTCCTACCGGCCTAACCGAATGCCAGGTCGGTCGAAATTTTGGCTCCTATGTGACCCACGAGACCAAGCATTTCATCTACTTCTACCTCGGGCAAGTGGCCATCCTGGTGTTCAAGTCCGGCTAAACTCGGCTCCCGGCAGCGGGTCGAAGTTTTGGTGCCTGGGATGGCAGTTGCTGAGGGTTTTCGAAGCGGGAAGATCTTGAAAGCAGATGGGCAGGAGTTCTACCCGAGACCCTTCAACCCTGTCTGTCACGAAAGTGAGAGTCGAAATGCTAACCTACAGGATCTTGGCTGAAACCCTGGACAAAAGTCGACACTGAAACACAGGACAGATCGGTTTGTGCCGAAGAACATTCAGGGTTGGACGGCCTGGCCTCTGCGTGTTGGGTATGCTCTGTCCTCCCTCTGTGTGCATTTTCGAAGCTCAGCGGGCCTCCACACTTTTGTGTTGCACCACTCCGAAAGTGAGTACAGCCCGAGGCATGTTGCACAACGTCACTTTTATCGGTCATTTGTGCTGTGCAGCCGCTACTTGTGAGTTCATCGGTGTGCAGCAAGCGGCTTGCGCTTCGTCCTCCATGTGCAGTGGGTATAGTTCGCTGACATGTTACTTCCGCACTCGATGTTTCAGGTCCCGACACATTCATTTCCTTCAAGGACATGAGTTTCTCTTTAGAGGATTGCTCGCGGCGATAAGTCCGATAAGTTCCGGAAGTTTCAGAAGTTCAACAGAGGACCCAATTTTCTTACATGGGCTGCGCAGACCCGTTTCCAGTGCGTGTGACTTTAGAACTTTCGCAGAGGTTCCAGAACTTTTACAACTTGATGTTTACGAGAACTGTTTAATGTCTTTTGACTTGCATAGCTTCTGGAGCTGTCAATATCTGAAGATGTGAAAAAAGAGCTTTTTTGATTGTTTTCTGAACTACGGAGCTTTCAGAAAGTTGATTCTGCCGAAAAGAACGAGGAAGCTGACAGCAGCGAAACGAGGGATCCCCATGTAAACCCCGCCCGAGGTGCACAGTCAACCTGATAAGTTAGGGTTTAGGGTTTAGGGTTTAGGGTTTAAGAGAGAGGCAGGGAGACACACTGGCGGCCGAAGAGCCACAACAAGAGATGTGGCGAATGCCGAAAGAAGGGACACAGAGTGCTTTGCGGGATTCTTTGACGGATTCTGCGGGGGGCGAGCGATCCACAGAGATACTCTGCGAATTCCCTAAGTGCGATCCCCTGGGGTGGGCACTCCATAACGATGCGCTGCGGGCTTCTCTGCAGGAGTTTTCATGTCCGCTAAGGATGGGTTCGAACGATGATGAAGCAAGAAGCGTATCGGAAAACCCAGTAAATTGCATTGAAGTAACAAGTATCGGGTGCTCCATGGATACTCTGTGGGATTCTTTGCCAGCTTCGAGGATGTTTTCCTTGCACTGTTGGGAAATGTGCTTGAACCTGAACGACTTCTTCAGAGCTAGCAGGAGAGCCCCTTTTTCTCTCCAAGAGTTTGGGGCGAAAGGGCAATAAAGGTGAGCCTTGATCTGGTTTTAGCCCCATGGAAGCTGGTGAAGCATGAGCCTGTTCATAGAAACTAACATGGGTGTTTCTGTGATGATTGAAGTTTGGAAGGGAACGTCTTAGGTGGCCATGCGGGTTTTTGGCGCCAGGAAAGCAGCAATCAAACACAGCGTGTGCATCGATCTTTAAATGCTTCGTGACTGACTTCGCGTAAAGAGTCGCTTTCCCGGCCATGTGCTGCTTCGCTTGTAGGCGGACCTGGGGCATTAGTAAAGTTAAAAAACTGGAGCGCCGGGCTAGAGAGCAGGAACGGTAGGACTTATCAGTGAACTACGGCCCCGAAGCCCCAAAATTAAGCCGAGCCACGAAGGCAGATGCCAGCTCGTCTTCGCTGAGCTGAGTTGCGGAACCCGTTTGCACAGAATTCGGTAAGCTACTAAACATGCAGTCTTCAGCTTCAAGTTCTAGGATATTGAGTGTATGCAGCAGTTCAAGTCCGACGGTAAGTCGTTAAACTCAGCAAGTCTACCTACAAGTGGGGATGTTTCGTATGGCAAGGGCCTTCACTCTACTGTTGTTTCCCCTGGCCATGGGACACCAACACGGTGTGGTGTGGCCGGCTTCGAGCAAGGCTGTGCTGCCGCGGCAAAATCCCTGTCGCAAGGGCACGGCTGTGGAATCGCTCACTCTTGCTGTGCCCCGATGACATGAGCCAAGTCAGGTCCTTATTTCGAGTCTTGGCGCCTCCGCCGCAGGCACGGTCTCGTGATACTAGGAATCTCCAGTTGCGGCACCTGATGCCCCAGCAGCCCGTGCGTTTCAGCAGCCAGCTACTTAGCTACTTGTATGAGCTTAGCATCCCAAAAACCTTCTGACGAAGCATGTCTCTTCCTGATATGCTTACTGAATTTTGCACAGGCAATCTCTGGCGAGAGATCTGGCTTGCGTACGGCTCGCGCCTTGGGAATTGCCCCGCCTGCTTCAGCTGCAACAGCGGATTCTACACCTGGCCCAGGGTTTTAGCGCTTTGAATTTCTTTAGAGCTCGGTTTTCTTGATTCAGCCTTACGACGCCAAAAGAAGGTTGAATTCTGTGGACACACTTTTGGCCGGCCCTTGTGCTTTTCAAAGCCCCTGCATGCAGCCGCACCTGGGCGGAGGCCATTGCCACAGCCTTGGACTGGAGTCACAACGCCGGAGGATCTCGGCAGTCGCACTTCAGGGCATTCAGGGCATTGGGAGCATGTAGCGGGAATCGGGAACCAGATACTGTTCAACTCTAAGTTGAAATTCAATCCATTTCTCAATCACAGGGCTGCAGCTACCGTAGTGTGCCATATGGTCAGGTGGATATATTCTGGGCCTCGTGCTCAACGTTGCCCACTTGATGTAGGTTCTTAGCAATTTGTTTGACACATGGTCCATATCTTGGAGCGCTGGCACACTTGATCTCCGGCGAGGCCAAGCCCAAAAAGGCCCGCTAACCCTGCCCTCCAACTCCTCACCATGCAGAGCCCGTTTATAACGACCCCTTCACCTACCCGCAGGCCCACCATAGTGGGTTGACGAAAATGGGGGGGACCGCAATTGAGATCCCCAAATGATAGGTCTCCCTTATTATTTGGGACCTCAACAGGGTGCCCCCCCCCCCTCCCAATTTAGGAAGACCCCTGATATGTTCACTCTGACAGGAGCCACCTCCTTGCATGCCCGAAGCTTGTGTTTCTGCGTGTGTTGGTCTCATTCCCGGGCTCGGGATGCCTTGGCTTAGTCTTGAAGGGGCACCGTCGGAGAGAGATGCTTGCTCCATTGTTGCCAGTATGTACTTACCTCATAACGACCCCTGCGCAGACTAAGAACGAGGAAGCTTGAGTTCGGCTTCGTTAAGTCCGAAGAGCCCCCTATGTCTAAAGCCCTCCTTTGCCTTCAGTAGCCGACTTGGTGAGGTTCAAGGTGGGTCCGCACGACCGACATTCGTAGCTGAAGTCCCCAGGAAGTGCGCCGACTCGAAATCTTGAAGTACCGTTTTCATCCAGTCCTAGCACAGTCCAACTGGGCAGGCAACAAAGACACTAGAAGATCTGGGGCCCGGGCTCGTAACAGAGTCTGTAGAGGCAAGGTGTGGCAGCGAAATAGTTGGATCCTCAGGTCCTTAAGGGCCCAAAGTGTTTCGTAGGGACGTGGGAGCTTGCTCTCTTAGCTGTGCAGCCCCTTTGGCCCAAGCAGCACCACCACAGGGTTCGTTGTCGATGTTTTTGGACTTCGACTCAAGTAACTTGGGCTCAGAGCAGTGCAGAGAAGACAGTCGTAGATCGCCATTGCTACTTGGAGATCGCCATGAAGATCTTGCAAGTGGGACCGCAGCTTCTGACCAACCGGGAGGCCGAAATGTGGGGGAAGGTTGCGCTAGATCCTGACCTGACCGAGTGGAGCCTCGAAAGGCACAGGCAGCATGTTCAGAGTGTCAACAACACGTGGTTTGAGCAAGCCCGCAGAGAAGAAACGGCATTTTTGTTCTTCACGTCCCCTTCGCAGGCAGGATGGGAAAATTCCAGCGAGCCTGTTTTCAAACCAACAGCAGGACAAGGCTGTCAAGGTCAAGTTTGCACTTCGATCGTGCATTTACGTCGCCATGTGTTTCCTGCCAGACACGTCATACCTGGAATGCATCTGCTTGCCGAACGGATACCCGAATGGCTGTCGGCAAGTTCCGGAAGCATCAAACCTGTTTCAGCTGTGTGCAACATCGACAGCAACATTGACATATGGTTTTACACAGGAGCGGACTCGCATGTTCAGCACCTTCTCGTAGAATGTCTCGCAATATCGACAGGGGCCATCACCCCTCAAGAACACCAGGGTCACCGAGAGAGACAGACTCCTACATTGAATATTGAACCGGACCTCTGAAGCCGAGCTGGGCCAGGACCCTTGAACCCCTAAAAACCAGGTGTATGCCATCGTGACGGAGGAGCTGCCGAACTTGCGCGACAGGACTGGACCTGAAAAAAGGGATTGCTGTCAGTTCAAGGTGTTTGGGGGAACGGTTGGAGACTTTTGCAAATTTGTAGATTTGTAGCGGGAGTGGGGGCTGCCGAAATGGACTACTTGGCGAATGGCTGGTCTGGAAGCTCATCTCAAAACTCACATGTACTGCACACGAGCGGGGCATGATTTTTCGTCGACTCCCTTTCCCCAACTCAACCTTAAAGCTCCTCAAGCCAGCAGGACAAAGCTCCTGGACAAGGATGTTAGTCAGGTGCGCTTGTGCACCGGCGCTTAAGCGTGGTGGACTTGACAGCGGGGCAGTCGAGGAAATGTCAGGGGGTTTCACCGGCTGTGCCAGGCTGGGTTTGCATTTGTGAGGGGGTTATGAGACCCGTGAAAACAGTTGCTGCAGAGTGCTCTCATGTGCTCTCCAAATGATGGTTAGAAGTTACAAAGAATGCATGCCTGGACTTACCACGCGCCAATTCGCAAGCAACTGATGGGTGTCCGAAGTGGAGGCACGGGACGACCGTGAAGGCCTCCGGCGTCATCTCGAGGCAGCGTGGGCCCTCAGTGGGCGCAGCTCTTCGTGGCATGTTTGGTGGCCGGGTTCAGGGTCTGCAAGGAGGCTAATTGCTGCAGTAAAAGTTCTCCGAAGCGGGCAGAGGCCTGCAACCACAGTGCACGCGTGGTGTAGTAGTGTAGTCCTAGTGCAGTCCTTGTTTCCGTCAGCGCACATCATGATTGTTCTGGTTCAGGTCGGCTTTCTGATTAAAGTATTCAGCATGACCACATCTCCAGAAGTGACGAAAGGTGAACTTCTAAGTTGTGCGTGTGCGGCAGTAAAGTGCACAGCGTTTCGCTGAGAAACAACGAAAACGCAAGTGTACTCATAGACTCCCGGAACTACAACCCTCCATGCCCCGAAAAGCCGAGAACGAGCGCGTCGCCAGCTACCTAGAACGCTGCAGCCCGCTGGCGGCTAGCTTGCCCTTTGGGAACATGTTGTCGTTTTTTTTGTGTTCTGTCTTGGAGAACACTAAAGTTCAAATCCTAGACCCGCAAATGAGTCGAAAACCTAGAGAGACGAAGGCCAGTCTTAGGTGACAAAGCATGACAACGCGGCTGTCCTGCGGTTCCTGGGAGGGCTGGCAGTGCCCCGGCCTGTCGAGGGACGGTTTCGGGGCAAGTTGGGGCCGGGGAAGATGAGACGTTGATCACAGGGCCATCTGAAAAACTTGAGAGGCGAAGCCCCTGAACAGAAAGGAGGAAGCAGTAGAAGTCCCCTCAGGATCTTGGAAGGAAGGACTTCTCGGACGACGAAGTGCTCCAGTTGCTGGGCTGCCACCAAGGGTTTGTGGATTGAGGGTTTGAGTCTGAGTGTGCTTGTGGAGATGCGCCTGGCGCCTGAAGTAGTTGCACAATGTGTAGTGGCACATTGTTCGCAGAGTAGCAAGCTTCGCTCTCAGCTGCAAGGCTCGTGAATATGGGCCCAGTTGATCCGCTTTACGTCTTCGGTGTCTGTGAAGACAGCGATGGACGATTCAGCGATGACGACCTTCGGCGCATTTGCTGCTTGGCTTGTGGGGGAAGCCTCGTACCCGGTACCCAACTTGTGCATTTGAAAACCCTCAAGTCTCTCAAGGCTGGGAGCAAGGACCTAGCAGAGAGGGGAACGGTATGGTGGTGAAAGATGGTGAGAGCCATACTCTGGGCCCGCATGACCAGACTTGGGTGTTTGCTTGGAAAGCAGTTTAAGCCATTTTTTTGTGTGGAGACTGGGCAGCCCTTGCAAGGTTTAGATTCTCAAAAGGGTCCCGGCACTTTCACCCAGCACTATCTCCTGAAGCCTGGCATCGTAAGATCAAGGCAGGCCTTGAAGCCCCTGGCCTGCGGCTTGATGTAGTGTTGGTTGCCATGCAGTTCCGGGCCAACGCTTCAAGCCTGAACGTGCTAGCTTGCCTTTCAGGTTACAAAGCTGCTTAGAATCCCAGCTCGGGTAGGGCCTAAGGCCTGTCAGTTCCTGTCAGGCCCCAAATGCAGTCATCAGCACTTGGCCTCTGAAGCCAAGGCGACCTGGCGAAGCAACATTTGGGCGGCCCGGCTTCTAACTTGTGAATGCCACGTTAAGTGTTCGGGTGGATTGTATGCTTGCATATGCTTGCGCAGACGCTTCTGCCGTAAGTGTTTGGGCGGTGTGGGTTTCATGGGTGAGAATGGACCGAATAGTATGGTTTGGCAATTCTTCGAGAAACAGGCTAGAAGGTGGGCACCGAGTCCATCATGCTTCAGCATTGCCCAAGAGTTCTGAAGAGCGAGGGTTCGCTGTCTGATGTGTTGGGTTCAGAGCTTCAAGGACAGGGTTTGGAAGACTTGAATCCCTGATAGCTGATAGCCAAGCCCGGCTCTCAAACCACACCATGTGCATGTTTCTTCAACGTGAGCTGCCAAGCAGGAGCCGCAGAAGCCGCGGCCACGGCCCCAGCTAGGCGGCGTGTAGCAGCGCCAGGGCACTCTTCCGGGAGCTGAAGATGTCGGTCTTTATATACTTGACGCGGTACACCCACATGGAAAAAAGATCTACAGCCCCAAACGTGACATCTGTGCGACGTCCCGAGTTATTCAGAGATCGACCGAGGCGGATGCCATGCCGGAAGACCATGCTGCATCCCGACAGCAGCGGGACGTCGGTGTTTTGCCATGTGTGGGCCAAACTGAAGAGGCCAAGTTGGAAGATGCAGGGAATTGCCATTCCAAAACCTGGAGCGCTTGGCTTAAAATGACACAAGGAAAGCATGGAAAGCCATGACAGCTAAATGGGGAGTGCGAGTGAGAGAGAGAGAGTGAGAGTATGCCAAGTGATTCCAGGCATAGACCCAGTCTTCCAGTTTTCAGTACACAGACACGTTCAAGCCCGGAGCACTGGGAACACATGGTAGCACGCACGTGCCAAGAAGAATCTGTAATGATGATGTCGCGGCCGCCCTGCGTTGGGGAGATTCTGGCCACCTCGATACTGCCTGCACCGGGACCGCAACATGGGCTGGCAAAGAGACGGCATCTTTCCATGTACCAGTCCCCCCCCGCCAGCTTGTCCGGCGGCGCAATGCCCGGTTCATTCGTCTACCTCGGACAGTCCCTGGCTGCGCTGGGCTTGCTGTGGAGACGTCAAGGTGCTGGCAGGATTTGTCGGAGAATTGCCGCCGCTGAAGCTAGGTCGTACTTATGAATTGCAGCTCAAGACCCCTTTGCATAGAGAAGCATCTGCAACAAGCGGAAGTATTCTCTAGCGTTTCAGCCGCTGCCGAGGATCCTTCTGGCGAAGGTGTCTCTGAGGCGAAGTCTTGTTTCTCCACGGGGTCTCCTCCCTTGGACGCAGCTTTGGGTGGCGGCCTGCCCTATGGCCACATCGTGGAGGTGAGAGAGGGACAAACGGACAAACTGGAGTCACTAGAGGTGAGGTCTTTGGAGGGCTTTGTTTAATTCAACAGTGGCTGTATCGGGGTGATTCAGCCTAATTGCCCCCTGAAACCATAATCCAGAGCAGGTCTTTGGGCCAACTCAAAGCGGCAAGACCTCTCTCGCCCTCTCCTGCATCGCCGGTGCCCAGAAGACCGGTAGACGCAAGCGCTGTGCCTTCATCGATGTGGACGGCTGCCTGGATGGGCCCTTCTTGAAGCTTGGCCATCCCGGGCTAGCTCGGGTTCGTTCGTGCTGCATGGAGGTCGGACCTAGTGACTCTGTCACCCAGAGCCCTGTGAGCATCTGAGTGCCTGAGAAGCTGAGTGTCCGAGTGTAGACACACAGACGCTCAGACACTCAGACCCTCATAAGGGTTTGAGTGACTGAGTGACAGGCCCGGCCTCTCAAGGTTGAGAGTTGTGACTGCGGCGTGACTGGATCTGGCCGCCGAGGGTGAGCGTCTGAGTGATCGAGAGTCTGGTTTCAAATGCGCGCCGTTCTGCACGTTCAGAGTTTCAGGGTGTATGAGCATACTTCCTCCAAACTCTCTGTTCGCCCAGAGCCCGGAACTAAGCCTCAAAGGAAGTATATGGCTGAGATGGGCATTCACCTCCATGGGGATGGACTGGTCGTCTGCAAGCCGCGCACAGCAGAGGAGGCAGTGAGCATGATTGAGGAGCGAAACCGTGGGGCTTTGGGGTCGAGGGCTTAGAGTCTCGGGGCCTGCGTCCGTTCGCCTAGTACAACTTGATGCTCCGACAGCCATCTGCATGGTCGGGCAAGCCGATGTGTTGTTAAGGCCTGCAGAAGCCTTAAGGCATGGGTTCTAGTTGAGGGCTCCTGGAAGGACATGGCCGCCTCAAATTGCTTCGACCTCGTGGTGCTGGACAGCCTGGCGTCGCTGGTCCCTGCAAGGGAGAGGGCGTGTGATCTCGCAGACGCCCAGCCCAAATTTATTTATCCATGTTGTTCTTGTGCGTGTGAGTGAGTGAGTGAGTGAGTGTGTAAACTGCAGCCATGAGTGAAGGCGATTTGGAGGTGTTTTCACTTGGCTTAACTAGTGGGCGTAAAGGGGGACTAAAGAGAGCGATGTTTCTACTCTACTGGTCCCTGATTTCTAGTCTCCTGGCGCCCTCCTTAAAACCCATCATACGAGCATTGTGTTTGCCAACGGGACTCCCGCCCCCTTTAATGCAAACTTGCTTCACAGACTGCCGTTCCGTCGATGGACATGCCAAAAAACCGGTATGAAGTCTTTCCAAACCCATATTACGAGCTTGCAAATGGGGGCGGCTCCCCCCAACCCCCCCCCCCTTCCCCCCAAACCTTTCTTGGTGGCCCTGGAGAACCCCAATTTTCTCCAGAGGTGAAATTAAGAAGAAAGTGCTGTCTACATGGAAAACCTCAACTTCACTCCTGAGGCATCGCCCTTTCCACCCTGAGGGCATACTGGCATGAGGTGCCTGGTGCGGGGGATGGCTGAATGTTAGCCATGGTCGGTCGGCGGCCCCTGCTTTTGACATCTGTGTTCCTTCCTTTTGCCGAGTAGCCCCCCCCCCCCCCCCCCGCTTTTCCGTTTTGCCTCGAATGATGACGCTTTTGGAACCCGGGGGGCGCGGCCAGCCTGAATTGCAACCGGAGGGGGCAATGACGTATCGGAGCCCCCTGAGAAGGCAGGAGGGATAGCGCTGAAGGCTTGGCTACCAACTACCCACCCAGTTGGCAGTCGTTCCTTGCTCACTCACCCACCCACTCACTCTCTCAGAGAACATCTTTCGTCTGTTTTTTCACGCGAAACCCTCTCGTGCCTCTAAACCCAATATCAGTTTCCTAATCAAAGGCTTCACCTGGGTTTTGAAGGATTGCCATTGATGGCACGCTGTTTTGGAATGTAGAGTAGCTTCTTCGCTGCAGTCCTGGTTGCAAAAGTGTAGCTTCTTTATTGTATATTGATCCATGGAGATAGATAGCGGTGCTTCATGGCAACGCGTAAAGGAAACACTCGGGATTCCGTACCAATGCATGGAGGAAATCGGAAATCAAAAATCGACGCGGTCATAAATGACCAGCACGAGAGTTTTTTCCCGACGAAAAACTGAGTTTCCCCTACGAAAGATAGAGGAAATAGGTAAACATGAAACAGCGATGCTTCAGGGCAACATGTCAAGAAATTAGCAGTGCAGACTTGGTATCAGAACATAAAGCAAAACAATGGATACCGAGGTTTTTCTAACAAAGCTGGAGACCTTCTTGGCTCCATGCCAAAATTCTTACGTGCGAAGGACCAGCATCAGGGAAGCGACCTGAGCAAGATTCTCTCCAAGTTCTTCCGCAAGGCCCTGCGCCCTCTCGGCTGGACAACAGTTGCGCTTCAGACGTGTCAACTGCAACAAAGGACCCTCAGTGTCTGAAGGGGCAATTCTTTTGTGAGCTCAAGTGGTAGCTTGGGGTCCCCCGCTCCTTCCCTCAGTATGCCTACGGCAATATACGGCAATTGCCTGCAGTTTCCGTTGCTTCCGTTGAGACCTCGATTGAGGCTTTGAGGTGCCGTAGACGTGCCGCCTCTGTTTGTATTTGAGGTTTTGGTGGCCCCACAAAGCCCCCCCCCCCCAACGAGCAGAATCATCGACAAGGAAAAGTCATCTTTTTTGCATGTCCTCCTCACATCTCCGGGAGGGAGAGCCATCACAGGTGCACCCGATCGTGAAGCGGGGCACAACCCTCCTCTGAGCCTTGGATGCCTTTGGCTCCGAAAGCAAAAGGACCTGTGTCTTTTTGTTTTTGACTGCTTGTTTATGACTGCTTGTGATTGCGCTTTGCCTTGCGTGGAGAAGGTGTTGCCATGGGGGCGTCGTTTTCTAGGCATGATTGCGGAAGTGGGAGACGAAACAAAGCCCTGAAACAAGCACATCAGAAAACCTGAAAAGCTGAGGCACTAACCAGCTCAGAGCCGGCTCCTCCCTTTTCGGCTCGAGCGAAGTTCCTTTGACCTTTTCTGGCGGCAAAGAGCTGTGGAGGGCTTCTTGAGAAGAGGTGCAGTGTTGATTGGGCGGGTGCCGACAAAGTAGGTGAGAGAATATGAATACGGACTTCGATAGCGCAGCGATGCAGGTGGTAGCTAACCTAGCCAGGCAGAGTCCTCCCCATTTCATTGTTTTTGACAGCGTGCTTGAATGTAATGTAGAGCCTAGAAGCGGAACTTGTGGAGATGCGAGCCGTGGTCCTTGCTGGCCGTGTGTGTGAGAGCCAAAGCCCTTGGAACCTGCGCAAATAGTACCTCTCATACGATACGACGCGGCCGCGACATCTCCGAACAAGCTCTTGCCAGTCTTCTTCCAGAGTGTGGCGAGTGTAAGGTCACTTTCGGGGGCCAGGCGCTGAAGAGATGGTCGTCGATCCGCTTGCAGCTGGGCTGACCTGGAGAGCTTCTTACAAGCTTTGGGTTCATGCCAGCTCAGGCCCCTCCAAACCTGAGCTTCACACCCGAACCTTGGGGCTTGTGCATGGGGAATTCTCCAGACCTTGCACCCACATGTTCCCCCTACCATTTAGTGGGCAGATCGAGGGATTTCGCCAGTGGTGTTGATAGGCCAGCTAGGCAGGTGGCAAATGCCTCTTCGAATGGGCAGTTGACAATCGCCCGAAGTGCAGTAAATCCTTTCAACTGGAGATCCAACGGCAAAGCAGCAGAGCGTTGTAGAGCCAGGGAACGTGCCCGTCTGTTACGGCAGCCAGGCGCTCCCATGAGCCGCACGTCCTGGAGCCCTCTGGCGGCGTTCCGGGCCTCCGGTGCCAGGCGGCGGGGTTCTTCGAAAGACTTCGAAAGCCTTCAGCCCAAGCAACATACACCTTATCTGGGAATGCTGTTCGGCATTGACATCGTTTACTGAGCATAGGCCGTGGCCTTGGAGTTGTTCAGCAGCACAGTTTCCTTGGCAAGCCCCCCGGCCTCTAGCAAGGTGGACCTTGCGAAGTTTGTGGTGCCGCACCAGCAACAGGCCGCCAGCAGTGTGGAGTTCGACCTGCAGTTTCGCCAAGGCAGGGGCTTGCTTGAAGTCCTGCTGACCTGCTGCCATAAACGGACTTAGCAAAGTCTTGAGCTGGTCTGGGCTTTAGGTGTGCCCAGAGCTCGGATTGTCAAGGAAGGCATTACGCAGGGCTCAACATTCGCGGGGGTGAAAAACATGCACTGAACTTTGTGGGTTCTGTTGCCAGTGATGGTTACGACTGTGCTCGCAGAGTGGAGTTGTGGCGCTGTAAGTGTTGCTGTTATTTTGGCATTTCCAGCGGTCGCGGGCATTGTTGAAGCCTTGAAGCTGTCTCAGGTGCTGGAAGGCAACGCTCGGAATCTTTCAGGTGACGTTGAAGTGAAGGGACCGCAGTTGAATTAGCTGATGAACAGCAGATTGCGATTGCTGCACGTTGAATTAGATTCGTTGTTCACTTCGCTTCGGTGATCGACGTGGCAGATGCTCCTGTCAAATTTATCTAGGTGAGAACAAACCTTGTCGACGACGACGACGACGACTGCTGCTGCTGCTGCTGCTGCTGCTATTACTACTACTACTACTACTACTACTACTCCTCCTACTCCTGCTCCTACTCCGACTCCGACTCCTACTCCTACTCCTACTCCTCCTCCTCCTCCTCCTGCTGCTGCTGCTGCTGCTGCTGTTGCTGCTGCTGCTGCTGCGACGACGACGACGACGACTACTACGACTACTACGACTACTGCGACTACTGCAACTACTACGACTACTACGACTACTACGACTACTACGACTACTACGACTACTACGACGACTACGACGACTACGATGACGACTACTACTACTGCTACTACTGCTATTGCTACTGCTGCTGCTGCTGCTACTGCTCCTCCTACTGCTACTGCTATGGCTGTTGCTATTGCTACTGCTGCTGCTGCTACTACTCCTACTACTACTACTACTACTACTACTACTACTACTACTACTACTACTACTACTACTACTACTACCAGTACTACTACGAGTACTACTACTACTACTACTACTACTACTACTACTACTACTACTACTACTACTACTACTTCTTTTACTACTACTCCTACTACTACTTCTGCTGCTGCTGCTACTACTACTACTACTGCTGCTACTGCTACTGCTACTGCTACTGCTACTGCTACTGCTACTGCTACTACTACTGCTCCAGCTCCTGCTCCTGCTCCTGCTCCTGCTGCTGCTGCTACTGCTACTGCTACTGCTACTTCTACTGCTGCTACTACTACAGCGACAACGACGACCACCACCACCACCACTACCACTACCACTTCTACTTTTACTTTTGCTACTGCTACTGCTACGCTACTACTACTACTACTCCTCCTACTCCTACTACTCCTACTCCTACTACTCCTACTACTCGTACTACTCCTAGCTACTCCTACTACTCCTACTAGTCCTACTACTCCTACTCCTGCGATTCCTACTACTCCTATTACTCCTACTACTCCTCCTCCTCTCTCCTCCTCCTCCTCGTCCTCCTGCTATTGCACAGCTACAGCTGCAGCTGCAAGTGCAGCACTCACCAGCTCTCAATAGCAGCTCTCAATAGCAGCACTCAACAGCAACATGCACCATCTTGGGAATTGAATTTTCGGGTCGAGTTTTGACAGGGGCGCAGATGCCTTAGCTAATGCTCGGAAAGATGGGAGGGATGATGACTTGCAAGGATTGGCAGGTTTCTGGGCTTTTGGGGGTTGAGGAGGTGAGGGAGGGGGGTTTGGTTGCGGAACTTTTCATGTTGTGTCTCGTTCAGTGGATCTCACTTTGCTCGGCCCTTCAGTGTTTCACGCTTCGGTAATTCCTGCAGTACTTCACAGTTGACTACATCCTGGGCCCTACAGCCTCTTCGAGCAGGCCTGTGGTGATCAGAGCTGTCAACCCGAACCCCAAACCCCTGAGCGCCTGACAACCTTGGGAGACTTGTGACTTTCAGGTTGCATGTCGGAAAGGGTCTTCAGGAGGTCCAAAGGGCTCATTGCTAGGCTTGCGTCTATTGCCCCTCCATACTACGGCTGGACTCATCGACAGTAGATGATTTAGGGTCACGCTATTTGGGTCCTTAGCCCCCAAAACTGAAAGCAATGAAGGCCAGAAACGTCAGGTCTACAAACCCTGTGATATGAAACTAATGAGGGTCACTGTTCTTTCTTGTTGCAAAGACACTGCTTTTTGAACTAGGGTGCGTTCTGACATACGGAATTAAGCGATCTTCGCAAAGGGAAAGCTTTGACAAGTGCAACTGACACGTGTAGAACACAAGAACTAAGCGTCCAACAAAAGGAAGGGCTTTGGAAATCGGACCTCGAGTGTGTCGCAAACATCGCTGTGCACAGTTGCACGCGAGCACTGAGCGCGAACGCCTGGTGGCAGTTGTGATTTTTGAGCATGGAAAATTTTTTGTTGCGAGTACGTTCGCGCAAAAGATGCGCCGAGTTTCCTCTCGTTTGCGTTCGTTGTACCCGACAGAGGCGCCATGTGCAAAGTCGGGGGGTTGGGGGCCATGTTCGGGCCTCTGGGACGTAGGGTTGGACGTGATGCCCCGCTGTTGCTGAGCAGCGCCATGGAATTCCTGTCGGTTGCCAATAGTTTCCTGACCCCGTAGGACCGTAGGACCGTAGGACCCGATCTCCTATGGCATCGCGGAGCAAACGAAGAACTGTCGTGCGGTTTAGGGGAGGTTGGGGCTTCCCTCGGGCTTAGGGAAACCTTTTGGCTTCAAGCTTTGGGTGGGTTTCAGTCATCGCTGCACGGAGCGCAAGGAGAGAAGGTGCCAAGATTTGCCGAGAGGAAAGGGGTATGGTGTTGTGTGGTCGCTCGCCGGTTTTTGTATGCTACCTGGAGCCTTGCGCGACTGTCAGCGAAGAGAGCCGCCAAAAGGCTCCAACAGTCTTTGCGCGGCTCGAACCCCCTGAGCCGAGGCAGAAGTCGAAGTGGGAGACCAAGAGCCTGCAGGCCGCACTGCAGGCAGTGGCCGAGTTCTTTTGAAGCTCGCCGGCTTGGGGGCCAGGGAAAGGGGATGTGCATTTCAAAGCCCGCCCCTCTTATGAAACGGTTTGTAATGCCGTCAAAATAGAGCATTATGATGGGATGGCTGCCGTAGTAAAAGGGAAAGCTGATCCAGACTAGACTGCTCCGAAGTCTTTAGGCTTCAGGGGCTTGACATGGTTTGACCTCTGGGTCCGAGAGCTTAGGGGCTGCCTTGAAGTCCGCCGTCATGGCGGGGAGGCTCACGCGCAAGGCCATGGCCGTGCTGTGCTGCATCAGCTTGATCGATTGCATCAACTTCACCATGTTAAACCCCTACGTGGATGAGCTGGTGGCCCATGTGCTTGACAAGCCTCCCGGCGATCCTGGCATATCCATTTATGTCTCCATCTTGGTGGGGTCTTACGCCCTGTGCGAGGTCTTGTTCAGCCCCATGTGGGGCTTGCTAGCTGACAAGTTCGGCCGAAGGCCTGTCTTATTGACAGGCCTTGCTGGATCAGCGGTCTCGTCGGTTTTACTGGGTCTTGCAGACAGCTACCCAACTGCTCTTGGTGCTCGCCTCTTGGATGGCTTCTTTTGTGGGAATGAGTGTGTTGCAAATACCTACTTGGGTGAGTTGGTGGACTCTGACAATGAAGCTCAAGCCTTTGGCACCTTGGGCGCCGTCTTCTCATTTGGGCTTTTCCTGGGTCCCATGCTGGGTGGAGGCCTGGCGCATCCCGCGGGCTGGGAGCCGCAACTATTTGCCGACACGTTCTTTGAGCGCCATCCGTTCCTTCTCGCTAACCTGCTTTTTGCTGTCTTGGTGACAGCCGTGTTTGCTTTGGGCCTTGTCGCGCTGCCCGAGACTCGGAGGAATGGGCAAGATGCAAACCTGCTTCAAGACACAGAGGGTGGTGGTGCAAGGAGGCTTGGACACCTTCTTCCCCAAGGCCGGAAGCTTCGGCAGCTGTTGATCGCAAGCAGCCTCCTAAGTGGCTACGTCGCTGCCCGTCTGAACAGCTTCATCCTGGTCTCGTCCCTGCCGCGGACTTTGCACGGCCTGGCCATATCGTCACACCAGCTTGCATGCATCCAAGCCTGTGCTGCCGTCATGTTAGCCCTGAACCAGGTGACCTGCTATACATGTCTAGTGAACAGGGCCGGGAATCACGCTAGCTACGCCCTGGGCCTGCTTTGGACGATCGTCGTCACCTTGCCTATGCCCCTGTATTACATGGCCGAGCAACATCAGTCAACCTTCTGGCGGTTGCTGCCAATCACGCTCTGGCAAGCGACAAGTCAGTTGGGATTTGGCATCGCTTTCCCTATCTGCACGGTGCTTGTCAACAAAGAGTGCAGTGCACACAATCGGGCCGTGGTGAATGGATGGTGCGGCTCGCTGAACGCCCTTGCTCGTGGCCTGGGCCCGGAAGCTGCTGGCGCCTTGGTGCACGTGGGCTGCGCCCTGGAGACGTGGGATCATCGTCTGGGGCGCTACCTCGGTTTCTATGTCAACCTCATTCCAGCATCGGTGCTTTGGCTGAATAATTGCTGCACAAACCTGCTTCGTTCTGACAGTCACATGCAGGTTCTTGGAGGGGTCGAAGGGCTCTTCGTGCGGGTGAACACATGCAAGACAGCTCACAGGGTTTTGATATGTTTTGGCTACAGTGCGAGATTTCGCATGTTTGGTCATCGGGTTCCAGGAAACAGAAAGCCGGAAGCACGTCGGGCTTCGCGATTCGTTGCTGGTGTAGTTCCTGCAGGATTGTATCACACTTGGCGTTGTGCATGGACATCTTGAAGAATTCAGACGTGGATGTGAAAGGTGTTAGGACAGAGGTCAGGCGAGGGCAGCGCAAGGGGGACTTCAAGGGTGAGAACTTGCTGCAAACCAAGAAGGGGCGAGATCAGAGGTTTAAGAGATAGCAAAGTGCACTGGTCTTTTTTCTGAACAGCCTGAACACTTGTAGGTCCTTGGCCATGTCGGTGAGCAGGTCAGCGCTGTTCTAGTGCTTCGTCAGCGTACAGGGACCTCGGCATCAGAGTGTCCGTGGCAGCGCCGCAGCGCTGCTGCAGAAGCGGAGGGCGAAGCTTGCGAACTCGGTGGTAGGTGACAGGTCTGCCTGCGCCAAAAAGTGGGGACCCTTGCCTTCTCAGCCAGCGGGGTTCAGGATCGGATCAGAGTTTGACGATTGCAACGCGTTTGTTCTCAATTTCTTTAATAATACCTACCCCCCCATAAGATAGCTGCATTCTCTAGGAGTCATGCCAGCTTCATTCATACATACCTGAACCCCCAGCATCCTATGGCGTGTAAGGAGGTGAACTCGCACTTCGTTCTCTTATTTCTTTCTATTTTCTTTCTCTCTCTCGCTCTCTCTCTCTCTCTCTCTCTCTCTCTCTCTCTCTCTCTCTCTCTCTCTCCTTGCGGTGGCCAGGACAACGTCGCAGAGTTGTTGTGGCCCATGGGAGAAAGACAATATTGTTGCCAGATGCATGAAAACAACATAGCTTAAGACTACCACAGTCGATGCGGAAAGAGAATGGGACACATGCAGAACAGAGCAGCGGAGCTTGTCAATTCGCCAGGCTGCTCACAGCTTTTGCACGCATGGCTCCGGTGGAGAAGAGGCTTACGTGCAAGGCCTTTTCGGTCCTGTGCTGCATCAGCCTGATAGATTGCATCAACGGCACCATGCTCTCGCCCTACGTGGATGAGTTTGTGGCCCATCTGCTAGCCAAGCCCCGTGGTGACCCCGGCATCTCTATTTGGGTCTCGGTCTTGGTGGGCTCCTACTCCTTGTGCGAGGTCCTCTTCAGCCCCATGTGGGGTCTGCTGGCCGACAGGTTTGGCCGGCGCCCGGTTCTTCTGGTGGGCTTGGCGGGCTCCGCGGTGGCGCCGCTTCTACTCGGCCTTGCAGACAGCTACTGGGCAGCGCTGGCAGCTCGCCTCATGGACGGCTTCTTCTGTGGCAACGCGTGCGTCGCGAGGACCTACTTGGGCGAGTTGGTGGATGCCGAGAATGAAGCCTGGGCCTTTGGCACGATGGGTCTTGTCTTCTCCCTTGGCCTCTTTGTTGGCCCCGGTTTGGGTGGAGCGCTGGCAAACCCGGCGGACTGGGCTCCAGGGCTCTTTGAGTCCACCATCTTCGAGCGCCACCCCTTCTTGCTGTCCAACCTGATATTCTCTTGCCTGGTGGTCTGTGTCTTCATACTGGGTCTTGCAGCCTTGAAAGAGACCCGCAGGCCACGGGAGGGCGAGTCATTCCTTCCAGCGGACGCAGACGCAAGGCGCACGTCAAGGTTCCCGCAAGGCCGCCGGTTGTGGCAGCTGTTGATCACGAGCAGCTTGATGTATGGCTATGTGGCTGCTCGCATGAACTCCTTCGTGCTCGTGTCATCCTTGCCTGGGAACCTTGGAGTAGACGTGGCGGTTGCGAGATGTTGCAAGTGTGGCATGTGTCTGTGTGTTTGTCCATCCGAAACCCCAAGGTGACTTTAGAAACAGCCGAGGAGTATGCGAGGACTCGGGCTGTCGTCTCATCAGATCGCATACATCCAGACTTTTGCTGCCCTTGCACTGGCACTGAACCAGGCTTCCCTAACCCTAGACGCTAAGCTACACCGCGAGTCTGTTGTAGTAGCTGCCTTCAGATGCTGCCCGTCTAGCCTCCCTGGATGTGAAGCCATGAACGCAGACCATAGCCAAAGTATCCTAGACTTCGGCCCGGTTGGTCCTCATGGGCCCTAACTACATCTGATACCATACTATGTATCGGTTCATCACACGGCTCTCTCTTCACTCTGGAATCCATCCCACCTGTCAGTCTTGCCCATGAATCCGCCCTTGAGACCCTAACTCTCATATCTTGGTCTAGCCGTTCACACCCTTGTCTTACCGTATGATCAGGTCTAGAAACCGTACCATCATGAGTCTTTCTACGTGACAGGAACTCTCTTGACAAGGAACCCGGCCTCGGGACCCCAACCGCCTGTCTAACCTTCCGGAATCTCCCTGTCACACCTTTCGCACTCATAATAAGCCTTCGGGACGCACCTTTCATCTGCCCTGAAATGCCCTGAAGCCCTGGGCTAGGTGACGTTTTACCGTTGCTTGGTGAAGAAGTTCGGGCCCCACATCAGCTGTAGCATCGGGCTGCTTTGGACCATCATCCTCACTTTGCCCGTGCCTCTCGTTTTTATGACCCTCGGTTGCACCCCAGCGAATCGGGAAGCCGCACCAGACACTCTTAGGTTGAACAGCTGCAGGGGAGAAATGGGTTGGCTGTTTGTGTTTGTCATTAGAAGTGGGTGTTGCAGCCTTTCCGTCATTGCTTCGGAGTCTGGGAGGCCTACATGGAGTCTAACTAGTACAGAAGTTCGAGCAAGCATTGCAGTTCTCTCTCTTCATTCCATCAACTTTAAAGCGTCAGCTACTTTGGAAGTGATAAAAAAGGCAGGCAATAGCATGCGGCGCAAGTGGACTTGGCACTTGTGTTTTGTTGTCCTGTGGCTGTTTGGAGCAGTTGAACTCAGCAGCCGCAGTATGATTCATGCCAGTGCATCTATGCAGTCAACCAAAGCAGTCTGAACAGCCGGCGTTTACACACCCGAACAGTATGCAGGTAGATAAGCCTTACAGCGAGCAAAGAACCTAGTTGCGCGATCACGCGTGTGTTCGCTCTTTGGCTTCAACAGAAGTAACAGAAGTATGAGTCGATACGATATCAGTGTCATATGCTGTCAAGAGGTAGAAGCCAACAATGGAAGACCACAACTGCATGTGCACCCGTGCTAGGGTTGTGCTACGAACGTAGATCTTCGAGCCACCGGAGCTCCGGACCCTGCAAAGACCCAAAAGTAACGAGGCTGCCGCGGTTCTTAGCAAGGCGCACACGGGGCTGTGGCGGGAGCATTCTCGAATCCAAACTGCTGCCTTCTCCGGGTGTGTGCCTTTTTAACGTTTTTGCCGTTGGCAGGAATATCGGATGACTGGTGAACCTGCTTCACGGCTGTGAGGGATGCATGTCAATGCATGGCTCATTTGGCTGCATTCGTTCATCGTCCTTTCGCATCTGCTGGTGCATAACTTGTGCAGAAACTCACTAACTACTGAGCCCTCGGCCGCGTCCGGGCTGTCCGGAGTCTGTCTCTGCCGACTTACTCATTCACGGACGACTTTACTGCCATTCAAGAAGACAAGCGTGAGAGGAGTCGTAGGCGCCCGAAACCGGCCTCCATCCCGGCTTAGGGGTTGAGGGTTTTTGACATGCACCGGCTTGCGCTGTCAACGCGGCGGACCTGGCTTTCCCGGCATTGCCGTCAGTCCGTGGTTCTGTACGGTTAGAAGGGGTGTACCTGCGGGAACTCTGACGCAGTCGACTCAGGACAGATTCGACACCATCCCAGGCGTGGCGCCTGGTACCCATTACGGTGTGGCAGGCCCTTAACCAACTTGGATTTGGCACTGCTGTCCCACTTTGCGCCGTGCTGCTCAACAAGGAATTCACGGCACGCAATCGGGCTGTGGTCAACGGCTGGAGCTGCTCTCTGAATGCCCTCTCACGTGGCGTGGGCCCTGAGATTGCCGGTGCTTTGGTGCACCTAGGCTGCTCCCTTGAGACTAGGCCCACATTAAGCAAAGGTTTGCACTTTGCATGTCTTTAGGGGTAGTATGCCTCCTCTTCCACCCTCTGCCAGACTCTCACCCAGCCGAGGAGACAGGGAGCCTTCGTCTGGGACGCTACCTTCCATTTTATGTCAACCTACTTCCGGCAGCTGCCACTCATCGTTAGCTAGCATTCTGACAGTTTGTTTAGATTTGTGGGAGGACGTGTTGTCGTCGAAGCATTGCGACAGATGGTGTGCGCAGTCGTAAAAGTTAGCGCAAAAAAGCCCGAGGTCGGCGCTTGCTTGGTGTTCCGCCAGCGGGAGGCTGCTTCGCAGCCGGCAGCTTCTCATGCCTGTGGCTCCGAGCTCCGGGACGAATAAAAATGCTGTGGTGAGAGCTCTCAGCTTCGCGTGGCAATAGGCTTGCGACTGTGAGCACCTGGTTAGCACAAATTGGCTTTGCGGCAGCGACAGCGGCTCAGACATTTGGTCAGACTGCAACGCTGCGCGAGGACCACTGAGCTGCGGTGCGACATGCAAAAAGCAAGAGCCTTGCAGTCGACTGCTGCTCCCTCCTCAATTCTGTTTAAGAGTTTGACGTGATATGCAGGAGCTTCCAGACCGGAAACCCCAAACTTGGGATTTTGGTGCGAAGCAAGACCTGTTGCTTTGTGGCTCCTCGCCGGGCTTGCGGAGAAAGATATACTGTACGGCCACTGGCAGCACTGTCAATCCCAGTATAGCTGCTCCAAGTGATGTGTCTGTGGGACTCCTGGAAAGGTTATGTTTAAACACAGACCTTTGGAGTTATTACATTGGGGTGGGGGGGTGGGCGGGGGGAGGGGGGTGGGCGGGGGGCAACAGAAAGCCGTAGACCCCGAAGCATACACAACCCCCGAATCGATCTCCTCATCGACCACGAAGACGCCTAAGAGGCCCCCAAAGACCCTGAGATGCCAGAGGGTTTTAGGGTTCAGGGGTTTGGGATCTTCTCCTTATACGAACAGGCCCTAATAGGGATTAGAGTACACCCCCCCCCCCCCCCTATGAGAATCCCCATCAAGAACTGCCTCAGTTTCAGTGGGACACATTCCCCAAGTTTGGGGGTTTAGGGCACCCGGCGACCTACAGAGGCCTGGTTGCGAGGGTTTAGGGTCTAGGGTTTAGGGTTTAGGGTTTAGGGTTGAGGGCTTAGGGCTTAGGGCTTAGACATCCACAGACCTCCGCCGACCCCAGAGGCGGCTCCAAGAGACAGCCGGAAGACGCAGGACCGTGCAGTGTTTCATCTGAGCTCTTTTTTTGGCTTTGGCAGACTGCTGGATGTGTGTTCTGTGAGCTCTTCTAGCTCTTCTAGCGGTGTTGTTCTGAAAGAAAGGGTCGTTGATATTGTCGGTTTGAGTTGCTTGCTTACTGGTTTTAGTTTTGTTTTTGGTGCAGGTTGTGGTGTTGTTGGGTGTTGGTTGTTGGTCGTTGTCTGTTCGTTTCTTGCACGCTTCTTTCACGTGGGTTCTTGATGCTTCTGGTGGTTCTGGTTGTTGATTGTTTTGCAGCTGTTGTTGTTTCTGTTATGGTGCTGCTGCTGCGGCTCGTAGACTGCGGTCCTGTCTAATGTCTTTTGAAGAGCGGGCGCGCGAATTTGCGGGACGGTGGCGTCAGGGCCGCCCTCACCTTTTTTGCCTTCGTGTTACCTCTTTTTCTGCCTCGTTTTACATTCGTTTTACTTTTCTGTTTTAAAGTTTTTGTTTTCCATTTCCCTTCTAAAAGCCTGGATCCCGGCAGATCCCGGCTGGCCTAAGAAAAAGGTGACCGCGAAAGGTCAAAAACAAGTCAGGGCGGCCCCGGTACCTTTTTTATTACCTTTTCAGGCCTTTTTGCGCCTATTTTTCCACATCTTTATTCATGCTGGGTTTTTTTGGAGTACACCACCAATATCGGCTCACAACCCTACAGGACCCTGCAAGCCGGTACTGGCTTTGTTTTGGAAGCCTAGCCTATAGCCCTGCTTGCCTCCATTTTGGTGGTCTTGCTTCAGGTTCTCAACTTGCCCATGAGCTGGCACAAAGCCAAACTATCGACCCCTATGACCTGGATCGGCTGGCAATTTGACTTCCGCACCTACACGGTTCACCTCGAGCCCGCTAAACTCAAGCGTCTGCCCGCGTTGCTGCACGATATCGTGAACAAAGACGCGGGACTGTTCCAGATGTCTTCTATGAGACCTGGAGTATGCTCTGAGGATGTCATATCGGCCACATCGGAGCCCGAAGACAAGGCAAGGACATCACAGATTGAAGACGCCAGAAGGCATGCAGAGCCTTGCAGACCTTGCAAACCCCGCACGACGGGGATGTGCCAGGTGTGGTAGTTCTGGAAATTCTTCGCGAGGCAATCTGCGAGGAGGGGCTGGCGAGAGGTCCAAGAGTGTAGCTGAAGCGGAGTCCTCTGGTCGCAAGGTCCCTTGGCCCCCTGGTGTTCTGGTCCACTCCTCCTAGGAAACTCTCAGCACTCAAAGGCTCAACGGAGAGGTTGTGGCTGGAGACACTAGACCATAAAAGGTTGGAAACCTTCAACCTGTAGAGAGTAGATGCTGATTGAATTTAGGCCGTGCAAAGGAATGCAGATGCTGATTGAAATGCCTGGTGTACCAAACAAAGTCTGCATCCATTGCTGCCCTTCAGCTTCAGGGTCCATGGCCTCGCAGTAAGTACTAATTCTGATCGGCTGTGGCTTTCACTGCGGCCGTAATTAGCCTCGCGTTCCCGTTGTGCCTGCGCCCGCGAAATGCGAGCAACCGGGGCACAGCCCTGCAGCCAGGGGATGCCAAGTGAGGCTTTGCTTTCCGAGGAAGTGACCGGCGTTCTGCATTTGTTGATGGCCTTGATAGACCCTTATAGACCGCCAGAGTGCCGAAAATGGGCCTTGTCTGCTCTTACTCTGTATTCCGAAGTCTGCTACAGCCTCTAGGCCACCAATTTTCTTTCTGCCTTCTCTTGCTTAGCCAGGTCCTTTAAGGGCTTAGGATTTCCTAGACAGTAGTTTCCCTTCTTCGGGGTGGGGCTTGGGGATTTGTGAAGGTTCATGAGTGTTATCTCTCCTCAAACATTGGAATTTAAGCTCGTGTTCAAGTTGGGTGAATTTTGGCGCGGGCGTTGCGGATGACCGGCTGGAAAGCCGGCCATAGTGCTTCGCTGGAATTATGGGGCCGCCGAAAGGCTTCACCGATGTCCATGCAGGTGCCGGGGAGCTCGCGCAAAGTACTGCGCCAGACCATGTGCCTGCGTGAAGCGTGAAGCGCGCGCGCCAGGAAATGAGGTGCGGATTTTGACAGGCGAGGGGAAAGCTTCCTAACTCCAGGGACCCCCAGGCGACTTTGCGGCACCTCGTCGTGTCGCACGCGGGCCGCCCAGTCTTCCAGCAGGCCCTTGCTGGGTCCGGACTCCTGGAAGGAGTCGTCGGGTTGAAGTGAAGAAAGGAGCAAGAAGAATAAAGGTTTAGGGTATTGTCTTTCTTTCTTTCTTTTCTTTCTTTCTTCCTTCCTTCCTTCCTTCCTTTCTTTCTTTCTTTCTTTCTTTCTTTCTTTCTTTCTTTCTTTCTTTCTTTCTTTCTTTCTTTCTTTCTTTCTTTCTTTCTTTCTTTCTTTCTTTCTTTCTTTCTTTCTTTCTTTCTTTCTTTCTTAACAACATGAGAACTAACTGCAAATAAAAACTATGCAGGACTTTCAGCTGACTTGCCGGTGAAGGAGAAGACTGCGGCAAGAAGGTGCTGGGCCAAGTCCAAGGTTGACCCCAACAAGGCAACCCCTGCAGAAGTCCAAAGGCTGCGGAAGCTTCAGGCAGCACAGATGCCTTCGCCGCACCTGCGACGAGCCGTTACTCAGCTGTCGCGCTGCCTGAAATGCGGCTCGACCGAGAGTCGCTCTGGCAAGCGGTGGCAATCGTGTCCCACCGCCAAGTGCGTAACATGAAGGCTCTAGCTCTTCAGAAGAACCGCCTGAAGTGCACACAAGTTGCTCAGCGCAGTGCTATGTGCCGGAGAGAGATATTTTTATTCCCTTGGCCCAGATGAGTCTTATCATGTTTCATAAGTTCCATTGTCCTGCGCGGTGGGGACAGTTGGCCCGCTGTTTGAGGCAGCGGAGCACAACGTGCTGTTCACGCGCGACGCAGTGTGCTACCCTTGCCGCTCTTTTGGATGCAAGGTGAGTGTCAATCGCAGCAGCATGTTGCTGGATGTGTGTGGCGGGGGACCTGCCACATGGACCGATTTGGAAGCGGAGGATAGGAGCCAGTTCCGGTCGTGTCAAGCGTTGGCGAGCCCCGAGTGCCACCCCTGAGCGCAGCCAAGCGGACTGCCACCCGCGCTGCACTTTCAGACTAGGACAGCCGCGTTGTCCTGATGTCCGACAGCGCAGCGGCATACGGCACGGTGCTTTGTGGCTCTTGGCAGAGCATGATCCGCATCTCTGATTTTCACAGCATCTTCAGTGGTGGCCAAATTGAGTCGACGTGGGCTCCTTCCTACAGTATTATGATATTTCATTTAAACGCAGTTCATAAAAAAATCTGGTTCATCAGCAAATATTTCAAAATAATAGAAGTCAAGAAATAAGTAAATCAGGTGTTTGGTTTATGGTTATAATTATGTCATTAGTGCTAATTTGAATGATGTCATTAGTGCTCATTTGAATATTTTATTTAGGGTTTACTTACGAGGGTGGTGAAGCTCCTTAGGCTCGCCCCAGGACTAGGACTGTGGTCAAGTGTGCTCCATGTCCCACTAGCGCCAAGCACTCGCCATGCGCGGTTCGTCCGCGGCGTCCCCCGATTGAATTACGTGGTGGTTGCGGTGGTTGTGGTGGTTGTGATTGCGGCGCTGGTGTTGTGTGTCGTTTGTTGGTTGTTGTAAGCTGTTACAACTTTGTTTGTTCTGAGTTGGCCCTTAAAAATATGAAGTTGCCATGAAGTGGGAGATCCGGTTTGGGGTTTCCTTCTCCCCCACCCAATGTGTTTACGTCTGAGGAATCGTGCATGAAGCCGAAGGCTCAACTGTGCAGCCCCCAGGGCAAACTGGCTCCAGTTTGTGGGTGTTTTTTGCCTCCAGGACATGGGCCTTCGGCAGGGTCTAAGATCGTAGGTTTTGGGGGGCCTCGGAGCTCTAAGGTTTCTGATGTCCCAAGCACACAGCAAACACTGTAAGGCCGAATCTGCTGACGGCAGCTCCGCCAAGAGGCAGAAGACGCGGTAAAAGCAAGGCAAAAAACCCGAGAGTGCAGGGGCTGGAGTCACTGTAGGCGTTTGGGTTGTTACATAGGTGTCACGTTTGTGATGCAAGAGGAGATGTGGTGCGAAAGAAAAGGGCCATTTCATGAAGTCTGGTGCTTGTCTATTGCAGGTGTGCTTAGTTTTTCAGGGCAAGATTCCGTGATGAAGTAACTTTCATCTATGTTTCCAATGTGATTGCTGTCTGGAGTGGATGGCCCATGTTGGGCCCAATGTCGGGCTCGTCTCGACTCTACGACCCGGAGTACTGTTGTGCAAAGAATATGCTGCGGTGCAACGGCAAAGTTACTTATGGTGCGGCATGTGCCTGCATTGGGAGTCCGGCTGCTCCGCAAGTTATCAGGGGGTTTCTGACCGGTACCCTTTGCACAAGTCGGTGTATATTTCGAAAACTCCATCATTACTCACATTGACGTGTTGTTGAGGTAGAAGGCGGCTGATCTCGTGTTGTTCGCCATTGTCAAGGGCTTGTCGACGACCGATATTAACTTTGTGGGCCATGAAAAGAGCCCTGTTTGGAAAGTATTGCGTCCAGATTTCTTACAAAGTGGAGCGAGAAGAGGGGCGTCTAAATCCATTCAAGATTCAAGATGCTACGAAGTGCTGAGGCCGATCCACTGGACCCGGCCTTATCCGACCGCTTCGCCATGCAGCTGCGCCTGGAGGGCTGCCTTCGCCTCTCAGCCCTGTTTCAGTTAAAAAGGTTTAGGGAAGTTTAGGGTTTCGGGTTTGGCGGCGAGGATTTACGGGTCTCGAGTCAGTGACGGTTCGGCGTCGGCACCTCAGGGAGCCCAGCGGTGAGGAGTCCTGCTGCAAAAGGGGCGTCCTTGAGAGAGCCCTCGTTGAAAAGTGGGTTGAGTCTTGAGGCTTTGGAGGGGGTTTGGGGTGAGTGGTTTCGTAATATGGTCTTCAGCCCGGAGCTAAGTCGGCAAGCAGTGGGACGAAGCTCGCCAGATCATGAGCGTGGCCCTTAGTATCGGAGTGCTTTTGGATGGCATCTGTGTGTCAAAAAGTTCGGAGTGATCAAAAGGGCACCGAAAGGTTAATATCGGAGTAGCAGTGCTGTGTGATAAGGTCTGACGGCGGAGCCGCAAGATCAGATGCCATTGCTGCAGTCTTTGCAAGAAGGCAGCGACCCCATTGTTCGGTTTGGCTTCGGGTTCAGAAGCGAATGCCAGCGGATGCGAGAGGCCAGATGCCTCATGGCTTTTAAACATTTTGAAGCCCGATCCTGGCAAGAGCCGAATGCTTCCCTCCCCAACCTCCCGGCGGGCTCCACACTGTTCACACGTGAGAACACTTTTTGAAAGCCCCTTCTCTCCGACCCCGAGTTAGCCTGGATGCCATCACGGTGCCCGCTGAGATGCGCCGCTTGCTGCTGCGTCTGGTGCCAGATGACTGTTTTACTTTGGGGCTTTCGGGGCGTTAGGGTTCTGGAGAGTGCCAAGAGGTCTGACGTTCACGAGTTCGGAAGGGGTGCTTTGGCTTTCTTTGGGCTTGAGTTGCGTTCTTCTCTCGGTCAGCCCTGGCTCTGCGGTCCCCTGTGGTCTTCTGTTGTGGTTCTCTTTGGTCCCCTTGCGCGAAGTCTGCAGTTTACGCCGTACTGAATGTCAAGTTTGTGTACGAGCTGCGACAGCATCGAGGAATGCTGCTAGTCACGGCGCTTGGAGAATGCTGGTTTTCCAGAGTTGAGTTTAGACAGACATCCCGGCAGGTTTGCAGCAGCTCCAGCTAAAGTTGCAGACCTAAGCCTACCTAAACCACATGCGGGAAGAAACCTGGGCCTAAATGATGGCCTGGACCTGAAGTCTGAAGCAGAAGAAAAGCCCGATACAATCTGCGCAAGGAGCCCAACAAAACCACGACACAAAACCCTTTCCTGATATGCAATTGCTTGCGCATCTAATGTTGTTCGAGATGTTCGAGGTGGTTTGCAGGGTCGTGTTGTGGCGTTGGAGACTTGGTAGGCTCGGTGGAATCTGCTCCGGTGTTGCCGTGGTGGCTTTCTTGCTAATCCACAACATGCCTTGTGAAGCTGAACCCTTTAGCCCGTTCCTTCCAAATGGCGATTCCTGAATTCTGGGCAGCCAGGTGCAAGCTTTGGTGGCAGAGTGTCGCAGGCCTGTGGGTGAAGGTCAGAAAGAGAAGTTCAGAGAAGTTAAGTGGGCGACTAGCCTCCGGCTCTTCGGACGTAGACTCGAGAAGCCGTGGAAACGTGCATTGCCGCAGGCCTCAGTTCACAATACGTCTCTTCTACCCAGGTGGTGTTAGCCATGGATGTAGGTAGGACATCGATGAGGGAGCTTTAAAATGCAGAACCTGAAGCACAAGCCAAAACGCGCGACCGGCGAGCCTAGGACGGCACCTCTTCTGTTTATCCCGATAAAGGAGACATCCCGTTGTCTTTTGGGCAACCGAAAATGAATCATGTGCTAAATTCAAACCCGTTTCCCAAAACCTCAAGAAGAATTGTTGCGTCCCACAGCAGTGAAGACTCCGAGAGCAGGATCGGAAGTCCCCACATCGAGCTGTCCGGCGCCCGGCTCCAGATAGCGATCGCACATGCTGGTTTGGCACAAGGGCACAAGGGCCTGGGTTGTTTTGAAGGGTTCTGTTTTGACGAGACGCTTGAGTCTGCACACTGCATATCGACAACTGTTTCCGCCCGTGCTGGGGAAGCCTGGATCTGATTGTTCTTTGGCAAGTGCGCCCGCCATCTCCGGCTGAACAGATGGCGGCACAAAATGCAGGAATAGAAGCAAAAACAAAAGGAAAGAGAAAGAATGAAGGGAGGAAGGGAGGAACCCAGGAAGGGGAGGGAGGGAGGGAGGGGAAGGAAGGGGGGAGGGAGGGGGGGAGGGAGGGAGGAAGGATGGTCGTGAAGTCATGAAGAATAGTTCAAGACCTATACCAACCGTTTCCATTCCCGCATCCAAGCATTGTGTTGCCCTGCCCCGGCACGAGGGAGGTGACCCCGTCCGGACCCTGGAGGAGAAGAAGAAGAAAAGAACGGAAGGGGGGGGTGAGAAGGGGGCCTTCGGTCCCGAGCGAGGCCTACGGAAAGACAGGAGGAAAACAGAGGGAAGAAAGAGAAGAAGCAAGACATAATTTGCGGCTAATTATTAGCCGTCGCGCATGAGGCACTTTGAGCCGGAGGTCATTCTACTCATTCGCCAAGCGTGCCGAAAGCCTGGTCGACCATCTCGTCCTCCACTCACGGTGGACTCCAAGATGTCTCCGCCACCGAAGAAGCAGTGCTTTGAACGCCTGAGCCATGCATTGGCTCTGCCCATCTGTGTCGTGCCAGCTTCCACCCACGTCCTCCGGAGTGGACGTGCTTTGCGGCTGAGCACTAGGCGCACATCCTGAACAGCAGCTTGGCCTGAGGATGCGCCATCTCGCCCGTGGCTTCAATCCGGGCCTTGCCGAAGCCTCCCGAGAAGTTAAACCAGTCTTGTTCTGCCTCGAGCCTGATTTCCAGCAATGGTACGCCTTCTTGCGCCCACTTGTAATCGTGTGCCATAATCCTGCCCGACAAGAGGTGTTCGCCTTGGCTTGGCACGCAGGAGTTTACGTGCGCCAACTAGTTCTGTGAAGTGCTGAGGTCCGACCGGACCTTCTTGGTAAAGGCTGTCCGCGCCGTCGACCCAGTAGCCTCAGATGTTGAGGAGGGTTGTTAACAGGCTGTGGGCGCGTATGGCCAGCAATGTACGGTTTGTCGTAGAGCCCGCAGTGTGATGCATTACTTTCTGGCAACGCGGTTTCTCACAAATCGAATCGAATACCCGCTGCTGCTATTCGAACGAGCAATGGCAGCATGGAAGACAAATTGCACAAGGTTCAAAAACTCCAGATGCAACGTCCTAAGCTTTAGCGGGCCCCAAACCCGAACAACCCGGCGTAGGATGTTTAGAACATACAAAAAACCACGTATGTGGCATCAGGCGCCTTCAGGTCGGTGCAATCAGTTCCCTAAGCTGACTTGAGGTAACTAACTCGTACCCCCCCCCCCCCTTGCTTGGTGGTAGCAAATCGCCATCAACAAGCCTCAGGCTGTGAGCCCGTACATACGCCACTTATCCTCAACTACACACGCAATCTGGCCCAAACAAAGGTCCGTCGTGTTTTCAACACTTGTTCAATAGATGTTCGTGGCAACAGCCCCGACTTTCTCTACGTTTGAGAGCTTCGGATGCCACCGTCGGTCGACCGACCCAGGCAGAGCTCCAACTTGCTCGATCTGTCATTCGAGAGTTTGCATTTGCATCGTGTTGTAGCTTTACGCCTGACTCGACCCACTTTGAGCTAGGGGCCTAGTCTTTGTCTTACCCTACCCATCTCCTGATCCGTCTTGTTTCCGTTGACATGCCAGCCTGCCAACCCTGATGGTCGACCCCGCTGGGGGGCAATTTCAACCCGATTCAACCCCCTGGCACACAGCCAGCACGCTTCGTGACGTGATGTCCGCTTACCAGGTGCTTCGTGCCAGCGTCAGTCCCTGAGATGCGTTGTGTGGGCAGTGTTGCGCATGCATGGCAACGCATGGGGTTTTGGGCCTACTTTGTGCCTTAGCCTGACCTGATCTTAACTTTGTTTCTTCATCCTGGTTAGGATGTGGCCAGACCAGACAACCCATTCTTCAACCCACCACCCCCAAACCACACAGGAATGCACGCAGAGAGCCGGCTATGTGGGTGCCAACAAAACCACACGGGCCACATCGTAGGTCCTTACAACCTAACCATGCCTAGGCCCCCACCCCCTGAAAACGGCGCCCCAGAAACCATCCTCGGCCACTACACTTAGGAGTACTTGGAAATAGTTTTTAATTTTTGGGTACTATAATTCCTAAGAAACAGCATAAAATTTAGTTCAGTATAGTAGGGTGTGTGCACAGAAGCTCTCCTCTGTGGTGCCTTAGGCCCTTGCCCGAGGCCAGGTCCTCAAGATGTTCTGCATCGGCTGTGTCTTTCCTCCTCTGTGCATTGGTAATGGGTTGGTCGTGAAAGCGCGAAGCCAATGTTTGAAAAACGGGTAGGGGGAGAACAAAGACCAGGACAGAGCTTATGATTGACGATGTTTCCAGTATAAGTTGCAGAAAGTGATCATTTGTCTCAGCGCGGCTCAGAAGTCACGAGCATTCCTTACGGGCCAAGAGAGGCCCTTCATAATCGGTGTGCTTATCTGTGCTGCCTTGATGACCGCCGTGCACACGCTCGACCATTCTCGCGTTCGGTTCGCCCGTCAGTTGAGGGTTTTTTCGTGCCACTCGTGTTCCACAGCCCCGCTCATCACTTGCCACGCCTCCAGACCCTAACTCTCAAATTTTGGTCTAACTGTCCATGCCCCTGCTGTGGAATCGCATGCCAGGTCACCTCTCTCTCTCTCTCTCTCTGGCTCGCTCTCTCTCTCTCTCTCTTTGTTTCTCTCTCTCTTTCTGTCTTTCTCTCTTTCTCTCGCTCTCGTTCTCTCGTTCTCTCGCTCTCTCGTTCTCTCGCTCGCTCGCTTTCTCGCTCTCTCGCTCCCTCACTCTCTCGCTCTCTCGTTCTCTCGCTCTCTCGCTCTCTCGTTCTCTCGCTCTCTCGCTCTCTCGCTGTCTCTCTCTCTCTTCTCTCTCCCTCTCTCTCCCTCTCTCTCCCTCTCTCTCCCTCTCTCTCCCTCTCTCTCTCTCTCTCCCTCTCTCTCCCTCTCTCTCCCTCTCTCTCCCTCTCTCTCCCTCTCTCTCCCTCTCTCTCCCTCTCTCTCCCTCTCTCTCCCTCTCTCGCTCTCACTCTCTCTCTCCCTCTCTCTTTAAACTTACCACAAAGCCCAAGACACTCTTGCTCTTGGAATGTCTGTACTGGTCCTGTGAGCGAATGAAGTGCCAAGCCTAAGAATAAAGCATGCGCACAACATTGAGCAAAACACCTCGTGGCCACGGAGTGTGTCACGGGAGCTTTAGAACGAACAGAATTCCTGGTTTTGAGACTGCGGAAGAAAATCCTTGCACGGCAGCTGAAGCATACTTAGTCAATACGGAGAGAGATGGACTGTCCATTCCGGCTCTTTCGCTTGGGTGTGTCAAGGCAGTGTGGCCTGCGAGCCACGGGATCTCTTTGCCCTCCGTTTCCTGACTACCTTTCGTGTACCGCCTCGGACTCAGGAGTGGCTTTTGTGGGAAGACTGAATCAGAAGATTCGGTTTCTGTCACGCTATCTCACACTATTGTGACCATGACATGCCAGAACTAGTGACGAGAAAGGTACACCCCACCCCAGGACCCACACCCTTCTGTTGTGCAACTGTCTGTGTTGAAATAAGGATTAATGTAGTAGGGGTGGAACACTGGTGTGTCGTGCAAAGAATCTCAGAGAATCAGTGAGGACTTGAGCTTACGGTCTGACGGTCTCTTAGCAAGCTTCACCCCTTCTGTCTTCGTCTGGCCGTTGCCGTGCTCAGTCTCAGCATTCCTGTTGTCTTGTACTGCAGTAGACCAAATTCATGACAATTTAGTGCTGTTTCAGCTACTGAGATTACTGTCTGCCGCACCACTACTGCAGCTGCTTTCTTCCATTCCTCCTAGTGCTCGTACCAAAGCTACTTGCAATGATGATCGCGATGGCAGTTATTCTTATGAAGATGATTATTCGTGCGACGACGAACAACGAACTGCGAACTAAGAATTACAAAACGCCACTTGCTAATTACTCATCATTCCTACTTACTATTTTAATTTCACTTTTACGAATTTCAATTTCAAGCCTCATTGCCATTTGCTGGTATTCAATTACGCAGTACTGATAAATGGAGGCGCCCTTTTCTACTATCTCTTTTGGCTCCCTTTCTCTTGTGGGGAGGGGGAACCCGGTCTCTGTTGGTTCCTGGTCCTGCGATCCAGTGCTCCTCCGGTCCGTTTGTGAAATCACACCTCGCTGAATGAATGCTGTATACTTTTGGCTCAAGACTGGATCAAGGCACGGCTGCGCAGAGTTGCCAGAAGGGATTGACCCTAGACTCAGACTCTGTGCCGTGGATCGTTTCTGGGAGAACAGCTCGACCGTGATCAAAGCGTTGGTCGGTACTAGGTACCCGAATTGACATACGATTTCCGTGGTGGCGCTTCGGCTCCCTTTTCTGGAATCCAGAGGAGCGAGAGAGAATGGGCTTCGGAGTGAGAGGAATTGGTTGAGACATCAAACTGTTCCCTCCGCCAGTGAACCATGAAGAGTTGGAGAAACGGGAAGATTGGTTGAGGCCGTCCCGGTGGAGTGCCTTTTGATTGTTCGGAATGAGGAGTGCCAAGCGGGGGGCTCGGTGAGGATTCGTGGTGGTGACCCAGGGGATGGTACGTGACGCGGGGACCCTGCTGGCTGCGACGGTATACGGGACGGGGGGGGCCTGCGGGGTGCAAGCTTGGGCGGGACGGGACGATGACGGACGGTACGGCACGGTACAGTGCGGGACGGAACAGGATGAACGAGCCTTGGTGGCCGGACGGTTTCGGACCCTGCGGGTGCGAACGGTACGGGACGGAGGGGACCCTGTGCGGTGTGGGATTGGGCGGCGGGACGCCACGGTACAGGACCGGTGGGCGGCGGGACTGAACGGGCCGGTGAGGACGTCGGGAACAGGGTTCCTTTTTTATATGTACTCGTCAAGTGCAGCGCCGAAACTTTTTCGACGGCTGCGTCGTATGAGTGGTGGCAGGCCACCAGCATTCACCAGCACCGCTCATTGTTCTTTGAGGCCCGACGTGCACGCCCGCATTGACAAGATCATCGACGGGGTTATCCAGGCGCTGCAAAAGCCAACTACTTTGAGGGGGCCTCTAAGCCCCCATTGGCCTCAAGCCCCCATTGACCTGAAGCGTTAAAGAACCCAAAGCTTCCAAGCCCTGTGTGCAGAAAATGCCGTTTGAAGGCATTTGCATCATTTTGCAGTCAATCTCCGGAGACTTGAGGATGGAAACCGCACACAAGCGAAGCCCGGCTGCGAGGAGAGCCCTGCAAAGAGGGATTTTGCCGTCCCTGGGCCGGCCCGGCATCATTCCAAGGGAGGGGTTTGAGAAACAGGAAGAAAATTGCGCAAACTGCTGGTAGCTTCTGTCGTTGGTAGGGCAACAAAAGGGGTATGTGAGCTCGCAGGCTTAAGGTTTATGCCCGAATGCTTCATTGTCCTCAGTCCTTACGTATTCATTCTCGCAGCAGCAGGCTCAACCTTGCATCCTACTCGGAAGTAGAGGGTGGCGATTTCATTTCTGGTATGCGAATTCCTGCGCATTGTATTGGGTATCAGCTCGCAGTTTCTTTTGGGCGCATAGCTTGTGCCAGAACAAAGTTACGAGGAGATTTCGCCAGTTTCACCTTCGCATATTCATTTTCGCTGGATGTCATCCAGCTTTACATGCGTCGCAGAGGCTGCTAGGGAGTATCTTGGAACAAAACAAGAGGATTATGAGGGGTGATTGCGCTCATGTTGATGAATTCCTTCCTTGTTTGAGCAAGGGTTTTCTTTGTGCCTTCCGGAACCAACGGAGGGTCGGTTGCTGCAGCTGTGGCTCAAGTCGGAGCTACAAAAGCCTTGGGGGGCGTGGCGTCGCAAGAGAGGCATGACCCCCACGGTTCCGAAACTGGTGGACTTTCCTCAGGATATTGCTGCCCTGGCTGCCTGGACTGCTCATGGAGACCCCCCCCTTCAGTTTCCGGCCTTTCCGAGCTCTGCCCCGAAACAGCGTCCCGTAAACCTGTAGTTTATAAGCCGGCTTCTTCTTCTTCTTCTTCTTCTGCTTCTTCTGCACCTCGAAGAGTTTCAAAGACCCAGCCAGCAGCTGAGGTTTGCCAATTCTTGCACCAGAGCCGCACTTTGTTTCAAGCAGTGTAACACTCGGGGACCTCGCCATCCGGCAGTGCTGAACGCTTTTTTAGGAACCAGTCCCCCGGGCCCTCCTCATAATCGTACACTGTACGCTGTCATTGCGCCCGAGGTAGCCACTGCGAGGTAGCCCCACAAAACACCACAGGAATTCGCCGGCCACGCCAGCGGCAAACCCTCCTGCTTAGAGTCTCAGAGTGTCTTCTCGAAAAAGCTGTAGGTTTATCAGTGCAAAGCACTGATGGGGTCATGCGCGCCCCGAATCCTAGTGGAAGACTTCTTCGAAGTGCCCAGAAAAGATGTTGAAACTTCTTTGGGTGCAGCGTGAGGCATCCGGAGGCAGTGCTCCGCCTCCTGGCAGGGAGCCGAAGTGCCAAGAGCACCTCTGTGCTGATCACTGAGGCTTTCATCTCTTTTTTTGAGGGCTCTTGTTTGGGTGCCGGTTGCTTGACGATTGCTGTCGGCTACTTGAAAATAGGCCGCAGAAGGCTGAACACTTGTCGTGCCCTTGCACGTGCCCTCCCCTCGATACCAAAATGCCAAGAAGGCATGGTTTAGTGCTTCAGGGTCGTAGACTGTTTCGCTGCTGCACGCACAAAATGACAAAAAACGTGGATACCGGCTTAGAGTGACATCCCAAGCCACTGTCCACATCTCGCACTCTGGACCTTAAGAATCTGTGTCCCTTCGCCGCCCATCTTGCAACAGACCAAGGCATCGCGCAGCAGCCGGAGATTTGGCAATGCTTTTGCTTTCTGCGCTGGGGCAGCGGAGCCAGCCTCAGCCGAGCACTTGTTGTTAGAGCTGTGAGCGTTGGAAATTTAGAAGAAGACTTGCCGTCCAGGTCTTAGGTGCTTTTGGGCTTTCAGAGGTTCAGAGCCTGAGTGAGTGCAGCGCGGGCAGCCCAGCATATGGCACAACAGGAGCCAACCTGCATCTCTACGACCATGCCAAAGAATGCCTTCGAGATCGGAACGGCTGGTTCCCATGGCCGCCAGGTGGAAGCTACGATTAAAGACCCTAGGCCTGCCACATGTCGCCGCCGGGACATCTCATTCATAGTTCGCGAGATCGGGGGGAGAGCGCTGGAATGCACGCGCCGTTACTGGGAACCAGCGGAATGCGCAAACTCACATCAAGACTTGCGGAAACGTGGAATTCCGAAGTTTTTCGTGAGGGTGCCCTGTTTCGGCTCCGTCCTCTTCATGTCATTGTCACTTCTGCCAGCCGGCCCTGGAAAGCAAGTGTGGTCGAATGTGCGCCGTTTTCGTGGTCGTGCGTTCGCCGTCTTTTCTGGTGCTTGCGCATGTCGTAAGAACCTGAAGCAGTAAGAAAGGTGCGACATCCGTGCCTACATGAACCAAACCTGAAGGTATGGGAAAGCAAGTTTGTCGTATTCGCAGACAAGCGGCATTTTCAAGACTGTTGCATGCGATGTTGCTTTCAGTGACATTCGATGTGCTGCCCACGTGGCTTCGCGAGTGAGCGTGTGTCACTTCGGCGCTCGATGTGCTCCCCAGCTCGGGTTGTTCATCCACAAGCTGGGTTCTGGGGTGTAATTTGGGAACAAATCCCACCAAGCCAATGCCTCTTCGTGCTTCAGACGTTGCGAATCTGTCCGAGCTGCACGGTGGGTGTATCACTTGCTGGGGAATCGGGTGGAAGTTCCTGAGCCCTAAACCCTAAACCCTAAACCCCCTAAACCCTAAACCCTAAACCCTTCTGAGCCCAACCGAGGCAGGGGATGGGCATGTCACTGCCTTCTTTCGAGCTGCGGCACATGATGGCCCATCAGCAGGATTGCGCATCCATGGATATGAAGCCAGATGCAAACTCAGAGGGCCATAACCCTAAACCCTGAACCCTAAACCCTAAACCCTAAACCCTAAACCCTAAACCCGTAGCCATTTTGGCTCAAGCCGAGCAGACTGATTTGATCCCTACAAGGCGGCTCTAGGGCCTCAAACCTTGGGACCACGGAAAAGTTTGCGGCAAGACTTTTCAACGCTGATGTCAGCGTCGCAGGACCACTTCACAATGAGCGCACTGCGTCTCCAGGTGATGTGGGGATTCGCAATCTCTCACACCCTTCTTTGGTTGGAGCTGTGCCAGAGCGGACTCTACGGCGATTTCTGGTGCCAGTATGCGCACCACGTCCACAGGACCTCCGAGTTTCCCACTCTTCTTCGATTTGCAGGTGCTTCTTTTCTCCGTCGTGCTTGTTCTTTGTTTGCTGGTTTTCCTTTGGTTTTACAACTTCGTCACTTACTGTCAAACGGAAGGTTTCACAATCGTGACGGCGATGGACGCAACGGACCTGGAAGCTCCAACACAAACGAACAACCTGCCGACGGGCAAGTTTACGAACCTGATGTACCTCTTGAAGGCGGAGATGAAACGGAATCTGGGTTTGTTCTCGAGAGTGATCAAAGGTCCTTTCTTAAGGTGCGTGGCTTCCACATTGGTCTCTTGCATTTGCAGCTCCTGCGTGTCTCTAGGGCTACTGGCACAGTCGTTTTGCTGCCTTGTGAGACCCTGGAGCAGGTCTCGCGACAAAGGGGCTTTTGCATCGGAGATCGAGCTCACTTCCAATCATGGCGTTACCCAGCCTTTGATAGGGTACACGGCATTGGCCGAGTCTTTGGACAGCCATCCCGATGTTGTGGAGGAAATCGATATCGGGATGCCGCGTACCTCGCCTCCTCAGCCGCAAACTGCTTCTTCTCAGACCTTGACGGAGAGATCCGCGGCGACTTCAACGGACGTCACTTTTTGCTTACTTTTGCGAGTGATTTGGTACTGGTTTGTTGGGTTGCTTGTCTTGCTTGGATTTGGTTATCAACCTCTCTTGTCTGTATCGGGTTATTTGGAGCAGCGCTGCTATGGAGCGCAAATCCATTTGTTGCAGCGGTGGCCATCTGCGGACTGCTTGACCGCCTCTCTGGCCTTCTGTGCTGTGGCGTACGGCATTCATCTGCCGACAGCACCAATTCTTCCAGGGCCTCTCCAGGGTGGCGAGGCGTTGAGTCCGGCGTTGCCGCCTGGAACGATGAGGGGTTGTCGTACTGCCTTGGAGGAAGGTGCAAGGGAACGCGGCTGCTGGGATGGCTCGAGGGCAAATTTGAGCGGGATTGGTGCTTCAATTGCCTTTGCTCCTGGATCCGATCGGCTGCAATTCGAGGCCGAGCGGATTAAGCTATCTGCTAACGCATGCACCCATGGAATGCGAAATCAGGCTTGCACAGCCTGCCACGCTGCAGGGCAGCTGCTCTCGATGGTGTCATGTCTTCAGCTTCGTACAAGGGACTCAATCATCGGCCCTGGATCTCGTTTCGTTGGTGATGAGTGGGATGCGCTTGCCCCTTCTGCCACCCCCGAGTGGGAACGTGGGACCTGGGTACCTGACGGTGAGCCAACACGCGGGTCTGATGAGGCCGTTGGTGATGAAGCCTAAACCCTAGGCCCTAAACCCCAAACCCTAAACCGAACCCTGAACCCTCCCTTGTCGGCCTGACGATTGAGCTTCTTGGGGGGGGGGGCCAAGGGGTCCGGGTGGGTGCTGACTACGCTGGAGCAGGGGCTGGCCGGGTGGAAGGAAAGGGGGCCGGACATTTCTGGAAGATGCATTCTCAAGCGTCTGATGGCACGACGGTGCCGTGGGAACCTCCCCTGCCGGCTGAGGGTGTTCGGGGCAGGACGTTGAAGACATGCTGGATGTGGGGGTTGCTGGGACGGAGGTGGATTTGCTGCACGCCTGCTCTAAACCGCCTGTGCATGTGCATGCTCCTGTGCATGTTCCGGAATTTGTGAATGAGGTGAATTCAGGTGGGGCGGGTGGGCTGGGGGAAACTGTGAGAGCGCTGCAAGTGAGCATGTCGGGTCAGGGGATGACTACTGACAATGGGGTCGCTGGGGGGGGCACGTCCGCTGACGCATCTGCAGGATGAGGATCGTGTTTCTGCTGCTTCAGTTGCTACACTAGCTGAGGCGCTCAGGGTGACACCGTCCGGGGGTGGGGCTGTTCCTCCTGAAGCGAAACGACCACGAACCCTCCAAAACTTCGGGGCCCCGGCTGTATATGACCTCACAAGAGATGATCGTGTCAGGGATGCAAACCAGGGAACTGATGCGCCACCCTCTCTGTTCAGAGGTGCGGGCCCGGGGCTTGTAGTCTCCCCCGTGCTTCCCAAACCTACAGCTCATGCGGTCATGCCTGAGAACACCTCCCCCCCCTGGGTAGTGTCCTTGCAACAAAGCATGCAGTCGATGCATCTCAAACAAGACAACATTAGGAACCCACTCGCAGAGATTGGATAGCCTCCAGTCCATGCTCCAGGAGCATGAACGCTTCAATGCACAGGCCTCGCAACGCCTCCAAGGTTCTTCCCCTGTAAATTCCAAGAGAAGAAGCTGGTTTCATGAGGAGGGAGAAAGGTTGTCTGACTGCTCTGTGAGAGTCAAGATTTCCCCTGAGGGAGAAGATCTGACCAAAGCTGCGGGAGCTCATGTGGCTGAACTCCTGCAAGTTGCGAGAAGGCATTGGTCGAAACCATCCATCCCGTACAGGTGCCTCGAAAGTCCGTCAGAGAGACATCATGTTCATGTTGGGGGTACAGGCGAAATTCCCTGGGGGTATCAGGAGCAACCAGTAGTTGAACCTTCCCAACATAAACCCTCCCCCGCCAATCAAATTCTGCAGGCGGCAGCGCTTTAGCGGGGTATTGCTTTCTGTATGCTTCAACAAAGTCTTTACACTGCAATATCGCCCGGATTTTATGCCTTTCTTCAACACTACGGTGTCTGGAAATCCATAGAAAACCACCTTGACTGCCTGGAACCGAACTCGTCCATTTGTCCTGCTTGAGCCTGTCGAGGGCCTGTAGCTGAAAACGGCGCTTGTCCGGGAGCGAGATGCAGTGTGCTGGGAAACGAAGAGAGACCCGCACGAAATTAGTGCGTGCGTGAACCACTTCTTGTTGGTGTTGGTGGGGAAGTCAAGGATCGGTCGGGGTTCATTTTGGGGTCTGATCATGAGTCCTTTATGGCTGTCTTTGTTCGGAATGCCCCTTTCAAAAAGACGAAACAAAGAAGGTGGGCCCCCTCCCTGTGTGGGAAGTGGCAGCTTGATGTCACTCAGGCGGTGGGTGTGGCGAAGCGCCTGGCGGAGGTGCTTCAAACTGAGGGGAGAGGCCTCCAAGCCTCAGACCTCGCCGAGCTTGCCCAAGCCTGCTCTAAACGGGCAGCCTCTTGTAGGTACCGAGATCCTCCAGAGGTTCGTAAGATCATCTCCTTACGAAAAGAGGCACAGGACCCAGAGGAGCGCAATGACCTCGGCAGACAGGTGGTGGTGGCCAGAGCTGAGGCCAAGCGTCGGTGGCGCACAGACCTGCTTGAAAGAGCAGCCAATGGTGACTATGTGGCTATCTCATACTTCAGGAAGAGACAATCCACGAGGGTCACGCATGGACTCTTTTCTGCAAGACTGGGCGGGGCTCCGGAAGCCATCTCTGCTCTCAAGGCCCACTTTCAGAATAAGTTCACCCCCCCTGACTTACCTGTCCCCCACCTGCCCATGCACATGCTGCAGACCAGGCACCCCTCCCCCCCGACGAGGTCAAGCTTCACCTGGAGTCATTCAAGAATGGGAAAAGCACAGGTGATGATGCTGTTACATATGAGCTCCTCAAGGTCGTTGTTCAGACAGATTTGGCACCTGGTCTAGTTGCCTCCCTCAACAGGTACCTGACCGGAGAGGAACCGTACCCACAGGGTTGGTTGGAAGCGCATATGACACTACTGCCTAAAATCAAAGTTCCTACGCTCCCTTCGCATCTGAGGCCGATTGTCCTGTCCCCAGTAGCGTACAAGCTGTTCACCCGTATTCTCTTGGTCAGACTGAGGCCCACGTTTCCCCCGCTGGCAGGAGGACAGGTCCCAGGCCAGGAAGGGGCTCAGGTGATGGACGCTGTCTGTGCTGCTAAGCACATCATGAACCTCTCTGCAGAGTGGAAACTGCCCCTCGTACTGGCGAAACTTGATGTGAGTCAGGCCTTTGACACTCTTAGTCATGAAAGTGTTGCGGCCTACCTAGGCTGCTCTGCTCCAACCGTGGAAGCAAGACGACTGCTTGAAATAATCACTAATACATCCGTGAGGGTGAGTTTCGCGGGCACGAGGTGGGCCCAAAAGCTGTCCAGGGGAATTTTGCAAGGCTCCCCGTATGGAGCTGAAATCTTTGCGAGAGTGCTTGATGCTGCCATGGCCAGACTCCATGTGAAGTGGTCCCGAACTGAGGACACTTGGGTCAAGGACTCCACTGGGGAGCACAGTTTGTACGCTATTGTGTACGCTGATGACATACTCCTGCTTGCTACCTCCCCACAACAACTAGCTAGAATGACGAGTGACCTGATCGGGGAACTGCGAAGTATAGGGCTAGCACTGGCAGTTGAGCAAACTCGGTATCTGCAGTCGCCACAGGTCCCTGATACCCCTGTTGTTGTCCCGGGCTTCAGACCGCTCCAACGAGTGGAAACTTTCGTGTACCTGGGTGTTCTGATGGGATTTCTTCTGCCCTGTCATGAAGTGCTTGCAGCAAGATTGGTACAGTCGACGAATTCGTATTTTGGGTACCTAAGTTTTCTGACTCAGTGCAAGGCCACCTTTGCCAAGCGTCTGAGCCTTCTTTCAGCCTTTGTCACTAGCAGATGGAGATGGATGGCGCCAGCAGTTAGACCCACCACAGCTGTTGGTAAGCTCCTTAAAACCATGCATACTACCATGCTTGTTTCCATGCTCAAACCTGAAAGGGACTGCCTGCAAAGTTGTACCTCAGCGTGGATAGCTAGCCGCCGTGCAGCTCGTATGGCTGCCCAAGCCTGTAAGCAGCAACCCTGGGAGTACATCCAGGCCTCCTGCTTTGTGGCATACTGGGGGCATGCAGCCCGTTATCCGACCCAGACACTAAGGCCCATTACGAAGGCCTTGTGGATTCGTGACTCAGCCTGGTGCCTAGTTCACTCGTCGACCGATAACAGGAGGGCGCTTGGCAACTGGCCAAATGTCTCCAGAATGCTGGCCCTCGCCTGGCAAAGTGTGAGGGGTCCTTCTGAGCCTCTGTTCTGGGAGCAGGCGGCCCGGAATCGTAAACGGTGGACCCTGTTCACTGAGCAATGGCTACAATCCAGATCCCTTGCAGCTTCTTTCTATCCAGATCTCACGCAGGTGGACCTGCATGGAAGAAAGTTGCTACATACAGGGGATAGCTTCCTCCTTCTTCCCATGATGCACCCCCCCGTCGATACCCCTTATGATGCTGCCTATGAAAGGGTTGAGATTCCTGCAGAAGATGAGGAACAAGCATACCTCAGGATTGCGACGGATGGTAGCTCCATTCGCAGAGTTGGTGGGGCAGGAGTCTGCATTCTCCCCCCCTACGGGGATGTTTGGGAACATGCGGTCATTCTCCAAAAACCGATCGATGGTGCCTGCACCAATATCAGGGCAGAAATAGTTGCGGCCTGTCAGGGACTCAGAGCGATCCTGACTCTGCGAAGACACCTGGACGTCCAGGACTTCCTGCTACAAACAGACTCCATGCATGTTATCAACATTCTCCATGGGGCTATCACGTCAGTTGCCCATGCTGGGGATGTGGCCTGTCTACTGGGCCTTTGGTCACAGGTCCACAAATGGGTCAGGCCGGTACATGTGAAAGCCCACACTGGGCACCCACTTAATGAACTAGCAGATCTGTCAGCTAAAGCAGCGGCCCTACAAACCCATGCTCTCACACTTGTTAGGAATGCCACCTTTTCACTGGCAAAGTTTGTTGCGAAGGGTGAGGAGCTCTCACCACTCCATGTGTGGTAGGTGTCCCCTCGACGGGGCATACCATAGTCTCTTGCGCGTTTGTCCCCTACCTGCTTCTGCTCCTAGCTGCTCCCGTGTCCCCCGAAAGCCCCTAAATGTATGGTTCCCTGACCCCATGTTGGTCCCCAATTGTTTCTCCCCCTAACTGCTCCTGTGTCACACCCCCCCGAAAGCCCCCCACTGTTCAGGTGCCTCCAGCCTTGTCTTGAAACCTTTCGGAGAGAGGGATAGCAGTGCACATTGCAGGGGGGGGGGGGGCGGGTCGGGCTGACAAATCCTGCTGCTGATGTGCTGAGCAGCTTTGTGGCACAGCCCGCTAGCTAACACATACACGCAGTAGTGCAACCTGTCCGCCCTGCCATGGACTTCGTGAACATGATTGATGACTCTCTTCTGCAGGCATGGGCGGTTGGGGGATCGTGGCAGGGCCCCCTCCCGATACTGGGACGCATTGGCCAGCAGGCCCTGTTGCTGGTCGTGGCAGGGTCGCTTGCCTTGGGCTTTGGTGTGGGCATCTTTCGCCGAGGTGTCCTGGCCAAGCAAGGTCGTCACAGTGATGTGCCGCTGCCCTCCGCACCATCGATGCTGCCTGATGGGGTCAAAAACTACCTGGAGGGCTGCATGGATGCCATCACTGTGCACATGGACGCCAAGACAAACGCTGCGGGTCAGGATCAAAGTCCTTGAGGACCTCCTTGCCGACCATGCTCAAACGGTGCGATCTGATCAAGCTGCGATCCAGTCTGAGATCTCCAAAACCTATCAAGAGGCCAGCAAGTCTGCAATGGCGGTGTCACAGCAAACTACGAAACTTGCTGACATCAAGCTGGGGCAGTCTGAACACCTCCGGGACACACTGAAGTGCTTTGCGGACCAAGAAAAACGCCTTGATGACCTTGAGAAGTTGCTCAAGCCCCTGCACCTCAAGATTGACAAGATCAATGGGGATGTGGTCAGCATTGGCAAAGACTTGGGAGCCCTTCGTGATGGTATGGGGGAGCTTCGTGGAGAAGCCACGGCCGTCCAGAACACGCTCCGTGATCTCACCAAGGACATGCTCAACGCCAGGAAGGATATTGCCGCTGCCCATGATGAAGTCAAACATGTCTGGGCTTTGGCGGACAGGTTTGACAAGATTGACTACCAGATGAAAGGCCTGGACAGTCTTGCTGCTGGCATGAACTCGCTCAATGAGCGCATCCCTCAGATGGTGGCTGACTTCCAGGCCGAGGTGGACAATGTCAGGAGGGGCATCTACGAATGCCTGGATCGCATTGGGCCTCCGCCGCCCAACCGCTCCAACCCTTCAAGCCGCAGGGGCAATCGTCACAGGTGCGCCTGGAGTCCCAGGCTCCAATGACGAACGCCGTGGTGCGCCCTGCCATCAACCTCTCGACGGCCATCCCGATGCAAACAACGACGCCATCGATCACAGTGCAGTGCCCCCCGGGCGAGCTCTTCAGGGCCCTCTTTCACCCCCCGAATCCGTGATGATGACATGAGTGGATACGGCCTGCTGAGCTCCTAGTGCGGATGACATGTATGTGCGAATTTGTGCATGTGCATGATTGCATTTTATGCATGTATGTGAGAATTTGTGCATGTGCATGATTGCGTTTTATGCATGTTCGATGCATGTCAATGTCTCCATTCCATGGTGGGTTTAGAGCTTTCTAACCAATAATATTTCACCCGACAGACATGAGCATGTGATCGTACATCTGCTTGACCTGCCTGAAGGCAGACTCTGCACGCCTAAGCACGTCGGTTAACTTGTCGTTTGTCAGTGCAATCGCAATCTACTTGATCCTCTCCTTGACCGCCTTTGTACTTGCTTGTTGTTCGTGCTCTTATGAACTGCATGATTGCGAATTCGCGGATTTGTCGTGCACTCATGTGACATGGAAACTGTGAGCTGAGTGAGTAGCAGCCCCCCTCTGTACTCATCTCATCCCACCTCCTCCCCATGAAAACTAATTGGTGTACTTGCTCCCCTTCCCTACCCCAAACCCCTCCCAGTCTTTCTTCCCTATCTGAGGGGGCCAACTGCCTTAAGCTCTCATGTATGGGTCATACTGTACTTTACGCATGCTGAATTCGTAGCCTAGAAGAATTTAAAGATCTTCGGGAATTTGCGGAACTTGTGGAATTCGGTGTACCTATGCTCGACACATACAAGTCTGACGTGTGCTGATGAGGGTACTCGTCTGGGACGGAAAAGGCGTGCTGAAAAGTGTACCACTTCCTGTCTTGGGGATGGGGGGCTACCTTACCAGCACCCCTAACCTCCTGAATCCCCGGATTCCCTGAGGATAGTGGATGTGCGAGGTGGCATGAGAGGAAAGCCAGAAGCATGTGCATTTTTCTAGGGAAGCTGCAGCAAGGTAGGGAGAGTATGTCGCATACTGCATGCCAAACCTGTTGTCAGTCTGCATTCTTGGTGAAGGGCACATGACGGGAACGTGCAACCGAACTGTCCGGTCCCCCGCTGGGACTGGGGAAAGGGGTTAGTCTGTGCCACGCTGCAGCTGATTGTAAGCACAAAGCCAGTGCATGCATCTTGACCCTTACTCTGACACACCTCTACTCCTAACCTCCCCTTCCCCCCTCCTTCCTCTCCCTACAACTGGTGCCCCAATCATGACGGACATGAGTTTCCACGGGGAATCGGTTGCTGAAAAGGCTGAGAGGCGGGCTTTTGAGCTCCTCCAAGCCCCCGAAGCTCTAACAAAAGAGCACATCCTGGAGCTCTATGACTTGGCTCCCACCCAGTGTAAGCAAGGTCCCACGAATGCCAGGCAGATGATGACGGGGGGCAATCCAAGAAGTTCTAACGCCCCCCTGCACAACATTTTTGACCTTCCCTGTGTCACTCAAGCTGTGACCAAATTTGTCAGACATTATGCTCCTGGGATACCTTTCAGCACTGTCACAATCTTGGAAGGGGCGAAACATGGAGTTCATGTTGACACGCGCAATGCATCCCCCCCGAATGTCATCCTGAATCTCACCACGTTCCAAGGTGGGGGCCTGTGGATTGAGCAAACAGGGGGGCCTGATCACCTTAAATATGAGGGTAGAACCATGCAAGGCAAGATTTGGAGCCTGGAAGCTAAGCCAGTTGTTTTCTCTGCCTCACGCCTGAAGCATGTGGCCACGCCGTGGAAGGGGGCCAGGAGGGTTGTCCTAATTGCCTTTACTGTTGGACCGTCCGGACCCTGTCAGAGGAGGTCAGGAGTCTTCTTGCGGCTGCGGGCTTCTGCCTGCCTACTAAGGCTCAACTTAGCTTCTATAAAGCACATGTCATCCGTCCGGGTGAGCTGCGGCAGCTCACGCTGCCTAGCAGCATGGTCAGAGGGAGTGTAGGAATAGACAAGACAGGACAGCTCGCTGAGCTTGAACTTGAGTGTACTGAGGCCATTGGTCACGAGCTCGGACGAAGAACCTGTCAAAGCTGTGGGGCTCCGTAGAGGGAATCTTCTCCGCCCCCCCCCAATGAGCTATATACGAAGACTCATGTGGGAAGAGGATGCTGATCTGGAAGATACCTTTACACGGCAGGGGAGGCCTTCGCCCTCCTATGGGCCCCCCCTTACTAAGCCTTGCCCCCCCCCACTGGAGCCTCCCCCAAAAAGGGCTAGGACGGCGCCGGCGGGTTTCTGACCGCATCCGACTAAGGAGTCGGCGGCTGCGCGCCTAGGAACTGCGTGTGTAACACATGCCAACCAGGGGGCCAGCTGCATTGCACACCGCACGTCTCCCACTATTGCATGACTTCTACATTTGCATGTCTGTACATGTTGCGTGATGTACGAAACTGTGAGCTCGCTGTCGCTGTGAAGGGATGCATGGATTGTGCTGCATTGTCATGGTACCGGCCAGCGCCATGCCACCCGCCAGTACTGCATGGACACCATGCCCGTACGGACCCACTCCACTTGCCCCGCAAACCCGCCTAGGCCCACTGGAACGGTTGGGGGGGAGGGGGGAGGTCCACAGGGACCTATGAGGGAAGCTTGTGTTTGCTGGGTACAGGCCCCAAGAAGCTCATGTCCGCCCACCTTAGAAAATGCTTTCTCTGAGAACATCTACTGCTTGCCCCCCCCCCCCTACCTTCTATGAAATCCCATGTACTTCCTAATCCCTAATTCGGTAGCATTACCAAGAACAGACACCGCGCCATGGCTGCCGGCGCTCCCCCGACTGTCAAACCTGTAAGGGCAGTTGCAGACGATTCTGCTGCAGACATCCAGCAAGGGGCTGGACTGGAATGGCCGTTGCCCATGTTTGGGCTAGCAGGGGAAATGGTGACCTACACCGACACAGGTCAACGATGGGCCCTGCCAGCCTATGCAGGACTCTCAGCCTACTGCTCCCCACAATGGATGGACGGCCTGGCCAAACACCTGCCACCTGCTGGTCCGGATGTGATCGCTGGATAAAGAGCGAACACATGAAGCAGTGAGATAGAGTGCAAAGCGCTGGAAGGGGTGGAAGAGGCTCCGACAGAGCGACAGCCATAGGTGAGGAACTGGGCAAAGGGCATGCGAATGGCCAATAGTCGCTCACTATGCATGACCGGAAGCCTGCACCACATGAAGAGCTTGATGGCCAGCGAAATCAGCTTTCTCGTCGGTGCCAACCAACTGCTACGTCTCTGAGCCTCCAAGGCATGGAAACGCGGACTAAGGGGTGGGGACCTAGGGTTGAGTGCTCGCTCCCTTGGCAAAGACATGCACATGAACGTACGTATCCATCGTTGTTTCGTCCACCGACGCCCGAGGGAGGAGTGAATACCAGAGGGTGCGGAGTTTGCGTAACAAGCCCAGCTGACACTGGCCTTAGGCGTGCCTAGATTCTACTTACTACTATTGCTGTGACCATGCAAACTCTGCAGAAACGACTTCATGAATTCATGCTGATTGAGCCTTCCTGCACGTTTCGTTCGCCAATGCTCTGGAGAGGAATACGTACCAAGGGGTGTGGAGTTTGCATAACACGGTTATCCTATGCACCTGTACTTACTGTTGTAATAATGCAAACTCTGCAGGAACTCTGTAGAATTCGTGAATTTATGCTGACTGAGCCTCTCTGCATGATGCTGAATTCGTACTGACTATCCTTTTGGACGCGGCCCTCTGACGCGGAACGTAACTTCAGGGAGCTTGCATGATGCAGTTCAAGGCATCTGAGCAGTGGCACGCCTATATCTGAAAGCTTGGTGGCACTGATGACATTGTGACGAATGCACCTCTCTGAGTAATGCTGCATGCGGCTGTACGGGGCTGCACGAAGCATGTTGCATGATCATGTTTGAATTCAGGAATTCGGAATTCAAGAATTCATGCGTGGCTGCCATGTGTGAAACTAGTCGGCCCTGCGGGAAGGAAGCCAGGAAGGGGACCTAATTCCGAATCACTGGCCACAGGCGTGGCCATAACTATTGAATCCCTCTTCAGCTTCCATCTCCCCTGAGAATCATTGAAGAGACAGTGATCTCGGACGCAAAGATAAGCACTTGAGACCCCAAGGAGAGGGCCTAGAAGACTTTCAAGCCAGTGGTGGTGCCAGGTGAGAGAGCCCTTATCCTGTACCCATGCCAGGTGCCACAGGCGTGCCTAGACCTAATACTGTGTCTCAAGGGTACTCTCATGGCAAGACAACACCTCACTGCACCAGGAGTTGCAACAAATGAACGGCTAGTTCAGCATACGCTCATGCTCTTTAGGTGGGTTTGGTTGATCTAGCGGGGGAACTGAACACTGGAAGCAACTCCGACATTCCTGAGAGCTATATAGCCCTTTGAAACATGCAAGGCTCAGGGAACAAACAGACCCATTTGAAGCCCTGTCAACTTTGCTGTAGCGAAGTAGATGACACTGGCGAGTCTGCAGCGTGAATGTATCCCCGGGAAACGTACCTGCCGACGTAATCTGATGATGTAGCGTATTCGTATTCTGACAGTAAAAAGGAACTAAATACTGGAAGACCGGGGATACGAAGCTCCATCGCCCCCCATTGTGCATCATTTCCCAAGATAGTGAGCCTGCGCGAGTGCATCCCTCCATCCTTAAAGTAGCCCATTTTGTTAAGTCAGTCCCACCTTGGCCGCACCCTGGCCTATGAGCCACTCGGACAGGCAAGCTGGGGGGGGATAGGGTTCAAACTTTCGCACTTTGGGAGTCCGGGGATGGCGGCTTCGGAATTAGTCCTGTGCTGTCCTGGGGGTGTAGGGGCTTTTTGGTTTTGGGGGTGTTGATGCTGCTGTTGGTGGGTTGAATGAACTCCGAAGGCCGTCTTCAGGTGCTCCAGCAACGGACTAGCAACCTTTTGAATCTGAACTTTGGCGGTAACTAGGCCTGACCTCTTCCCCGTATACGCTTGCGAAACGGGTGGGAAAAAAAAAACCCTAAACCCTAAACCCCATGGGTCTGAAGCCTGTAGACGGTCGCTATATAGCTTCAGTGTTTTCTGGGCAATTTGCAGGTGATGCCAGGCAAGACAATGGAAACAAAAGCTTTAGAGAAGTACCTCGGGGTTGATTTTTGGTCATGCTGGGGTTGTTTAATCCTTTTTTGGGGGGAGTTATTTGCTTTCTAGTGGCCTTGGAAAAGAAACCATTGACTCACGAGCTATTCAATTTCTCCCCATCAACCCTTTGAAAACATTCCTTTCGCATTCTCGAGGTTCGATCTGCCGTTCCCCCCCCCCCCCCCCCCCCCCAAATAGTTTGGGAGCTATTTTTGAAACTCTTGTTTCCATTGCCTTCTGCCAGGGCAGGTTAGACACAAGTTTTGACTGCAGAGATGTGCCTCCTTTGTAACATCTTGTAGGCGAATAGCAGCATGACCGGAGCTTTGTCTCAAACATGGTACAAAGGGGACATTAAGCTGCCCCATGGTTGTCATGGTTGTCATCGCAGGATTGGGACAGTTAGGGAGCTTTGAAGTGGAGTTCAGCAGCTTACGAAGTTGCAAGAAGGCCAGGAACGTTGCATGGCTTGAGAGTTGACAATGGCCGAAGGCTTTGAACACCAATTGGGGGTGTCCTGCAGAACGAGCTAAGGAGAACCACAGCTCAGGAGCTTGTGACTGTGAGTGAAGCTACAAGGCACAAGGAAGTTGATCACGCATATCCCATGCCTCGAACATTGTACTGGAGAGTTGGGGGCATTGGCTTTTGAGGTTCTTCCGCTTGTAGAGGTGGGGCCGGGTCTTCGCACCAAGGCGGAGCATGTGTGCAGCATCGATTGGTGAAAGAATGCTCTCCATGCGGAGGCGGAAGAAAGCACGGCTGCAAATTCTGGACCCGGCCAGCGCCGCGACGAAAGCAAATCTGGAAGTGTCTCCGTCAACTATTAACTGCTGCGACGTAGCCAGAGGCGGGCCTCGTGCTGATAGTAGCGTGTCGAGTTGCGCCACGTCTGCACACAGAATTCGCTGGACACATGCGGGCTTCGTGCCGTGGGCCCTGTGCTACTGTCACTTAAACATGTGCACATCTTGCAAAGCCGAAGCTGCACAAGCCCCGGAATGACAAGTTGACAACAACACGGAGATGCTGTGAGATGCCCGTACAGCCCCGCAAGGGTCATCAAGAACCATTCCCCACAAGATCCCGAAAGCCGAAAGCCTTCATATCAGAAGGCTCTTACCAAGCCCATAAGAACTGCCCAACGCGCCATTGGGGCAGGCCTGGTCTGTGTCGGCAGCGACGATGGCCAGGTTCGAGCCTACGGCGTGTGGCACGGCCCGGTTTCGTGCTTCGAGCGTTGGGGATTTGGGGTGTTGGGAGAGATGTCGATGGCACTCGACTCGGAGAGGTGGTTGAGGGAGAGGCCTCTTGGGAGGATGTGGGGTTTGACAGTCACCCCCCGCTATCCCCTTGGCACTTCCCAAACTTGGACAGGCGGTGCCCCGCGCGCAACGAGTATTCTTTGCTGCAGGAGGTCTCGTGCCACGACAAGGCGGGTGCAAGCCTAAATCAAGCTAACATCAGTCACGTCAACAGAATCGAGTTCAGACTTGCAACAAAATCGGCACACTCTTTTGTGTGTCATTGAGCAGGTCTGCCCATAGCCATCACATAATTGCAAAAGATGCCGTGCAAAGCATGGAGCACAAGAATCTGCCATGCCGATGTTCTGCCGTGACATGTTATGACTTAAGAACTGGCTTGCGTTAACTATCCAGGTGAACGACCTCCGCATCACGGAAGAGGGCAAGGTTGTGGCACTGAAGACGCGGCGGAATCGTATACCCTTGGGGTTGGATATAATTGACCTTGAGCATTCAAGCCTCACCTTTGTGTCGGGAGGGAGCCGGGCCAGCAGAGGCAAGTTTTTGCATGCCCTGGACGGTTTCGATGGTGGGTGCACTTTAAACCAGATGACGTGTATCGGTGAGCATTCCCTGACGACCAGCTTCTCAGCAATGCTCTTCGACTTTCGACGCAGCGACCCCTGTGTGCTGGACGTCCCAGTGACCGACGAGGGTGACATGCTCTTGTGGCCTCTGCGAGCCGGCCGCTTCCCGCAGGTCTTCTGCGGTCTGGTACCTGGGTCTTCAGCAAGCCCCGGAGGGCTCATCAGCATGGTGGACTTCAGATATGCTACGGACTTGGTTGCAGCCATGCATTGCCACCTTCCCCGCCCCGTGGACGATTTCCGGTATCTGGATGGAAGCATCTATGCCATTTGCTCTGACCACCTGAATTCAAAAGCCTCGCCCATCACGCTGCACCGATTTTGCCCGGAAGCCAGCAGGGCGGAACAGCTCTGCACAGTGGTGGAATCCTGTCCCGCCCGAGCATGGAGAGCCGAAGGCGATTTGAAGGTCTCCTCGTTGTTTTGCTTCAACCTTGTTACCTTGTTCTTGCTTCAGAAGAGTGCCGGAAGCAACTAAGAAAACCAGAACCGTTTTAAGTTTTTTTAAGACTGTTAAAAGACCATTTCTGTTCGATGCCGGGCAACCCAGGTCTTAGGCGTCCATCCTGGCGGCTTCGCTGTGGCCTTCGGTGATGAGCTGGTATTGGGCGCCGTGGCACGGCCCGACGGGATGGCGTGAGGTGTGCTACGCACCACGTTGCACGCCGCCCCGTAGTTGCCCCCTAGCTACACGAGAAGGATTCCCTAAACCCGTGGGCTCAATATGCGGAGCACAAGAAAATCCTTTTCATCGTTTAGGGAAAGCCTCATCTTCTGCTAATTCCCGGGCGCCGTCGAACGCTTGAAAATCAGGCCCGAAGTCGCGCCCAAATTCGGTGACAGAAACGTTTCTGCTGAGTTGGCGGCGGTGCAGGGATTCGAAGTAGAACTCAAGGGAGGGGAGGGGCGGACTTGTGGCAGGCAACAGAATTACGTACTTTGCAGCCGTCTTGCTCTTACAAGTGTTGAGTCGTGAGCACCCTGAATCGCCAAGAATTGATTTCATCGCGGCCTGCGCTCGGCCTGTGGATGGAAAGGAGCCCATCATGGGCGCGTCACCGACCGCGGCTTGCTGAGGTGCAAAATGCCCCAAGGACCAAGAAGCGTAAGCCCACAACTCCAACCCCTCAACACCACAGCCAGAAACCCTGAACCCTAAACCCCTTTTGTTGCATCCAGGTCTCTTGCAGCCAGCCGGGTTAGAGTTAAGTCTGAGGCCCGCGCGTCCCTGACAGTAGCACTCGTGTCTACTTCAGAACGGAACTGAGCCTAACCCTAACCCTAAACCCTAAAACCTAAACCCTAAACCCTAAGCGGCAGGGTTTCGGATGACCGCAGCGAGGAGGCTTGGGATTGGCTTCGGCTCATGCTCCGGCGCTAGATCTTGACCCTCCTAAGGGACGGGTTTAGGGTTTAGGGTTTAGGGTTTCCGCTGGCACTACATAAAAGCAGCGGCCAATCAGGACAACAATGCTACGGCAACAGCAAGTTTTGCTAGAGGAGAGGCTTCAAAGAATAGAGCAGGGATACATAGGCCACAAAGCAATGTAGGCATTGTGGGAGCTTGAAGGTTTGTGATTCCACGACTGGGGTGCGGCGAAGGGGATGACAAGACATTCTGGAGAAAGTGAGCAGTGCGCTTCTACAAGTACTTGTCAGTTACTTCTATATCTTATATGCTGAAGCAAGAAAAAAGGAAAGTGCGACATTAGAACGACTGTCATGAAAGGGGCTGTCAACATCAGAAGCTGCAAGCACTTTTCGTGGCCCTGAACCTGCCAGCAGGGTGGCCGCCACCCTTTCCCGGATGGCTTTCCAGCCGGAGATGATGGCACACAGGCTGTCCAGCACCTTCAAGCACTGTTCAACCACCAGCATCCTTGTTGAAGGGCTTCGGGGGCAATTGCGCTAAGGGGCCTGCCAGGATTTAAGGTTGCTGATTCTGATTCGCTATTGTGTGCTTTTCGGCTGTGTCTGTTCTCTTCGAAGAAGTTTGTAGATTCTGTTCGCCGTCGGCTCCTGACAGTTTTGAGCTCCAAGCAGCTTAAGACTTGAGACATCAAGATCGCTCTCGTATGCCATTGAACCCCTTTGTGAACTTTGAACCGATCCGTGGTCCATCGACACCTTTCAGCATGCGCCCTGCGTGGCAGAGCTCGGGCACTAGGCTTCAAACCTGCTAAAGGCCAACGTAGCACCAAAACCTGAAAGCCCGGCCAGGACGGTGAGGACGTGGGCCATGGCGACGGCGAGACTGCTTTCCGGAAGGGTTTGGGGCATTTGGGGGCCTTGGCTTGGGTCTTCGCTTTGAAGGCTGGTGGAGCCTTCGGTTTTTTGCACACAAGCTTCATTCGAGGGCACACAAGCTTCATTCGAGGGCTCACACATGTTTCCACAGCAAAGTCGCAGCAAGGGGCATCACACGCGCGCATGTGATGAGCCCATGGAGTCTGGAACCGAACACGCGCCAGGTGACACGCAAAGCAGTCAAGTTGCCGAGAGCGGACAGTCTGGAGGTAACCCGGTTGCAGCTGGGCTGTGTTCAGGCATTGGGATTTGGATGAACCTGGGAGGGCTTTATGGGTTGTCTTAAGACTTACATTCTTGAAGGCTTTACAGACGAGCGAAGATCAGAAACGTGGAAGGTTTTGCTGCATGTGCTGCTGCACGGAACACGGCCCTGTGCTTCGAAGTCCGGACCGAAGTTATTGGTAAAGACGAGTGCAACAGAGCAAAGCATGGAGGGGTCGCCTGCAGGCGATCGCTGGTGGAGAGCCCCTGTTACTTTGTTGGCTAAGAGTGAAAGTTGTCTCGAATAGCCAAGTCGGGGCACAAGCACTGTCGGGACACGACCCTCGAGACGCATCAACTTTGTCCCTTTTTGTCCCCAGGGGATCTGTGCAGGCCATTAGTAGCGTGACACCGCGTCGCACCGCCGTAGCCGCTGCAAACCTTGAACTTCCCGCGGGAAAGCTAGAAAAGTGGCAAACACTCCGCGTGGGGGGCTTCACACCCAGCTGCGGACGGGTCGAGGCAGGCTGCAATGTTCAGGTCCCGTCGCCCTCGTAGCTTCAGGCATCTGCGCACTGTGACAGTATCGACAAGTAGGTCGATGTCCTCAGAAAGGTGCCCGTTTGACTCCGTGACCCTCGAAAACCCATGTATTACCATATGATGAATACAACTAGCTAAGCTATGATTCTTGCTGGAAGCCTTGGGAGCCTTTATCTTCGGAGCCCCGTGAAAGGAAAATGCATACCAGACAGTGCCAGGCACCCCGTGCAACGGAGACCAGCGGAATCCCAAAAGTTTACAACCCAAAACCTGCCCAAACCTCTACCGGAACCTCTGCCATCCTCGATTCTTGAGGAACGGCGAGTGCAGAAGGTGAGCGGGGAGCTCAGATATGTATTCATGTGCGCAACGCTGATGTACACACTCACGTGCCCAGACAGGCCGAGCGTCTCTCAGTCTTCCGGCTGATCCGCAGGGCCACCGTGGTGCATGCGGCACCCTGTCATGACTGTGCCCGCTTTGCAGCCGATTCAGCATCGAGTGAAACCAATGTGAAACCCAATGAATCAAAGAGCCACGCTACAGACATCCAAGCAGGGTAGACTAATGTCGTTTGGCATATGGGGTCACACGTGAGATGATTATGCGTCAGATGCGAAAGCCTTGTGCTTCGAGGCTTTCGTTGCAAAGCTTGCGGGCATGTCGCAAGCCCTGAGCTCCTGGACGAAGGCCCTGCAGTTCCTCCAAGCACGCCAAGATGGCCGAGCCGAGGCCGCATCCGAGGCTACTGTCCCCGAGGAGGCAGCTACCTTGCTAACGGCGGAGGCGGCATCACTGACAAGCACGGTGCCGTTGCTTGAGAGTGGCACCACGTCACCGAAGTCGCCGCAGCTGCCTGAGACGCCCCAAGCACCCCAAACACCCCAGGCGACAGCGGCGACAGCGGAGCTGCCGAGCGTGGCGCGCCTTCCTCGCCCCACGTCTCCTTCAAGTCACGTAGACAGCTCCAGCGTGCCGACCCGCAATCTTGAGCTCAGCGATCCAAAGATGGCAACACCCCGCTGTAAGGAGCGCAATGGAAACGAGGAAGTGGGAGCGCCTCCGCCCCTGTCGCAAGCCCATTGTCGGACCAGCTTGGAATCTGACCGCAGCCCGCACACGACGCAGGCCTTGCGCCTTCGTCAGAAACCGTCTGAGTTGAACCTGTCACCAACAGCCTCTTCACCACCAACTGCCCGAAGAGCGAAGGAGGGGATTCAGTCACCTGCAACTCCTGCAATCACATCCGCCGCGGCCTCCCCACATCTGCGAAGGATCAGTGGCAGTCCCTCCCCTGCCTTCCGATCTTCGGACCAGTGCCAGAGTGCAGAGGCAGCACCTCTTACTGGGCTATCACCAGTGCTACGGTCAAGGCCCATGCAAGCCTTCGGCTCGCCACCAGCGCTTTCACCGGCCACGTACAAGAAGCTCTTGGAGTTCAACCCAGCCTCTGCAGAGCCTGTGAAGAGCTCCGGCCAGTATGCAGACCTGCACCGGAGGCGGGTGGAGCTGAGCCACACGCAGAGCACACCGCGGAGGGTGGATGCGAGGTCGGATGGGAGGGCGGATGGGAGGGCTGAGGTGAGGGCCCAGCGGAGCCCCTCACCTCGATCGCTTCCGTTGGATGGGAGCCATGGGAGCCCTGGCGGGCCCAGCCTCGCGGAGAGCTTGGCAGAGCAAGCCCGGGGTATGGAGAGCTTCCGCGCCGCGTGGACGCGTGTGGGTGATCTGCAGATGCGGCACGAGAGCTTTTGGGAGGATTACCCTGATGCAGTGCGCACTTTGGACCAGGCGCTTTCAACGTGGCTGGGCTACTCAGGGCTTCCGGCAGTGGAAGAGGGCTTGCGGCGTGCGGATCTGGAGAAGCCGAAGGCAGTGGAGACCCACTGGGTGCAGATGCTGCTCTGGCAAGAGGCCGAGATCAGCCGTCTTCTGGCCGACAACGCGCGCTGGCGTACCCACCTCAAGTTCCAGGAGGCGGCGGGGCTGCGTTCGGACCCGGAGCAGTTGCAAAGTCACTGCGTGTCCCGCCTCATCCAAGACCTCCTGTCCGTGCCGCCCTTAAAGGCGAGCCCTGAAGGGGCCGCGTCAGCCCATACCGCGTCAACAGCTTTGTCACCGTCCTTCGACTCACCGCGCTGCCACCTCCAGGAGGACCCGGATCCCTTCGGTGAGAAAGCCCTGGCTTCCCTTTGCCGGGCCCTGCTGCAGACGGGCACGCTGCCACCCTCAGCGCGCACGGCGCTGCGGCAGCGCGGGGCCAAATCAGTGGCCAAGTCACTCCTTCTGCAGGTCGCTGCTGAGAAAATTTATAGAAATTTGCTCCAGTCTGCTTCAGACCCTCCCGAAGCCCGTTGTTTGAAATAGTAAATCACCCATGACAAAAAAAACTCAGAAGACTCCAAGATGGAGATTGTCAGGTGCAGCAGCTCCACGCCCAGGCCCTACAGCGCTACCGGGCAGCTTGCCAAGCAGCTGCAGCGGCCAAGCTTCGGCAACTTCGGCTGGTGGATTATGTTTGAGGGGGAAGGGCTCGGATGGTTCGCTTCCGGGCTTTCGCTGGGGCTTGTGGGGTTCCGATGCAGTAACATCAGTTTGTACGTCCACTAGGAGGCCTTCGTTTGCAAGTCTCTTCCAGCATGTTCTTCTGTCTCGTTGTCCGAGGCTAGCCGGGTTGCTGCTAGCTTCCATTGAGAGGTTGCTGTGCAACAATGCTTTATCAGGAGAGGCTATCAGTCACCGGTGTCTACAGCTCAAGCATGCCAGACCCTGCACTACTTTGGCTGCCCCATTTTCCTTGTGGCCACTGCAACAACGCCCAGGCAGACGATCTCCAAATGCCATGCCCTCCTACAAGAGAAGGCACGGCTCCGCGCCTGCCTTCGCAGCCCCGCGGAGGAAAAGCCCGGGTGCCCCGGCACATAATCAGACTCTCTCCTGACCACTTGAAATTGGCATCTCGGGTTCTTAGAAGTGCCAGCTGCCTTTGGGGTTCGGTTCTTCCGCTGCTGTCCAGACATGCTGGCAAGAAGAAGACTTCGGTCCGCACCATGGCCATGGCCATAGAGGGACAAAGAGATGCAAGGAAACAACAAGCAGATTGTGGAGCAGTAGCATTCACTCTGTAGCTTTCAGGGCTCTTCGGAGCCAAGTCTGTGCCTCTCACTCTGGCGGGCCTTAGGGCAGCCAGCAGCGGTTCAGCATGTTCATAAAGTGCGTAGTCCTACGGAGGGCATATTTTGCCTTTTTTGCTCCCTTTCTCTGGGGACCACCCTGGCCGGTCGTAGTCTCCTGGCCCTCTGAGCGGTGCAAAACGCTTCCGAGAATACCGGTCCATCAATGATCCACCCGCCGCCACAAACCCAACAAAGGCAGCAACAAAAGAGCCCCCACCCATATCTAAAGCACCCGAACACTCTGATTTTGTTCGGGCTTGCATGAGAGTCCAATGACACTGATGGCCAGCTGGGCCAAGGAGTTCCACGGAACCAAGCGCTGCTCGGAAGCCGCGGGTCTCGCTCGGCAGGGCCCTCAATGCCTTCGGCGTGGAGGCCCTCTCCTCCCCTTCATGTCTCCCCTGAAAAGTCTAAAGCCTAAAGCCAACAGATGCCGATCCTGCCCGCATCACGGCATGCTCATGGTATGTTGTCCTCAAGCCTGTCTTTCACGGCATAAGTGACGCTTCGCGCTTTGAAAAAGGCCAAGAAGCTGTTGGTTGTGTGTGTGTGTAGCAAGAGGGGTCTAGCGGGTTGGGGCAGACTCAATGATTAAAAAGTTAAGGGTATCGCCCCAGGTTATTTCTTCAACCGGACCCTGAATAACGTGGGTCGGAAGCCCAAACCCCAGTGTGGGCAACATTAAACAGAACTGATGCATGACACAAAGTTGACGTAGAGAGTCCTTGACCTTCAGGAATTCTGCAGGGAAGTGTTGAAAGAGTCTGTGCCCTCACCAATTCCATTCCGGGTTTTCTGCTACAGTTTAGTGAGTTTTGTGCCTGTCTGTTACAGGTTCCCGGCTTGTGTTTCTTGGTCTCGGTTGCGCCCCCGCGCCCATGACACGGCATTTTGGGACAGGCCTGCTTCGACGATGATTCTCTCTACCGGCCGAGAGGGAACCTCTGAAAGGGCCGCGAGCCATGAAACTTCAGAGCCAGTGCCCATCCCTGGAGCAACAAACCTCACATCTAGAAGCCATCTTGCATCGCGCACAGCCGTGAAACTCCCAAATGGGATTTTCACGGCGATTCCTGCTTGCGGAGAAACGCAAGATTCCGGGCTTGCCAATGATGCGCCACCATGGGCATCGAACAGAAAAATGTGTTGAAGAGCTTCATGGGCTTGGAGGGTTTTGCTATATCGCACTCAGGCCAGCTTAGGGTTGACCCCAGGTTGAGTTTTGAGAGCTTGTGACAGACGTGTGACCTTCCTCCGCGCAGATTAGAGCCCGGTCCGAAAGCCCACTAAGGCCGGGTGAAGTGATGCCGGCCTCCAAGCCTGTTCTGCTCCCTTGTTTAATCGATTCTAGATTCTAGAGCTTGTAAGGGAGATTCAGGGAGCTAAGGCTTTCAGATACTGTGAGGGCTTCGGGCTTAGGATGATGTAGGGTAAGAAGTTCTAAGCGCAACGTTTATGCCTCGGAGACCATGCGTAGTTTGCCTGGTTGGAGTCGCGAGCGCAGAGTGCATCTAAAATTTGTCGCGGAAGCCTGTAGGGGGCAGGGGGCAGGGTTTCATGATTGAGAGAGGTCTGTGAAGTTGTGGTGCGGGGCAGTGGGGTCAAAACCCCATGTGCAACAAAGCCCCTTACTGCGCAGCGTTTGAGCGAAGTCCCTAGTAAGCTTCCCAGGTCTGGCGACGGTGAGGGGAGTGCACAGGAGTCGGACCTGCCACCTCCTCGGAGTGCGGAGCAGTGCAGTCGGATCCGGGGCGAGGCAGCATCTATGTGACTACGTGATCCATCGTGATCGGATGTTCGGGCTGTTTTGGCTCTTCAGCCTCCGGCTCCTTGTCAGCTATGCTCAGGCTGTCAGCAGACACAACCCTTGCAGCATCCAGAGGCAGAAGCTAATTGTTTTTTTGGGTTTGGAAAAATCGTGCCCGGGAGAACTAAGAAGCTGGAGACACTGAAGGAGAGCAAAAGCATGCGATCGAGCGGAGGACAATCTGCTTACCCCAACCACATGCTCGAGGCCCAGGGGCCTCAACGCCTTAATGAATCTCAACTGCTGGTAAGTGCCATCCAAGGCCGAGACCTTAAACCCCAAGTCCCTTGAACCCACTTGTGAGCCAAACTCTGTTTTGGGGATGCTCAGTACATACGGCAGGTGTAATCGAGGGGTCCCGCACTCATCACAAAGGCACGACGACTCTGCAGACACCGGCGTCGATGCGCCTTGCCCTCAGAAAGGAAGGGTAGGGCAGGGCTCAGAGATCGCTTGGTTCAGGATCTGGAGCTTCAGGGTGTGTGCGGTTTGGGGGTCTCCACATCTACTCTGATATGGTGCTTTTTGGCTTACAAAGCCCTGACCGCTCACGCTCAGCAGCGCTGAGAGAGTGTGGTGCATCGACGTCCAGTGCAGGCGTGAGATTAGCTTTTCCCTTCTTTCCAGGACGACGGTTCCTTGTCGTTTCTTCAGAGAATCTTTTGGACAGATCAGCACGGGGGCAGCATGGAGAGACGGGGAGTCATTCACATCCAAATTCCCTTTGCGGGTTGGACTGGTGTTCCATCTGAGGCCTTCCAAAGCTCCCTCAGCTACGTAGGTTTTGAGATGTTCCAAGATGAGTTCATTGCATATGCTACTGGCTTCGAGGGAGCTGTTACCTGCTTCTTAAGGGGTATTTCAAGCGTAAAAGGCATGACCCGGAAGAGCCACTTTCCAAGGCCAGGTCAGAAAGCTCCTGCCAGTAATAGCGGCCTGGCCCTCGATCAAGTCCTTGGTCTTTTGGTCCTTTCACTGGAGCTGAATTTGCTTTGGGGTGGTTAGGGCTTTGAATTTTGGGGTGTAGGACGAACACATGGTCCCCGAACTTTGGGCATCCCAGCGCAACCTGCATTTCTAGGATGCCCGAAGCCCTAAAACCGAAACGCTAAAGCATCCTAGGCCCAAAACCCTAGACCCCAAAACCCGCCCAGAGATACTTCTCTGCAGAGTGTCCGAGAGGTTGAGTCTCATATGCCCTGAAAAAGTTATAGCAGCCATGCTTTGCCTCAGATGCCGTGGAGAGTTCACAGGGAGGGTTCGTATTTAGTATGCCTGGAGAACTCTTACGCTTAGGGACTGGCGCCCCCTTGGGACTCTGGACTCCCCGCTGACGAAGCACAAAAGCATACTTCTATTGTCTCAATCAGCCCTAAGTGGTTTAGGGTTTAGGATGGTTTAGGGTTCAGGGTTCAGGGTTTAGGGTTTAGGGTTCAGGGTTCAGGGTTCAGGGTCGAGGGTTTAGGGTTTACCAACTCCGGGCGAGTTGGCAAGGTTTCGGGTTTAGGGTGTTGCCAAACTCTGTGCCTGGACTGCTTTTGGCAGGTGGCAAAGAAGCCCCAGAAACCAGGAGGTTCGAATGCCAAGGCTTGAGCAGGGTAGGGAATCACATCGAAACAGTTGTACCCTGCGCCGTCACCAGCTTCACAGACAACATGTGTCAGAACAGCAGCAAGTTGTATTTGCAGAACGCGCCTCTCAAGACTTGGACGCTATGATTTCGGACTTTCATACTGCAGCAGAGCATGGGAACGAGATGAGATAGACGACATGTACATGAACCCGTTTTTTTTGGTTTTTGGCTTGGATCGCGGGAGCACATGGGGGCATGGAGGGCTCAGACAGCGGCTCTGACACCGCGGGCCTTTGCCCTGCGACCCCGCGCTCGCCCCGTGGCCTGGCGACACGCCCTCCAAGGCTTTAAGGCCACAAAAGGGGGGCCACAAAAGCTCCCCACAAACCGATCCCAAGCGTTTTTTGGTTAACAATATCCCTCTCATGGCTGAGTGATGACTGTCAGTGGATGTAATTGGCAACAGAGGCGTGGAGCCGAGGGGGTCGCAGGGATTGGGGAGAACAGGTCTTCTGAGGCTTCCTGGGGAGTTCCGGAATGGATGGCGGTTTTGTGCGGTTTGTGCGGTTTTGGGATGCGGTGCCAAGCAGCAAAGCAATGGCCGGGGGTTCTAGATTGACATTGGGCGCCTCCCGATTACATTGCATCTGGTCCCCCTTTCGCCCCAAGCATCTCCAAGCCGAAAAGTCCGAAGGGTTTGAAGTTTAAAGGGCTTGCGGCATGCGGAAGAATTCGGCTGGTCCTGGGCATGTTCAGAGGGTGGGAGTTGCCGATGCCCGAGCATGTAACTTTACCTTGGGATGTTCCCCCTTAAGGTGACAGTACTTACCAGGAATCATAGTAACCCCCGCCCCCCCCCCCCCCCCCCCCAATCATAATCCCTCGTAAGGGCTGTTCGGATAAGGGGGAGCATCCCAACCTCCACCCTTAACAGCGAACAGTCTGGCAGTATGACGTTCAAGGTTTATTGCGAAGGGGTTTGCCGAGCTCGCGGACGCGGGGCTGCTTCCACGTGCGCTATGAGGGCATTGGCCGCTTCGAGGCCGACCCTGCAACATCACGGGCAAGCCTTGAGCTGCAGCCATAAACAGTTATAATCCTCGAAGCCCTGTGTCGTATGGCCCGGTTTCTTTGAGTTGCGAATCGCAGGCTTGAGCCTCGAAGCCCAAAAGCTCGTGTTTTTCAGGAGTTTGTCCGCGGCGACCTCTACCACTACTTTGTGAACATGCCCTTCCGCTACTTGGTCCTGGTCTACATGGTGATCTACTTCCTCGGATGGGTGGTGTTTACCTTCTGGTGGCAGATCGCCGCGGAGGGATGCGAGGCAAAGGAGCTCACCTTCCGGCGCGCCTTTCTGCTCTCACTGGAGACGATGACCACGATCGGCTATGGAGTGGCCGACCCGCCGGCTGAGTTGCAATGAGAAGATATGAGAAGTACAAGGGTGTGTTCAGCAATTTTAGCATATAGGTGCGTTCCTGTTGTAGAGGTGTTGTTGGCGGTTTCTGGCAACCAAGGTTCTTTGACGATTGTCGTGCTGTCATCCCACTCCTGGTGGTGCAGTCTCTGCTGGGACTGTTGATGGACACAGTGTTCCTCAATCTTATGTACACGCGCCTGTCAACAGCCTTCACTCGGGCATCCAGCATCATTTTCAGTGATACCGCGGTGGTATTCGAGGAAGATGGCTGCGTCAAACTCTCACTGCGAATTTGCGAGGCCTGCGGCTATTGGAAGCCAAGAGCACACGCAGAACATCAGCCTTGTGTTTCGACAAGCCGAAGATTCCATACCGCAACGGCAGTCAATAACAAGACATGCAACCGTGTTCAAGGAATGTTTGTGGCTGCCGCTCTCGTCTTGTGTTGAGCCCAGAATCAGGGAATCAGCGTCATGGGGAGCTTGTGGCATGAGGGAATTCGAGTGAGACGACAAGGGGATGACCCAGCCATCGACCTGAAAGAGAGAGCGAGCGAGAGTGAGAGTGCGAGCGAGCGAGCGAGATTCAGAGAGAGAGAGAGAGAGAGAGTGAGTCGAGGCCAGGTCCCCTCCATTTGGGGGACCTCAAAGCGCGCAGAAGAAGAAGAAGAAGAAGAAGAAGAAGAAGAAGAAGAAGAAGAAGAAGAAGAAGAAGAAGAAGAAGAAGAAGAAGAAGAAGAAGAGGAGGAGGAAGAGGAAGAAGAGGAAGAGGAAGAGGAAGAAGAAGAAGAGGAAGAGGAAGAGGAAGAGGAAGAGGAAGAGGAAGAGGAAGAGGAAGAGGAGGAGGAAGAGGAGGAAGAGGAGGAAGAAGAGCAAGAAGAGCAAGAAGAGGAAGAAGAGGAAGAAGAGGAAGAAGAGGAAGAAGAGGAAGAAGAGGAAGAAGAGGACTAGAGGGAGAGAGAGAGGGGTGTAAACGGAGTGGAGCGAGAGCGGGGCGTGCCTTGGCGCGGGGCTTGCCCCATGCCCCAAAGAAAGAAAGAAAGAAAGAAAGAAAGAAAGAAAGAAAGAAAGAAAGAAAGAAAGAAAGAAAGAGAGAGTGCAGCAAGCAAGCAAGAGAGAGAGAGAGAGAGAGAGAGAGAGCGAGCGAGCGAGCGAAAGGGGGAGAAAACTAGCAGTAGGGATATAGAGGTGCAAGTTCAATACACTCTAAAGAATCAAGGAGACAGAACTAGAGAGGGCGGGGCAAGATTACGTTGAGAAATCCCGAAACCGAAGCGCAGAGAGTCCCGAAGCTGTGCAGCGAGAGGTCGCGCGGAGGCCGATCATTGAGCCCATTGTGCGCATGTATGCCGTCTGGCACCAAGACCTGCCAGAGCCCACAGAACTGGTGGAGTCTCATCGGTCAAAATCGCTTGGGAAGAGGGTTTGGGGTGAGTTTGAGTTTGTTCCTCAGGTAGCTTCAGCTACTAGGGGTTCTAAGAATAGGCCCCGTGCACACAGGTCATGCTCCCAAACTTCGCAGTCCTTTAAAGACGTCAGAAACGGCGAATGTGCCAAAGCCCGGATGTCCGAACTTGTCCCGTTGCGGGAGCATTGGAATTCATAGTCCAACACCTCTCAACCAAAAGAACAAGATTGGGGGCCTCTCCGCAAGAAAAGCTTTCATGGAACATCTTTTCCTAGAAACAGGCTCCTTACACAAGGTGTGTGTGTGTGTGTGTGTGTCTTTTTAATAGGATCACATGGCGGCGGATATGCACAAGCAAAAAGGGTCTGCCCAACCTATTTCACACCAATTGATCTCAAGTCGCCCAATTTGATCCTCATGTACGCGGAATGCTCTTGGTCTTGCTCGCGGTCTTAACACTGTTTGGGGTCTGCGCTGGCAGCACTTTTTTTGCCGTGCTGGGCTTCCAAAGTTACATGCCCAGCTATCTGGACTGGGTCTTCGCCAGAATGGTTCCTAACCCCCTTGGCGCTTCGAGGCTTGGAGGCTTTCAGGCCAAGAGGCTAGCTTCGGGTTGAAAAAGTTTGGTTGCGCCGTGCCGGTCAAACCGATTGCAGCAAGCCGAGGACGTGGACGTGCGTCCCATGGTTCTGGAAACGCCAAACATCTCCATTGCGGATGGAAAGCTTTTCCTGACGCTGCCCACAAAGGTCGTTCATCGGGTTGACTCGGTATCCCCGCTGGCACTTGCTCCCACAAAGTTGATGCAGCCTGCTCCAATAAAGGTTGTGGGTTTACAATGGCCCAGATGTTCAGTGCTTTAAAGGAAATACTTCTTTGTGAGAGGTTGTTCCCCACCCGACAAGTGGGTGGTTAAGATTTCGGCAAAGTGGCACGCATCATGTGAATAAGAAGGCCCGAGAAGCTCAGGCAGGCAACCGCACCGGAATGTTGCCGTAATAATAAGCCGACCTTAGCGTATGAATTGTGCTCAGTTGCTCAGATGTTGGAGACAGCGCTGAGTAAACTATTTCATATAGGTTATCCAATATTCAGAGAAGTTTTCTTGATTATCAACTGCCCCAAATATAGTACACCTTAATCTATACAGTCTTCTGCAACAGTCGATATGCATAATGAATATGTACTATTTGCTATGCATTATTCTCTCCACTAACTTGCTAATCTTTGGCATTTCGTCTGTCAAGTCAACGCCAAACATGTTTAACAGTTGCCAATTCACGCCTTGTATCGAATGCCGGATACATAACAGAAACCATAAATCAAATTTTCTGAGCACGCTATATGTATGCATGTATATATATATATACACACATACGCATCAAAACTACAAGCGTGCAGGATGTTCTCGTTGTATACTTCAGAACTAGAGAAATTTCGATGTGACCCCAGGGAAATATAGGTGCGCAGTTTCTTGAGTATAGAGTACATCAAGACTTGTTACGATGAACAGTAGGAAAACAGATGCTTTCTTGTTGAAGAAAGAGAGGAATGGAGGTCGTCAAATTCAAGTTTTGCGGAACTGCGTGGAGAGATTTCTCAATATAGTATCTGCAAAACTCGAAGTTTTCGTAGGAACATATATAGGAGCTAGCTACTTGAATTTTGCGGAAGTAGTGATACGGACATGCGGAGCACCGATAGGGCCACCACTCACGCGCGAGTTGGAATGCACATGACACCTCGAGGCGAGAGCTACCCGGGCACGCAGCACACTGCGCCAAGCACCAAACCAAAAGCGACGAAAATCCCCCACCCTCCCACCCCCATCCCCCCCATCCCCCGCCCCCGGAAAAGAAAAGAACACAACAACAATAACCAACCAACCAACCAGCCAAACAAACAAACCAACAAACAACTTACGACTCCGCGCCTTTTGGAAGACTGAGGGGAATCGACGACTTCCAGCATGACATGGCCTGCCTGGACTACCTGGAGATACTGGTCGTTGTGAGCGGAAGCTGTCCGATCACCGGGAACAGCCTGGAAGCCCGCCACTCCTACTCCAAGGAGAACCTTCGCTACAAGAGCCGCTTTGCTCCCTGCGTCCGCATACTTGAAGGAGCTCACCAGGTGGGGGGGGGGGGGGGGTTTCCGAAGATAGGGGGGGTGTGCTTTTGGGGGGTCCCGTTGAAGGGATTCGGGTATCCTGGGCCATAACTAACAGAATCTTTTTTCACGAATGATTCGAAGAGTCCTGCACAGGGTGCCACAAAGTGCCACCAAAGCCTGTTGGGCTCAGGTTGATTTCGAGGCCTTCCACGAGACGGTTCCTCTGAAGTGCTGAGTGGGCTGTAGCAATTTTCCAGCCCTTCGCTGCAAAAAAAGGCGTGCGGAGTTGTGCCTGAGGAGGTTCCGAATCTGAACATCCCCTTCTAAAGCCCCAGGCTGCGGATGTCTTGCAACAGGCATCCAGGCCTGTTGGCTTCAAAGTGCCCAAAGCAGGTTCAAACCCTTGAAACTGTTTGCTCTGAACACGAATAAACCCTAAACCCTAAACCCTAAACCCCAAACCCCAAACCCCAAACCCTAAACCCTAGACCCTGAATGAACACGAATGCCGGAATGCAGTCCTGAGCTGCTGAGGCGACCAAGGATACGTCAGCGTGCTCGAGCTGCCAACGGATGCGCTGCAAGCCAGTCTCCCAGACTGGAATGGGGAGCAAGACTTGGGGCCTGTAGGCCGGCCTTTGCCCTTAGAGCTTAAGGATTCAGAGGTTCCTATCTTGCCAGGAAAGACAGACCCTTGCTCAGATCTGCGGAGAAAGCAGCCAATCTTACAGTAAGATCTTGGTCATCGCATAGGCCAACATGGGGAAGCTCGATGTGGACGAAGTGAGTGCCGACCTCAGCTGGAAATCTTCAGCCTGGGATTTGAAGTCTGAGCGTAGATGATGCCTCGATGGCGGATACATGCTTGGCTGCTTGGCAATCCCATATCTGGGACGTGCCTTGGCCAGTTTGCGGCCCATATGCCGGCTGAACCCACACAACACTCCAAGCTGCTCCAAGCTCCATGCTGCAGGCGTGGAGAACATTGAGCTTCTGCTATCCCGCATCGTTGGCAGAATTGCCGGACACTTAGCCAGAGGGTCCCGGTGCACCCCAAAGTCTCTTGGCCGCCGTGAACATCCCCGATCTTTTCCGGAGGGAGTCCGGAGCTGCTGTATGCCGCATCCATTCACTTTGGGGATAGGGCTGGGCTGTCTATTAGAAGCATGTTTAAATGCCGACATGAAAGCACTACGAAATGCTCCGTGCGCCGTCTTTGAAAGAAACCATGTGGAAACTCAAGCCGTGGCTCATGAATCGCATAACAGGGTTGGCCAAAGGCTTCCTTTTCGAAGGTTTAGAAATGACAAAACATAGCTATTATTTTACATGATTTCACAGGTTTGACCAAAAGAAGGGTTTGAACACAACAAAATATAGCTGACATTGTTTGCATTTTAAGTCCCCTACCTGCAGCGTTTCTGGATCTTTGTGATTGTGCCCAAACTTCCACGCCACCCCCTCGGCAGCTCTAGGGGGTCAAGGGCGTTTAAACCAAAGTTTTTGGGTTCCTGATGCTTCAAGGCATCATGGGCATTGTGTGGTTGGAGCTAACGCTCCGGCTGCAGGAGTGACTTATTTTAATTACGACTTGATTGAACCAATTGAATTGGCTCTCAGACAAATTGAATAATGTGAGGAGTCAATTTGAAGCCAATCTGACTGAGGTCAATTTGAGGCCAATTTGAGGTCAAATTTGAGGCCAATTTGAGGTCAATTTGAAGTGAATTTGAGCTCATTTTGAGCCCAATGAAACAAAACATCTTCTTCTTGGATATAGAGAGACATGCTGCCTGGAATTGAGCCCCTGCTGTTCTGGACACAGACTCTGCTGATCACCAACTCCTAGCCCTGGCCAGCTGGTGAACTCCCTTGACAGGCATTTCGGCCCGAAATATTTGCCTGTAGAGTTTGCAGCCGATCTGCCACATGGCTGGAGCGCCATCAATTTGGATAGGCATTTTGGGCCAAAGTCCTTATTTAGGGTCTTGGGGTGGGAGCTAGAACACAGATCCCTGAATCATGTTTAAAAGCAATCTATGTAGTGCAGGGATACCACCTATCTGGGCTGAGGCTACGCACCCAACCTCACAGATAAGCATTTCCAGCCAAAATACCTATCAAGGCTGCTAGGTGAAGAGGTATTCTGTACATCAGTACTTTGGGTGACCCATCTTAAGTCAATGAATGGATCTGCCACCCTGGCAGCAAACTCTACAGATAAGGACTTCGGGCCGAAATGCCTATCAAGGGAATCCACCAGCTGGCCAGGGGTAGGAGTTTGTGATAAGCAGTTGACTTAGACTCTCTGTGTCCAGAACAGCAGATGGCTCAAATTCCAAGCAGCATGTCTCTCTATGTCCAAGAAGAAGAGCATTGACAGCTCGTCCGACAGAGAAGCTGATCTACCTATCGCTTCAAGTCCTCAATGCTTGGGCTACTGACCGCTATGCTCTAAATAAGTTTTGTTTAATTGGGCTCAAAATGAGCTCAAATTGACTTCAAATTGCCTAAGTTTGACTTCAAGTTGACCTCAAATTGGCCTCAAATTGACCTCAAATTGCCACCGCAAATTACTCAATCTGTTTGAGAGCCAAGTCAATTGGTTCGATCAAAGCTTAATTAGTTTCACTCCTGCAGCCGGAGCGTCAGCTCCAGCCCCACAGTGCCCAACCTCGAGACACCGCCCCAAGCCCCCCCCAAGCCCTGAAGGCTGCAGCCGGAACGTTAGCTCCAGCCGTGCGACCCCCAACCCCAGAAACATAATTTTCGAAAATCCTGGAAGCCTTGGAAACAACGTCAAAACCCCAATACTCCTGATGCCTTGAAGCCTCAGAACCCAAAAGCTTTGGTTTAAACGCCCTTGACCCCCCAGAGCTGCCGGAGGGCTGGCCTGGAAGCTTGGGCACAATCACGAAGACCCATGCTTTTGGCTGTATGATGTCATTTTCTATTGTTTCTTTTGGCCAGCCCTGCATAAGGCTACTTGCCCGCAACAACAAGAATGAAACTTTGTGATCATTGCGGATCTGGCGCAGCCGAGCGGTGACGAGTCTGCTTGCAATGGAAGCAGATTTAAGTTTGGAGTGGATGCTGCAAAGGTTACAACAATGTTTTTTCAAGGTAAAGTTACCGGTGCTACCCTCCTGTTTTCTGCAAGTGGCGGGCAGAATGCTCCTTGTTTCTTTCTTTTGGTTTTTAAACCGTTTTCTTTGATCCGTTTTGGACCCCTCACCCCTCGAGATGTCAGAGCTCTAAACCTGGAACCGCCTTCACAAAAGACTCCCATGCCTTGAACCCCTCAGACAGACAAACGCAAGAGATCGTAAAGGCCGCTAAGCCCACTGCACTCCTCCTAGGATCGTGGCCGACTTGAGCTTGAAGAGAACCCTGGAGGATCGTCGAAGTCTCAGACTACGGCTTCGGGGTACTTGAGTCACTGAACTAGTTTGACTTTGCATTCTGGTAAGCGCTGGACTTCGAGCGTGACTTCTTCACGCTTGTGACCTCGCGTTGCACTTCTTGAACGCAAGCCCCTGAATCCTCACCATATTGGCTCAAGCCATTTTGGTCTCAGCTGAGAGCACCCGCATCCTTCCAATTTCTTCTCACAGCTTTGCAACGATGGCATCAGCAAAGGACCCCGAGGTTGCCAGCGGACTGCTGAGTTCCATGGAGAGCGAGTGCGACGCAAAGAATCCGCCGCCTGAAGCTGGCACCGGACCGCGCCGTGTTTTCATGGCCTCGGGCGCCTTGACTTTATCCTTTGCCTGCGGTGCTTTGGCTGTCGCCTTCTTTCTGCGCTCGGAGCCCAAGACCGAAGCTGTCATGGCCTCAATGCCGAACGCGGACATGGATGACGCGCACAGGTGGATGGAGGATCCGGGTGTGGTGGAGATGCCGACCAAGCGCGATCTTGGGGAGCTGCTGAAAGCCATCCAGGCACACTACCCGGATGGTGGTGTCTTTGAGCACGTGAAGTATCTCGACATTGATGGCAAGGACCCCGACAATCTCAAGTATGACTACAACATGAAGGTCTTCAAGAATGCCACGAAGGGCCCGGTGAAAAGGATGCTCCAGGACGCGGACGTGGACGATGTGGGGAAGATCGACGTCGTCCGGCAGATGCTTTGGGCCTTGTGTGGAATCGACGCCGCCCAGATCATCTCCAGTATCGGGCAGATCGTCACGAACATCCGCACCGTCACGCAAGCCTGCAAGAACCCCTACCCCTGGGATGCCAACCAGCAGGACTTCTGCGCAGCCATGGTCTCTCTCAACCTGGCAATTTGGGGCTACATCGCCATCTACATCGAAGACATGGTCAGTGTTTGCGGCCCAACGTTCAATGTCCAAGCTGGCTGTTCGATCGACATCACGGGGTTCCTGGCCAACGCGGCTTTAGTGGCGGCAGCTGGAGCAAACATGAAGTCCAACTGCCTACCAAAGCACGGGTACTGGTCCGAGCGCCTCGACGGGGTCTTCCCAAAGATCACTACGAACACCAAGCTAGAAGGCGTAAGGGCATTCAGTGGCGTTTCTCAGAGCGTCCTTGACAAAGTCAATAAAGAGATTCGAGAGACGAAAATGGCGCGAATCAGGGTGAATGACCGGATGCGGTCTGAATCCTCCGTCGGCCGTGGGTTCCGTCGCCTGGCTGAGGTGACGGCAGATCTTGCGACGCTTCCGGCAGACCCTGCTGCGTCGGCTGAAGCTCATGCCAGAGAGGAGGTCGGCTCAATCCAGGAAGGTGCGATGAGCGCCCTGTCACATGTCGCGGAAGCCGCTAGTGATGACAACAAGGAGTTTGTCGACGAGAAGGCTAAGGAGGCTGCCGACAGGCTGGGGCTTGACTACGAGACGTACCACGACCTCCACAAGAAGGACACAGAGAGGACGTGGAAAAAGGTGCAGTGCGGATTCGATCTAAGCAAAGCCGTCGCACGCTTTGCGCAGATGGGCACCTTGATTGCCTTGTCCACCAAGGACTGCGGTGCTCACAACTTCGAGGTGAACGGGCACCAAGGCAAGACGAAGTGCACCATTGACGTCACGGGAGCCATCGCTTCCGCAGGAATTGCCTCGAGCATGATCACCCTCAGTGTCATCAATTGCCCGGGTGCACTCGACTACACCAGGGCTATGTCGGAACGCTTGTGTGCAGCTTCCATCATTGACCTGGTGTCGGCCGCCACCTACATTGGTACCTCTATTGCAAGCGTGCAAAGCACATGCGGCTCTCTGGATCATTACCCTGGAGTTCCTGGCACCTAAGATGGCGGCCACGGTGAGGCCCGGTGAGGCATACAGCCAGTGCCGAAGGCATCACGCAAGTGTGATGCAACGCTCTCATCCTACAGACGAATCTGCGTCTGAGGGTTTGTAGGTTTCCAGTTCCGGCATGGCTGAGAGTTTTTTTTTACTTTGGTGTTGGCGCACGTCGAAATTCCATGCCCTAGGCCCTAGGCTTCTTTGACGTAGTATACCGAGCTTTGTTTGCCTTTCTCCTGGTGTGCGCCCATGCGTGAGGAGGCCTCTCCATCAAGAAACCCCAAGGTCCCTGTATCCCAAGCTTCACACCCGAAAAGCAAAGCTATCCATGTTCAGCTGTGTTCAGGGTTTCGTCTTGTTCTACGTATTTCTGCGTTGAAGACCTGGCTGTCGATTGAGAGGCCTCCATCTTGAATCCTTGAAGTAGCGTCCCCGCACTGAGTTCTGTACACCTTCTGCTCATGAACGAGTCTGCATGGGCGCCAGCTAGTCCGCTAGCTTCATTGGTCAGTCGCCCGACTGCACGCCCCCTCCACGACTTCCCAGCCCTCTACCTTAGAACCTCAAGCCGATCCCAGCCTATAAATCCCCTCGACCTCCGCCCCAAACTTCAAGGTGAGGCTGCGTGCACTCCGTTTCATGACAAATTCTTCCAGTTCCAAACTTCTTCGCTGCTGTCGCAGCGAGGGGTTGGAGGGCTCCGAGCCTGTTGTCGTGTGGCTTGTCGTGAGGCGCAGTATCCAGCAGACTATATATATATATATATATATATATATGTGTGTGTGTGTGTGTGTGTGTGTGTGTGCACATATATATATATATATATATATCCATATATATACATATATATATATATATATATATATATATATATATATATATATATATATATATATATATATATATATATATGAGATGTAGACTGATGGAGGCATGTGGCAGCTTCATCACCAAAACAAGCCACCCACGGAATTGTGTGGCAAAGCCCACTACCCTTGGCCTTTCTGTACTTAGCGCAGGGCAGGACCGCATGCACAAAGACCATTTCGGGCAGCATGGGACGGAACAGCATCTTAGCGGAACTCAGACCCACCATTTGCGAGGTCTAGACTAGACCTACGACATTCCATGTAACTGTGTTCCAGTCTGCCTGACTGAGTGTGATGCTAGCTTTGTCTAGACACCTCCTGGTGCATCTGGCAGAGGCGCTGCTAGAAGAGAGTTCAGGAACAGACGCTCTCAGTTTGATTTTCCTGATATCTCTCTTGGCACAGGAAGGGGCGGCATGCCTATTCGACCTTCAGGGCACGTGACTATGCCCCCAAGGCATCAACAGGTTAACCTTGATACGCAGGGGGGGGGGGGGGGGTTCGCTTCAATCCTGGGGCAATAGAGCATGCCGTAGACGCGCTGGTCAACTATATGATGCCTGGAGGGTACAAAAAACAGGGCAACTGGGAGGTAGGGCGCCAGTTAGGGATCATGATGACATGGATGCCGATGGGGAATATTGCTGAATATTACTTTGAGACCTCGCTCTGCATTTGGGTGTCTCCGGTGACAATGGGAATCCTTGGAGCCAAGGCCGCGCCGCTACAAGCGTTGGGATCCAAGGGATGTGCCCTCCTCAGAAACCGCAGGGAGCAGCGGTGCGCGAGAACGAGGCACCTGGAAACCGAGGCTGGAGACTTTTCCGACATCGAGCCATTGGAGCTGCAGCGATGGGTGCCGCCCAGGGTTTTCACTCGGGGTCGCTAGTGTGGTCAGGAGTTTAAGGCTTAAGGGCTCTTGTGGAGTACAGTATTTGCAGGCTTCTTGTGACCACTGGTGATGCGGCAAGCTTCTGGGTAGTGCTGGGCAATTTCAGTGGGACGGAAGTGGCCATGACAGCGATGGCAACGATTGTGCTTCAGTAGGCCCCCTTCAGCAGGACTCGCGCCCAGCATGAGGCGAAGCGCTGAAACCGAAGCCCGCAATTCCAGAGATGCCCCGCTTTTGCTTGGGAGCCCTGCCTGGCTTAGCACACAGACACTCCAGGTTGGCAGCCCCTCCCCCGCATCCTGGCCACGCGCGCGCCAGCGGCTGAAGAGGGCGCAGGGCTCGGTGCGGATTGGGGGCTTCGGGTGTCTTAGAGGGTGGCTCTGGCTCAAGGAGCTTGGCTCTCGACTGTGACTCTAGGCGCACGGTTTTTGGGCGCAACGAGGGCACAGTCTTGCTTATCTTCCTTGACCCATCCGTTGCAGGATATTGTAACCACATTCCAGCAGCACCGATGAAGGGCTCGTTCGCCACCCGCTTGTCGTGCTTGCCGGTTCGTTGGTTGTTTGTTGTTTTTTGGTGTGCACTTTGGTGAGCACCTGTTTTTCTGGTGAGCAAGGACAGAGGAGGACTGGCCGTGGACCCAGAGCGTCCTGTGTCTGCCCTACAAGCAACTACAGAGCTTCAACAGGTACCACCCGGTAGCAGGTGGTGGACTTGGAATTTTCTCATGTCCGTTGTGGAGCTAAGTCTTGTGAAAGCTGATCTCGTTCACGGCATGCAAAACCTTCAAGCTTTCAGTTTGCGGTGGGAAAGCTTGGTCCAGTCTGTGCAGACGCACGATAGCAGCAACGCGAGGCACAATGACGATCGTACCCAATGTCACATCCACCGTAGTTTCACGAGCATCCCCTTGCTGGCATATTTCCCCTTATATATATATATATATATAGACACACACACACAGCTGTGTTCGCAATGGAGAGTGACAGCTGCCTTTTCCTGTCAGAGTGGGAGGCGGCGCGTTGCAGGGCCCATGCGGTGCGTCGCAAGTGGGCTGAAGACGAGTTGTGCCGACAGCAGCTGCAGATTCAAAGCGGCAGCACTTCCTTGCAGGCCTGGCTGGGTGTCATGGAGACGCAGAAGAAGGTGTTTGAGGTCGCCGCAACTACCACAGCTCAGGCTCTGAATGACATGGAGAGTCGATGGAGGCCTGTGCGGTTGGAAGCCATCGATGGTCGAGCTGCTGCCTGGCTCCTGAGTGCAGAGCGCACGAATGTGGCCAGCCTCAAAGCTCGAGCAGCACAGTGGGCGGCAATTCCCTCGGGAGGTGCTGAGCTCAAGCAACGCCAGGAGGCGCTGGCGGACCATTTGCAAAGCCAAGTGGTAAATGCTGTGCGAGTATGGGATCAGGCGCATGCTGCGGCGGAAGCTGCATGGAATAGTCACCATCAGCGTGTGGAAGAGACGACTCGAGCCATCTCTCAGGAAAAGGCACCGCCGGATTCCTGGTTGAGCGAGGTGCGCTACCGCGAACAGGCCCTCAAACATCTTTCTGACCAAGCGGCTGCAGAAGACTTACTTGTACGTTCGGCTTCGACTTTGCATGACCTGGAAGCAGAGCGCGTAGCCTTGTGGCAACAAGGGGCCATGTGGGAGGAATAGGGACTGGGGCCCGTAAGAAGTCGCAGAGGCATAAACCCTGCAGAACGCAGGCGTCTGCAGCCAGACTCGTGTCGTTATTTGCCTAGCCTAATGAGTTGGCGATGTCACAGGCTGCCTGATGGGTGCAGAGAAGCCCTCCTCTTGTCAAGATGTGTTGAAAGGCGGGTATACATGTCGTGGCACATCTGACACAAGAATAACATGCATACATTCTACATCTACAAGACGAAGCCGAGGCCGCTTACTGGAAAGCCTTCGCGGAGGCATACCGGGCGTGTGCTGCGAACGCCGGTGTGGCGCTGCCTGGGGAGGATTGCCTCATCCTGCTGGCAGAGGTGCCCCAGGCAAGCCTGCCCGAGGTGCCCGGAATTCCGAGCGCTGGAGGGGCTGTGTTGCAGCGGGTTCCAGCTGCCATGGTGGCTCCTGGTGGAATCTTCGGCCTGGGGGGTGGGGGATGGAGGGAAGGAGCGACGCTTGTGCTGACCATCCATGGCTACTTGCACCTCTTCTACACGGAGGCCAAGGTTCCTACCCCGACTTGCAAGGATGGGCCAGAATTGGTGGAATCAGACATTCAGGCGTCGGTGTACGCGCCCATGGCAACAAAGTGTGTCTTTCAGCGGCGTGGGAAGGAGCTGATCTTGGAGTTGGCTGAGCCAGAGGCGACGCCGCCGGAAGGGTCGCCGGCGAATGAGAAGCCTTCAGCGGCTGCGAGCTTGAGGACATCCTTGGAAATGCAGCTTCCCATGCTTCCATGCTTCGTGATGAGATGTGATCAGTCTGGACAGCACCGTGTAGCACCCCTGGCCCGGGCCCTTCAGCCCCGTTAATATCCCAAACACTCTGGAGGAAATGGTGGAGTGGCAAAGCGGCGGAGCCGGTTCCACGGCGCATTGTGGCGCGCCTCTCTGATGCGGACCAGTTCCTCGGCTTATCCTTCGACATGTCCTTTATCGTGGCTAACAATCGACTCAACACTCCCACTTATCTGCTCAAAGATGAGCATAGGCATGGTTCAACTCCAGAGAGTCCTTTGCCCTTCGTTCTGACAGCGAACCGCAAAGGTTCAAAGAGCTCGAGGGGCGGTGCCACGAGTTCGTCCGCAAAGGCCACGCCCTGCGTGCGGCGACGCCACCCCGAGCGGGTGCCTCGCCCACAGGGCCCATGGTATAGAATCCCCATGAATCCCCTCTCCGTGAGCATTCCAAGGCCTGCGCCCCGACTTGCATTTTTGCGTTGAGGTGGGCAAGGGTAGACGCTGTTCACCCCGAGCATACTCTCGAGAGTTTCACCCGTCGCAGACGGCACGCGGTTTTCGGCTGCATGTCTTGCCGAAAGCCCCGTGCTGATACAACAAATCCTTGTGCTCACCCGACACCGGACCAGACACCGGACCACGTTTGCATCATTTCTTGAAGCACAGCGACCAGTCATTCTCAAGTCATAGAGCTCAGCGGGTCAGAGGGTTTGGTTGCATCCCCGAGCCCATAATAATGAGCCAACGGTTTACGGGCTCGGTGGCTTGCAGAAATAAAAAGGGTTAGAGGGTGCCGGAAATTCTAAGGGCTATTGAAAAGGTAGCAGCTGACAGGCGTCAGAGTCGACAGCTGAGAGGGTCAGAGGATTTGAGCGTTGAAAGGGCCCGTTCGTGTTAGATAGCCTAAGTTAGGCCCCTTTTGGCAAGGCGCGTTTAAAAACAAGAGAGTCCACAACCCTGCTACAATGCCTTTCGTTAATCTTTAGGAGTGGAGGGTCCCTGAGGTATCTATCCAATGAAGGGGCCGCCAAGGATTCCGCACGTGGTTCCTCTGAAAATGATCGAGCATCATCACAGAAGTCCTGCAAAGTCCATGCTGAAGGTCTCACCCCCCTTCCCCTTCCCCTCCACGCCGAATATGACACCCTTTCCCACAATAGCCTCCGCGGACCTGTTTTGAATGCCCTGCGATGTTTAGTGTTGAGGTGGCGTTGCTGCGGGACATCTCCATGAGCATGGCTGGGGCCACTAGGCCTGTTGGACAGTCTGAACTTCAGCCGCCCTAGAGGAAAGCTGCCACGACGGCCGTCTTGGCCTACAACATGTACAGGTTAACTCCTTATAGCGGGAACTCCTTATAATGAGGTATTTGGTGGTTCACCTATAAATTGCATGAACACCCCCCAAAACCGCCTTGCTTTTACTTATGTAGTGGTGGTTTTGAGGACATATGAACACGGTTGATTTCAAGCACGGAAGATAATTAAGGCCCCAATGGTGTCCCAGGTAAATGCCACTTGGAGCTCTCGTGTTGCTTTGGGCTTGATGGAGGCGCACGGCAAGGGTCTATCGGTCTGTCCGCCAATCCGATCATCCGACATGTGCAGTGTTTCATACTGTTTCAAAGCGCGACCTTCTCCGAGCAGTGTCCCCGAGTTGTAGCCGAGCCTGCTGGGTACGAGGCGTGCAAGCAGAGGGAGATGTCATTCGGATACATCGAGCACGCGCCCCAGCAACGTGCCCTGTGATTGCGTGTCAAGCCTGGTGCGACAGCACTATACAGCACTCCACGACAGCGACAATCCAATGACCGGGCAACGCTTCCCGCAAGGTTTAACCACTGCTCCAGCAAGTTCCGTGGTGTGGATGGTTCCTTTTTCAGTCGCGACCTTACACGTGCTGATGCGGTTGACTGAAGTACAGGTCCAGGAGCGGATCCTACGAAAGCAAGCACAGCCTCACGAAACACACGAAGCCGAAACCCCTGACAAGGTACCCTCAAAACCCGGTAGCGCAGGCCAACATTCTGCGCCAGGCCAAGATTACGAGGCGCTCTCGGACTTGGCCATGCGCCTGCAGTGCAACGGCTGGACTTCTAAGGGCACAAGAAAGCTGGGTTGAGCCGGAGGGCTGCGGGTTTTTTTGGGTCTTTGGGTGTTTTTTGCGGGTCCCTCTCGTGAAACCAGGGGGGAAGGTTGAGGAAGGCTCGGCTGCAGGTGTCCTTCGCGCGGTAGCTCCTTCGATGTTAGGATCAGGGACGGCTCTAGCACCTCATGCTTGGCATGATCTCCTGCTTTCTGAGCTCTACAAAGCAAGAGCGAAAGTTCCTTTCTCTCGCCAGGACAAACTATTCGAAGCCGCTGAGCGAGGTCCTGCAGGACGAGCGCTTGGCTTGGGGTGTTGGGCCGGTTGCAATTGCACAGTTGCTGCCTGTAGCTATTTGCTTCGAGGGTTTGTGCCACGGTCTGAAGGCAGCCAAAGGTGCAAGACGCCACGAGTTTACAAGCCAAACCCTGACGCTGCAAATCTCCTTTCCGGCCCTCAGAGGAGATTCAAGAGTTCTCCTTGCGAGGCGCGGGCTGAAAGAGGGAGGGAAAAGGGGGGGGGCCTTTGAGCCTTGAGAACCGTGTGCTTCGTAGGCCGAGGAGGGCGCGGAGGCCGAGAACGACCTTGCCAGCATAGCCCGGAGCCCAGGAGGCTCCCCAAAGTTCTAAGCTCCAAACCCATTTCCCTCAACCCTAAACCCTAAACCCTACCCAGCAAAAAAAAGACCTAAACCCTCAAAACAATGGAGGTCTTTGGATGCCCCCTTGGACTCTCAGGAGTCGCTGCAGTGATCGCCTCGTCGGCTCTCAGCTTTCGGCTCCCAAGGGACGTGATGGTCGACAGTTATAGTACTCGTGCTCTCTCATGATCCCTGTACATGCGAGCCTCAAGCCCTAAACCTTGCGCTGAATTCTTGCCCTTGAGTGCGGCTGGTCTGCGAGTCGTTCTGCTTTATGCTGGAAAACCCAGCTGTGCCGACAATTTCCGAAGAAGGCACAGGCCCCAAAGCCATCTAAAGCAAGCCCTGAAGCTCCGAGACCGCCAAACCCTGAAGCCCCGAGCAGATCTAAGAAAAAAGCCATGAGGAACCATTCAATGAGGACATAAGAAACGATGGAAGTCACCTCCTCACACGGATTGTAGGGGAAGAGGCCAAGGCTTCGAAGACGGTCAGATGGCTTTGAGCTCCAACGCGTGGCCACAGCTTCATCGGCTTGATGCTCGAGATGCAATGCTTTTTAAGGCTTTGCCTTTTATAAGGCATTGCTTTTAAGGCATTGCTTGTGAGGCATTGCTTTTAAGGCTTCGATTTTAAGGCATTGCTTGATAAAGGCAGTCCTAGCCTTGTTTGGGTCCTCTGGGCATCGTGCAACGCGTACAACTTCTCTGGTTTACTTTGCAGGGCTCAGTTTCTCTGGAAAGGCTTCATACTTTGCAGGCTAGTTTAGGGGGGGACAGAGAAGCAAGGAGCCACCACTTTCGCCCCCATGCTGGCGTGGGACCACCTGCCGGACAACCCGCAAGAGGCTCCAGTGGTCGGAACAGGTACGCTCCAGGGCTCAGCCGGGTTCAGACGAAGGGTTCGTTGGACAATTGTCCTGTTGAGGCCTGTTGTTGCTGTCAATGGCATGATTGCCCAGCTACTGGTGTGACAGCCATCGTTGACCCAGTGTTGACCTATCTCATGCAAAGCCCTCTCCAACTCCGTCATGACACAGGTACTCATGGCTTGCTGGTTGCAGAGACACCGACAGACGTTGTTGAAGAATCGGGGTAGCCGTGGCAAGATTCTGAAACCTGAGATCCGCCTGGTCTAATGCCAAAATCCAGTTTTCGCGCGACATCAAAGCCCTTGCATCTTGAAGTCTTCCTCATAGCCCCAGCTGGCCCTTTCCAGAAACTCCCTGGTGCTCCAGGTCCTTGCGGCTGCGGTTCTCTGGGGAGTCTGTCTCAAAGGGCGCAGGCTGGGGTTTCAAGGCTTTCGTGCGTGGGGGTTGAGCAGGTGGTAGATGAGGTCTGGGGTCCAGGAGCACTATGACCCCCAATCTTCTTGCTTGATGCGCCCACGCGACTCGAAGAAGTGTTCTGGAGCTGCTTCCGGAACGAGTCAGGCTTAATGGAGCCTTCGCATGCTGCCCGAGTTGTGAGCCGAAGCGCCTGAACAGCCTCAGCCTTCGAAGCCACTGCTAGCGCGAGTCAAGCAGAGTGGTTTTTAACGTTAAACAAAACCATTGAGGGTTTTTAGGGTTTTTAGGGGTTTCTTAAAGTCAACATTAAGCCCTAAATGCGTCTTCGAACTCTTGGAGGCTCAAGAGGCCCACGGCTGCACGCGGGACGGCCTCGACCAAAAAGGCGGTGCATGTCACGGAGGAGAGGGGGGAGGGGGGATGAAGGGGGGGGGGGGTGTTTTTCAGACATCCTCAGATTCACTTTGGCTCCCTCGCATACCTTGTGGCTGTATAACGGTATACGTTTTTATCACAGAGCTTGCTGTTTCAGCAGCGGAGACGCGGTTTAGTGCGGACGCGCACGAGTCTCAGATCTTGGAGGATTTGTAGAGGTCCTTCCCTCCTTCGGGGTGCTGTTGTTCATTCTTTATTGAAAGGAAAAGCCTGGCTCTCTCTCTCTCTCTCTCGCTTCCACCCTTGCTTTCTGACTCCCTCTTTCCGTTTCTTTCATGCGTCTTGAGCCGGGGACTTCTGTCCAATTCTTGCTCCCAGCAGGTTCAGGGCGTCCCCCGTGCAAAGAGCATGCACCACCCCGTCATGCCGTCCAATGTGCCATTTTGGGGGGACTGTCCCGAAAATGGTCAGCTGCGAAAGATGTTGACTGCTCGTTTTCTCTCTAGCTCACTCGCCCCCGTCCCCTTGAAGGTTTGAGGCCAAGGCCCGTAAACGCCATGACCATCTGCTCTTGTGAAGTGGAGGTGATCTTGGCTTGTTCCCTTTCCAAATGCGTATTGGATGGTTAGATGCGATCTAGAGGCGGAGAGCTGACTTCCGATGCCACAGTCAATCAGAGCGATGTGGCGGCAGCCATACGTTCGCCTAAGAGGCGTTACAGCCCACGACGACGGCAAGCGGGGACCAGGACAAAAGTTCAACGTCACTGAGCGGTGAGGGCAGGAAACCCAGCGCGCGCGAGGCAATGTTGAAATCAACGTTAAACGGCAACCTGCCGGACTTCGAATCCTTGCGTCGTGTGCCTCGTGCATGGCGGAGGGCTGGAAGTGAGTCGCGCCAGCTCACAAAGCGAAAGGGCGAGGTCCCCCCAAGCCCTGAACCCTGAAACCTCCCCCCGCGAAAACCTACACCCTGCACCCCGAAGCCCCAAAACCCTTGAACCCTCAACCCCAAACGCGGCTATCACCCCTCTCACCTCCCAGAAGCCCTTTTTGCCACAAACCCATAAAAAACCCTCACAGCGCGCGTACGCTGAGCGGAAGCCCTTTTATGAGGCTACCTTTTGGGGCCCACTCCCACACTCCGACACGCCTCTGACAGAAATCGCGTGGAGGGTGATGAGTCGTAGGAAAGCACTGCCCTAGGTTTTTGGTGGCAGGTTGAGATGAGGATACAAAGCCTTGGGTTCACACGTGATCGTGATGATATGTTTGTGCATTCGTACAGCCTGGACACTGACGAGGAGCTGCTTATCGCCTGCCGTGACGGCCACTTGGGATGTGTGCAGGGCCAGAGCAGGAGTTTCTCGATCAATTTCGATCGAGCGCTGTTACAGGTCACGTTGCAGGTCACCTTCCGAACATTGGTTAGCAATTAGTCTAAGTCGAGGTTCCGAACAACAACCGACGAAGCTGACTAGGACTACCAGCGTATACCGACATACCGGGGCACCATTGTAGGCGTCCCTTGGGCCCCCAAGGCGCAAAGGCCAAAGCAAAGTGGAAGTTGTAGTGAGTACTGCGCAAGGCAGGGTTTGCTTTCAAGGCTCGCTGGATTCAGCATTGGAGGGTTGCCACTTGCCGTTCGCAATTCGCTGATCGTGAATTAACAAAGTCTACCCAGGCGGCCTCAAAGAGCAAAATATCAGCCGTGGTGTGAAGGTAAGTCCAATGCGGCGTTGCAGCTCTTGCGCGAGAAGCCCGAGCGCGTCAGGGAGGCTCCCGAGTAGTGGGAGGTAAAAAGGGCTAGAAGTAAACGTACGTAGTTAGAAGCACCATTTTATTCCATTCCGCAACTTCCATTCCTCCTTCGGCCCTAGAATTTGCCAAAAGATCTACGGCCCGAAAATTGTCAAGAAAGAAGCTCGCCCATGTAGGCCCTGCTGCGACCTGCTGCCCAGCGCCAGCTGACTCCACTTCAGTGGGCCTGCAGCCGGAACTTGAATCTTTGCTGAGCTGGGGGGTTTCAGGAGTTTGGACTCTATCTGAAGTGCATCCCAAGCTTGTCCGAGGATTTTTTTTTTGTCGGCTTTTAGTAAGCAGGAAGGCTTCCAAACCCATTTTTGCCCCCCCATCCCCCCCCACCCCCCCATCCCCCTTCCAACGGCCACCCCCCCTCCCCCCCTCCCCGCCTTCTTGAAAAGTGTGCAAGCTTGCGTTTTAGAACGTACTGCAGTCCAAAGGAATTGTGTCAAAGCACCGTGCTACAAAACCTTGTTTCAATCTAGCATAGCTATATTATTTTTCTAATTTGCATACATTTAACATCGCATACTTTCATTGATCAAAAGAACATATACGCACATATATGTACGTAAATAACAACCCCCTTTCGCGATTTGGAACGTGCACGGCGCGTAGGCGCGAGCGACACGGGCACGCGAAACCCCCGAGAGCATCGTCCTTTGCGATTTTGGAATGCGCACGACGCCTAGGCGAGAGACACAATACCTAAAACAGAAAAAGCTTCCCCCCCAAAGAAAAACACCCAAAATCCTTATTCAGTTCTGCGCCCCTTGTAGAGGGACAGACCCAGGTACGAGGTGGTGGAGCACTTGACAACGCACTTTGCGGGTGATGTCCGCCCTTCCATTGACTATTGTCTGTTCAACGCGAGCCGCCGCGGCTACACGAGTGTTTGGGACCAGCATTTGCCCACACAGTTTTCGTGGCACTTTGCCCCTACAAAGGCAGTTTGGCCCGAGATCCCCCTACTTGCACAATCCTGGCAACCCTGGCAATGCCCAACACAGACCCTGCCAGCCATTTGCGGTGAGAATGCGCAGCTTTCGTGAGAGCGCAGCGCGCGAGGCATCGCTGAGCTGCTGATCCGGCGCTTCCCCACCGAGGCGGAGGCTTGTGCCGGGCGAGATGCGGTGCCTGGTCGGCCACCTTGTCGGTTTAGGGTTTAGGGGTTTTAGGGTTGAGGGTTTAGGGTTTAGGGTTTAGGCTCTCCCATGCCCCCACGAGGCCCTCGTCTTGAGAGGTCCTGCCTCAAACAGTTCCCAAGCTGAAGTCAAAAGAGAAGCACACGAGTAAGGTGGAGGCCGCCAGGTGCGGGCAGGCAGTGTTCCGGGAGGGCTTGGGGTCTAGGGCCTCTTTGAGTTCCAATGGATACACTGCAGCTGATAGCTCCAGGCTTGGTGAATCGCAGCCTCTGCTAAAGCAAAAGAGAGATGTTTCAAGCACGGTGTATCTGTGGAGGATTGCTTGACCCCAGATTTAGTCATCATTCTGTGCAGCGCAAGCATCCTGGGACATTTTGTTGGGGCTTCACCACTTGTCAGCAGTTTCAACTCTCAGCATACTCAAAGAACAGGAACTTACAGGGTTGGCATTTAGGGTTTGGCAGAAGCAGAGATTCAGCTGCGGTTTGGTTTGGGTCGCAGGGGCGATGCTGAGGTTGGCGCTTAGGTGGGCCTCGTAAGGATTTTTGGTGACTTCCTTGTGGGTTTACTGAAGGTAAACCTAGTTTGTTCAATCGTGGTGCCACTGGGCTGACTTCTGGTTTGCTTGTTTTGGGCATGCTTGCGCTTCCGCCATGAAACGAAAATCATGGTATAAGGTCGAGCACACCTTAACCCTGTGCGCGCTCGGATACCCGAGACAGCGCAGAAAAAAAACAGTGCGTGCCTGTTCTCTCGTTTTGACCCGCCAGAAGGCACGGGCTCTTAGGAAACTGTGTGGACGAAACTGGCCCGGTCTGAGTCGTGAGCAGGTGTGTCGAGTTGTCTGCCCTTTTGGAGGCCAGCGTAGCCCAGCTCCTGTCGGAGCGGTTCCCCGACGCGGTGCGGGCAGTGGCTTCTGGAGCGCTTCTTGAGGCAGGGGTTTGTTTCAGTCGGGGGTGGGCCTCTGCGAACTCGCCGCCCGAAAAGGGACACCTGTGTAGCGCTTGTGATCAGACGAGGCCTGCCGCGCGGGGTCAGCACAGATTGCCAACCAGTTCCTGCGGGATTTCCCAGAAGAATCTTGGAACGGGGAGATAGAAGCAAGAGCGTCTCTTAGTTTTCTGATCTTCTTTTTAGCCTTCTTGAGATCTAGGCAGGTCCCCTTCGCCCGACCATAGAGCCCGAATTAAGTCGTAAGCTTTCGGAAGAACATCAACGGTTCGTTATTCTCCACAGAAGAAGAGGAAGCAAGAGTTGCGCTGCGGCCAGATGCGGATGGGCAGACCCCTCTGTTGGCGGCGTGTCAAACCGGCTTGGTTGGAGTGGTGAGGCGGTTGCTAGATCAGTTGCTGGGCTGGGAGCTGGGGGCGAGGGGGAATGTTACAAATTTGCACGCAAAAGGTTATTTCCTTAAAGCTTATTTAAGTCTTTTATCATTATTCCGTAACAAAAACTCGCTTCAGCAACCGAGGTTTCCGGAGGCGCAGCGTGCCATGGAAGTGCAAGACTCAGCTGGCATGACCCCCTTGGCATGGGCCTGTGAGAACGGTCACGATCCCATCGTTGAGCTGGTTCTGCGACGCTTTCCGGAGAAGATGGCGAAAGTGGCTCCCATAGAGGAGGAGCTGTCGGATAGCCGGCCCGAGATGATGCAACCGACGAATCGTGAGAACATGGAGAGAAGCGGCTACCGATTGGTGGGCAGCCACAGTGCCGTGAAGCAGTGTCGCTGGACGCGGAATGCCATCCTTGGCCAAGGCCAGTGCTACAAGCACACCTTCTACGGCATCAACTCCCACCAATGCATGGAAGCAACACCGTCTGTGGCCTGCGCAAACAAGTGCACGTTCTGCTGGCGGAATCATGAGAACCCAGTGACCACTTCCTGGACGTTCAAGATGGATGACCCGGAGTGGATCGTGCAGGAAAGCATTCGTGCCCCAGCTGCCACCCAGCTGCCCCCAAAGCTGCTCTTAAGCCTTGGCACGAAACTCTGCCCCAGGCAACCACCTGGAGCTTGTGGAGGAAGTCTCCGAGTCCCCGCGCCTTGATCCACGTTGCAGCCATAGTGCCGACTGATTTTCCGTGCTCGCGAGGGTGTTCAAGCAATGGGCCGCATCTGTCTATTCTGTCCAGGCTTCCTTTGTTTAGAGTGCGGGGCGACGCTCATAAGAATATCTTCGAGCTTGCAATTTATCGATTAAGCATTTCCGGGTTCAAGATGTAGAAAGCATTTTCAGTTTTTTAATCGCCGGTGCGGAGCAGGTGTGGCCCCGTGACACCCGGAGCTCAGTTGGGGATTAACACAAGAGACATGTGGTAGACATTTCGCGAACTCAGAGCCGTTTCATGCGTGGTGCCATGTTTCCCAGCACATGGTCTCGGACGGGTGGCCGCAACATTTGAGTGTTGTCAGTGTTGTCCCTGTTCTGACGAACCACCTTGTGTTTGGTTCATGTCGACGCGCTGGTAAGAAATATTTCCATTCGATTGCCCTTATGTACTTGCATGCTCTGTAGTGACTGCAGTTCAAGTTATTGTCACATGGCTCCAAAATAATCCCCTGCCCCACACGCTGCCACTCAAAGCACAGCGTCCACAGAGCAAGAGCACAAGATAGCAGACGGAAGCTTAGTGAATTTGGGGCCCAGGAACCCTCCCAAAAGGTTTTAGCATGGGAAGGCTCTGGGAATTCGTAGGTCTTTATCATGGGAAGGCTCTGGGAATTCGTAGGTTGTAGGCCTCTTGAAGCCTTTGTCTTCTGGGCCTTAAGGCACGCTCTGCCCGAACGGGTTCTCGCCGCACGCTCGGTGCGCCACGTGGCTTTGTCCCTGGTGGGGGAGCCAGCGACTCGATTGGAGGAAGCTTTTCAACTAACCACGCTTTTTCCGAGACGTGCGCGGTTCTCATGTGGCAATATGTGGCAATGGTTGATTGGCTAAGTGTTCTGTCAACAGCACTGTGCTAAACAGTGTGATCTCGGCCATTGGTGAGATGCCCTACGAGCATGCTTGATACCGTCATGCAGCTGGTGCTTCAACACTCAGCGTGTAATCAGCGAGTGGCTGCATGACTCGTTGATTGCGCATCTTCAATCTTTACATCAAACCGTCTTCAGAGACTCCCGTAAAGTTTTGTCGTAGCAGCTCGTGTCTTGACACGTTGCTTGGTTTGGGTGTGCGGCGCGGTCTGCTTTCTGTGACAAAAGGTGCTTTACCCAAAGGTGGCGGAGTTCGTGTCGTCCCTGCACAAGCGCCGCATCTCCACATTCTTTGTGACCAACGGGCAGATGCATGACCCACAATTTAGAATCATTCTGACGTTTTCTTGGGCTCAACACTGGCTCAACACAAGATGCGAGCGTGTTCAATGCAAAAAGATAGTGTGTGGGAATGTAATCCCTTGAAGCCTCCCCCCCCCCCCGGAACCTGAAAACTCAAGCCCATAGCGGCCATACTGTTCGGAAGGCTCCCAAGCGTTACAGAACCATCCGACATCTCTCCATCACCAACCCCGCTGAATGATGCTAACACTCCAGTTTTGTGGTTCAGGTTCCCGGACCAGCTCGCCGAGCTTCCCTGGGTGACGCAGCTGCACCCCGGCAGATGACAAGCGTAAGGTCGGTGGGCACACTACGGGGTCCATGCGAGGTCTCTTTCGTAACAGGGGATCACCGCTACTGCTGATGAGTTTTTTTTGTTGAGTGTCTCAAGGGATGTTTGGGCCTCTTCGGAGTCCTTCGGAGGGTTTGATTTGGGAGTGGCTGGAAGGTACGTGTCCTTGGACGCCCCGGATGCTACGACGTTGAGGGACGTCGGTCGGCCTCTTTTCCGAGACTACTGGGATCGTCTACGCCGGTCACTGGCCACCCTGCAAGAGAAGCATCCGAAACAAAGGACAACCTGCGCGCACGCGCAAGCACGCCATGGCATTGTTTAGTTTCTTCGGCATCTCGCAATGCGCCTCTGTCGAACGCTTGCCTCAGCGACTTCTGTGTAGCCCCTGTAGCCCTGTCGAGGACAGTTTGCCGCATGACGGTGCTGAAAGGCGTAGCCGCAGATGATGAAGCTTGCCAAGGCTATGCGGACCTGATCAACCTCTCGCAGTGTGACTTCGTCGAGCTCAAAGCTGCAACCTTCTCACCCGTCTGGGACAAGAGCAACTCCGGACTCTCCAGGGACAGCATACCCAGGCACGACGATGTGCTACAGCTGGCACGCCGACTGGTGTCAAAGTTGCCGATGTATCTCGGCTCTCCTTCCACAAGAGGGCTTTATGAAAATGGGGGACCCCTAAGACAGACCCCAAATAGTAGAATTCCCTTACAATATAGGGACCCCAATAAAATACCCCCAATTTCGGAAACCACCACAACAGATTCCGTTGTTGAGATTCGACCGTCTGTGTCTGCCCCCCCAACCTCGAGGTATGGCATCGCTGCGGAGCATGAGCACAGCTTCTGCGTTCTCCTGGGGCGGCGGGACCGTTTCTACGATCCTTTTGGCCACTGGCGGACATGGATTGATTTCGACAAGCTCCTCATTCAAATTTCTCTTTCAACCCTACACCTTCCGCCCCTCTTTGCTCCGTCCCCCGCCCCCTCCCCCCTCCGTCCCCCCCCCGGCCCACTTCCCAAAAATAAACAACAAAGAAAGCAGTCCCTAAACAAAGATCATGCAAGCCACAGACAAGAGGTTTGCCGACGCCGCCGAACGAGGAGAGACACTAGAGCCGCCAGATTTTGCCGTTGAGACGCCTCCGTGGGCCCTGCACCAGGGTATTCCGAACCAGTGCTTGGGCATATATGTGGATAAATCTGGATAAATCACGACGCTATGGCTGGCTTTAAGGAACTTCAAGACTTTCGAGCCGAATTGTTTTTTGCAGGCTTAGTAGCTTCGGTTTCAGAGTGGGCCAGAGCATCTTGGATCAGGTTGTGTCGTATTTAGGCTTCTTTCGGTTTTGGAGAGCTGTTAGTGCTGTCGGAGTCCGAGTGTGTGCCCAAGCTCTTCAACCCTAAGCCCTAAACCCTAAACCCTAAACCCTAAACCCTAAACCCTAAACCCTAAACCCTTAACCCTTAACCCTTAGACCCCTAAACCCTGAACCCTCTCTCTCCTCCTTTCTTCTCTCTGACTGAGTCCACACAGGCAGGGGCATGGCGGGGCGTGCGGGGGGGGCGGAGGGCGAAGAGGAACTCTTCGGGGTTGGACCACTCGGGGGGGGGCGCGCGATTGGGGGGGGAAATGCACCGATTGATGTGGAACTTCAGCGGGATGAAGGCGGGGCCGGGCGGGGGCAGGTGATTCCGATTGATGTCGACGGACTTCTGAACGCCCATGATCAGCACGCCCGTGCTAGAGCGGCAATCAGTCAAGAGCGTAGTACTCTCCCCTTCCATGCTCCCTCCCCTCGCACTCTACCCCAACCGGAAGATGATGACTCGACTGTACCTGCTGAACTCCCCCCACACCCCCCCCCTACAGCGGAGCAGGCGGCTCTCGATGCTGCACTGGGCAGGGAAGAACTAACCCATCCTCCGCCGGGGGATCTGAGTCGTGCTGAAGGGTCTGCCCCAGATGCTAAGCGCCTCCGGGTTGGGGATAGGTTGCCTGAATTTGGTGGGGCGGCTTCGGGGGCTCTCGCGGTGTATCATGACCTCACACGCCAGGACGAGGAAATGCGACCTCGAAGGGCCCATACCCAAACACCCTTTCAGCCGTCGGCAGCGCCCGCCAACAAACCTTTTGGAAGGGATGACCCACCCCCCCCCTGGGTCCAGGCACTGCAACACAGCATGCAAGGTATGCTGGGCAAGCAGGACGAACTTCACCACACAGTAGGTAAACTCAGACAGGACCTGGGCACGCTTGGCACAGAGATACAACAACATGCCCATAGGCTGGATGTCATGCAGAACACCCTGCAGCAACACAACTCCCTGCATGAAGTGTCTATGGCTCGCCTGGACACCTTGGAAGCCCAGTTCAAGAGCATGCTACACAAGCCCAGCTTCGGGATCTTGAGGCACAAGTCCAGGAACTTAAGGACCTGGAACAACGAGTTCGGGAAATTCAGCACCACATCCGACAAGGAGGCACGCCTAGGGGTTCTGGCACCCCGCGCATTACGGGGTCGCCACAGGAGAATGAAATGGACCTGCAAGTTGTGGTGGGCGGTTGGAGACAAGCACCTAAGCACCTTGCAGAAAAAGAAGTCAAGTCACTTTTTCGGATTTCTGATCTCCAAGACTGTCTAGGGTCGTGTTGGTCCCCCTTTGCTCGGACGAACTTCCTGCGAGTAGCGCTCAAGTTCCCTACAGATTGCGTCACTCTCCCGCAGCAAAGATCCTTCCAGATGGAAGCCCTCAAGAAGCTGCGTCGTGACAAATGGAAGAGTAGTATATCTGGTAGTGAAAATGCCGTCTTATGGATTGCTAGACATCGCTCGCTACAGGAGAGGCACAAAATTCGTGCCATACTACAGGTGAAAGACTTTTGTGATCAGCTACCCCCCCACACCCCTTCCTCCCCACATCCCCAGTCAGAATTTGACTGGCGAGGGAATGTGTACGTAGGATCCTCCCAAGTACTCATCTCCCCCAATGCCCATGCCCCACGCCACTCTCACCCAGCAGATGTTCAACTCACTGATGTCAAAGGGGGACATACAGGATGGGCATTGTCGGCAGTTCGTTTCTCGGAGGCAACAGGATATTCGCCGGACCAGCTCCCGCAGCTCTGGCTTGACTGCCGTGGCAGGACTAGAGAGTGACTAGCTCACTCCCCCAGCCCCCCCCGCCCGACTTCCTTGGCCTCTTGGAACCTTCAGGGGAAATCACTTGAGGCAGTCCAAGATGTTTGGGATGTAATGGATGTGGGACGCTTTGACTTTCTGGGATTTCAGGAAGTAGGCTCTCTGTCAGATGTGAACAGTGACAGTTGGTGTCTCAAGGAATGTACCTTGGCTGGTAAGGAATACGCCTTCTTTTGCACCTCGCCGCCGGATGCATTCCGAGGATCGGCGGTCGGAATCCCCGTGCATAGGCTCTGTGATGTAATTAATGTGCAACCGTTATCGACTGGCATCATGGTCACTCTGAAGCATGCAGGGGCAAGAGAATTTGTTGCAAGCCTACATCTCCCACATACTCAGAGGGATGATTGCATGCACGTGTGGCACCATCAAATTACAACCCTGCACGACATGCTGCATGACTACAGACTACAGGACTCCCTCCTTCTTGCATGTGACCTTAATTACGAATTAATGCATGTTCAGCCGGATGCTCAGGACGCTAGAGGCTCGATGCTTCAGCACTTCCTTAGATCCTTTGGGACCACTCATACTACACCACATGCACATACGTGGTCTAATAGCAGAGGTTCCCACAGCAGAATAGACTATTTGTTGTTTTCCACACCCTATCAAGAGACTGCGGATCAGGGAGTCGCCACCTCTTCAGACTCAATATTGAGATCAGACCATAGACTGGTATGGGTTAACCTGGTATCCCACAAGCCCTCAAAGAAACACAGACGATGTCCTCACACGAATAAATGCGGCACGTGGGATGTTGACGTAACCGCAGCACTACTAGCTTGCAATCAACTTGCAGAAAGATTGGAACAGAACCACACGCCGATCTCACCGGTAGATCTTGAAGCTCTTGCTACGGCGAGCTCCCGTAGGCCCAAGCCGTGCAGGTATCAGGACTCCGCCTACATTAAGCAGCTGATTGCGCTCCGCAAAGGTTCAGACCCCCAGCTATCGAAAGAACTGGCGCTCCAGATAGTGCAGCAAAGATCTCAAGACAAGAGAGTCTGGAGAACTGAACTCCTGGAAAGGGCAGCGGCGGGAGACTATAAGGCTATTTCCTATTTCCGTAAACGTCAGGCTGTTAGAACGACACATGGCCTTTTCGCGCTCCGTATGGGGGGCAAGGATAGAGCGATTTCAGCATTGAAACACTTCTATCAAGTCAAATTTACTGACCCAAACAATCCTGACCCCCTCTTGCCACAAGCCATATTGCAGGCCACGTGTGTAACTCCTCCATCCCCAGCACATCCCATTGACAAAGATGAGCTTGAAGGAGCCCTCAACACCTTCAAAGGAGGCAAAAGTGCTGGCGCTGATGGGGTCACCTACGAACTGCTGCAAATTCTAGCCCAAACCCAGGCCTCTTCCCACCTACTTCGGACCTTTAATCGGTACCTCTCCAATGAGTTGCCCCCCCCAGAAACCTGGTTCACGTCGCGTCTAACCTTACTGCCTAAAATCAAAGAACCGTGTTTGCCTAAACATCTTAGGCCCATCGTGCTGTCGGTCGCAGATTACAAACTCTTCACGAAAATTCTGCTCATCCGACTTAGACGAACCCTCCCCCCCGTAGGTGAAGGAGGACAGATCCTGGGAATTCCGGGAGCCCAGGTAATGGATGGCATCACAGCAGCTAGACATGTAGTTCACCTTGCATCGGAATGGTCCATGCCCCTTGTTGTAGCCAAGCTTGACATCTCACAAGCCTTCGACACTTTGTCACATACAGCAGTCGCTAAATATCTGGCCTCAGTCCCTGCCACACCTGAATCCATGCTCCTACTTAGGCTGGTCACACAAGCAAAGGTAGAGATTTCCTTCGCGGATGCCACCTGGAAACAACCGCTTACCCAAGGCATCCTCCAGGGCACCCCATACGGTGCTGAACTGTTTGCGCGTGTTTTGGATTTCTTTCTGAAACCAGTCCTCTGTAAATGGCAACGGTGTGAGTACACTTGGCTCAGTAATACTGTAGGAAACATGCCCCGGCACTGCATGGAGTACGCGGATGACATACTCATCTTTGCTACGTCTATTCCACAGTTGAACCGTATGCTGGAGGATCTTTCGCGGACCCTCCAAGCCATAGGACTGCACCTCTCATGGGAGAAATGCAAATACCGGCGATCACCACAGGTGCCATCAGGCCCCGTCTCAGCTGGGGGGGGACCCCAACTGGAAGAAGTGGAGACCTTTCTCTACTTGGGTGTCCTCCTAGGCTTTCGATTAACTTGCCAAGCTGTTCTGGCAGCCCGACTGGTCCAAGCCACTAATGCCTTCTTTGGGTATCTCTCTTTCCTTACGCAATGCTCAGCCCCATTGTGTAAAAGGCTTCACCTGATGTCAACATTTGTAACTAGCCGCTGGCGATGGATGTCCGCGGCAGTCAGGCCCACGACAGCAGTACATCAATCCCTGAAGGTCACCCAAACTAATTTCCTTGTTTGGATATGTAAATTCCCACGTGATTCTCTTCAGGCCGTCACTGATAGCTGGGTGTGTGTGAGAAGAGCAGCCAGGATGGCGGCACAGGCGACAGGACATGAAACATGGACGCATATACAGATCCAAAGCTTTTTCTCCTACTGGGGTCATGCTGCCAGACTCCCCAACCCACAAGTCCGACCGATCTCGAAAGCCCTCAGCATAAGAGGCTCATCGTGGCAACTCCTGAATGTTGCACAACAGCGTAGAGCACCGGGGTACTGGCCTAACTGCAGCCGTTTTCTCCACCTTGCCTGGCAGGACCATCGTAAGGCAGGTCAGCCTATCACTTGGGAAGGTGCTGCGCAGAACAGACCCATATGGAAACCGTTCACTGAAGACTATCTCCGTAAGAAGAATGTCGCTCCCGAATTCTACCCAATTCTGGCTCATGTAGACCTCCGAGGCAGGGCGCTCAGCAGAGTGGGTGGGGACTTCCACCTCCTTCCCATGCGACACCCTCCGGTTGAAGCCCCTTATGTAACAGCGTACATAGAACACCCTGAATTGGCCCCCGAAGATGTGGAGGATGCCATACGAGTATCCACCGATGGTAGCTGTATGGCAGGACAGGGAGGAGCGGCAGCAGTCATACTCCCCCCCTATGGGGACATTCAGACAGATGCGGTGATCATACAACAAGCTATTCCCGGTAGAAGTACCAACATAAGGGCTGAATTGGTAGCAGCTTGCAAGGGACTGCAGGCCATCAAGCGACTCCGGACTTTTGTTCCTTCGGGGTCCTTCCTTTTCATGTCTGACTCGCAACACGTTCTTCAACTCCTTCAGGGAGCAATACACTCAGTTGTACATGCATCAGATACCTCAGCGTTGCTACTCCTTTGGGAAGAAGTCTCGGCATACACGGCCGTTAAACATGTCCGGGCACACCGAGGTGAACCTATGAATGAATTAGCAGATGAATGTGCTAAGCAAGCTGTACTCCTGCCGCATACTCGTATGGTGATCAGGAGAAGAGACTATGCGGTCTCGTATTTTCAAGACCAACACATCACATGCCCCCTGTGGCTATGGTAAGAAGACTCCAACCGCCAGGCGCTCCTGTCTGGCACCGCAGGTCATTTCGAGTAACCCCCGCCTAACCCGCGGACCCTCGCAATTTCCCTCTCACACTATCTTGATCTTGACCCGCTGGTAGCTCAAGACTGACTAGCTAGGATTGGGGAGGGGGGGGCGAAAACACGACCTATAAGTCCAGACTAGCAGCTGCCGGCAATCGCCTATTCGACATACGCGGAAGAGACACGGGCTTTGAACGCTTAACATGACCCCTGAATTGAGCCTGTGTTGTGTAGACATGTCCGTAGCTCTGAGTGAACCACACATGACGGCTAGTTGTTTCCATACCTTCCAAGCAGACCCTAAATGGGGGGGGGGGCGGGGCGGCCCGGAAATTGGCAAATGCGGACGCACTGCCGTGGCTCGTACAGATCTCTGGTAGCTTTGCTCCCTTCAAAGTTCTTCTTGCTGCCTTTGCTTTGTGCAGCCATGATGCCCCAACCCGAACCGCGGTCGTGGATGGAGGCGCTTGAGCTCAGCCCCATGGTGAAGTCACTACTGCCAGTGACCGTCGGCGTCTTGGCTACGCTGCTCCTCCCCTTCATCATGAAGACAACACGAGTGTGCCTTGGAACGCTCTATGACCTCTTGGAACTTTGCTGCAAATGGGTCTATGGCCGCGCCTCCCTACCGAAGTGCTGTGGACGCAGTAAAGGAGCCAGGCGAACTCTGGGTGGTCAAGCCGAAGAAGAAAAAGAGTCCGCTGCCGACCCAAGGGCCCAGACCCAAACCCTCCTGGACTACCTTGCCCCGCTGCACGACATGGTCGCGCCCTTGGCTGACACGTACTTGAAGCCGATCTTGGAGAAAGTCGAGAACGTCAAAGTCCTCCTCACAAACCTTCTCCAGACCTTCCAGGAAATGGATGTCAAGGCTACGCTGGCAACCATGACGACCCAGCTTGAGACATCCAAGACCAAGGTCCTATCGGAGATCAAGCAAGCTTTCCAGGAGGCGGACCTCAAGACCAAGTTCTCGGCCATCACATCGCAGATAGAAGGCAGCAGAAACAAGCTTGTGGCCGAATTCAAGCAGAGCTTCCAGGATATGTCCAAGCTGGTGGCCAGTCCTCCGGACCTCACCGCCAACTTCGCAGCCCTCAAGGCCCAGATCGAGGAGGTTCGCGTCAAGCTTGTGGCGGCAACCCAGCTTGCTGCGCAAGAAATTTCAACAACACGTTCAGGGGGCCCTGGGAACAGCCACCACAAGCCCGGGGTCGACAACAAGCTCTACAACAAGCCCGGAACTGAAGGAATGCCGAGATGACCTTTCCAAGCTGGCTCAGACCCTGCAGACCATCCAGGACCAGACCCTCCAAATCCAGGCGGACATCAAACTCCTGAATAGCCGTGTATCTCAGGGCTTTGACAAAGCGTCCTCGGAAGCAGCCTCATCGCATGGCACCCTCAACTCGCAGCTCAAAGGGAACCACTCCTACATGAAGGGCATGAAAGAATCCCTCGACAGCATCCTCCACAGGACGGACGCCCAGGAGCCGCGAGGATGGCAAGTCAAGCGTGTGGATGACATGGGCAAGCTGGGGCTCCTCCTTGCGGAGATCAAAGAGGCCCTCACTGACCTGACAGAAAGAGTGGATGGCCAGGAAACAAGCTTGGTTAACCTGGTGGGCAAGCTTGGTCGCCAGGAGAACCAGGCCCATGCCCATGAGCAGAAACACGAAGCCATCTACGACATCCTCAAGGACATGACAGGCCGGCTGGGTCGTCAGGAGAACCAGACAGCTGCCAATGAGCAGAAATGGGATGCCATCTTCGATGTCCTCAAGGAGATGCTTGACCGCATGGGTGCCCGCCAGATGAGGGGGCAAGGACAATTCGCACCCCTGGCGCCTAACATGCAGGACCCCCGCATGGCAGACATGATGTCTCCGATCCCGGGAGGGCTCCCCAGCGTCAGGCCCATTCAGATAGCTCCGCTTGTGAATCAGCCGTATCCTCAGCCCCCGCCACAGGTTTCGCAAACCCAACAAGGGCCCATGGTCCCGCCGGGACCGATGTCCCCAGCGCAACGAGCTGAAGCCCTCCGGGCGGCCCTTGATTACATAACCCCTGCACCTGGACAGTAATGGCGAAGCCATAGCGACGGCATAGTGCGAAAGCCTGGTAAGGGGCTTCCGTATGCTATGCCACGTCCTGAATCTTGCACGCCAGCAACCTTCCACGTTTTGCATAGGCCTTATCCGACGACTAATTCAGAATGATTACCCACAAACCCCCTCTGAAAGGGGCCAATTCGTAATTCGACCTGCATTCGTAATTCAACCAGCTTCCAATTCGTAATTTCAGCCGACATGCCGGCCTCCGAATTCATAATTACACAGCATCCTAATTTGTAATTAGCCAATGCGACTCTGTGCTGAGAACGTGAAGAGGGGTCCTTCCATCCCAATGCCCTAAATACCTTTGCCTTTTGCTGACTTGTTTTGCTGACTTGGACGCTTCATTGTGTAGAAGTACAAGAAGGCCCCCCCTAAGGGATGATGTCGTACTGCACGTAATTCAACCACAGTCGGAAAGGCCCTGGGGCAGTACCTGACACGACCTTTTGCCCCCCCCCCCTCCTCCCCCCACTTAGGCCTAGGCTTAATCCTCCTCTACTCCCTGGTATACTCCAACACTCTGTCCCAGATAGCAAACTAATCCTGCCGCTGGATTCGTGCTGAGATGAGTGCAGCTAAAAAGAGCGTGAAAGGCACCCCCACCCCCGGCTCCTACCTACCCCCCCCCCCCCCCCCACAAACCTTCGCACTTGTACGATGAATGCAACTGAGGTACACTGCATGATCTTGCCATGTAAAACCCTAACCTGAAGCACCTGCCCCACCACCATAAAATCACCAGCTGTGCTCGACTTTGCGTACCCTCAAGACCGCAACGCCTCAAAGTGACAGCCTTCAACACCTTCCCTTTCCCCCCGCCCCGAAAAAAAAAAAAAAACCTTCGCTCAACTATCCAAAGCCCACTACTCTCTCCTTCCTGTGCCCCTGGCCCCGTAATCCCCGGACATGCTCGGATACTTGCGAACCATACCCCCTTGCCTTACCCCCGTGCCTCCTACCCTGTAGTGCCCTAATAAACTACGAACCGGTGTTTACCTTAGTTCCCCCACTACCCTCCCATAAACACCCTAGCCCAAACCACCAATGTCTGCACCCCCAACCTGAATTGACTCTAATCAAGCTGTTGTTGGTATGTATGTATATCCAACCGTTCATACCCCATTGCCCGAGCCACCACTGAGCAGCATCCCCGAATAGGATCAAACCACTCCTAATCCATACGTCTCTTCGTTTCCGCAAGGTGCAGGCTTTTGGGGTCTACATTGGACTTTGGACTTTGAGGTTGGCGGGATACTGCTCGGACAATAAGGCCCTAAAACGGTTCCCTATGATGCTCCTAGCGGAAGGTTGTGCTCCAGAAAACAGGCCATATCGACAATTTCATCTCAACACGCGCATTCCTGCACCCCCATGACTCGCCCCTCCCTCGCTCTCGCTTCCTCAATCTGACCCACCTTCCGCCACTGTGTTAGCCACAAAGATATAGGAGCAGGGGGTCGGTGGGCCTAGAAGCAAGAACAAAGGGACCCTAAACAAACTTCAGACTTTGACAAAAAGAGCCTCAAACCAGGTTCAACTTCGACAGGTGTCATGGTGGAACAACTGGAGGAAAGGGCCTTCCACATGATCAGGGAATCGGGGCCCATATGCAGGGAAAACATTGTGGAACTGTGGGATACCATGCCCCGCCAATGCAAACAGGGGCCGACAGGAGGACGGTCTTTCGTGTCAGGGGCGAGCCCGAGAAGCTCAATGGCGCCCATAAACAATACGTACGATGTGCCGTGCACCACGCAGGCGGTTACAAGCTTTGTACGTAGTCTCTATACGGGGATTCCCTTTTGCAGTGTTACGATTCGTGAGGGGTCTATGAGAGGGCTGCACAAAGATGTACAGAACTCGCATGTCCCTTCCATCGCAATTAGCCTAACTGACCATGAAGGCGGTGAACTGTGGATAGAACACCCAGAGGGGACGGTAGAGAGAGAACATGAAGGTAGACGAGTTCAGGGTAAAGCGTACTCCCTCTTCCCTCACCCTGCGATATTCACATCCAACCTTCTACTTCATGGGGCCATGCCGTGGACGGGACGTAGACGCCTAACTCTCATTGCGTTTACTCCCCGCAATGTAAAGACCCTCTCCGTTGAACTTAGATCTCTCCTCCTCACACAGGGGTTTGCACTCCCGACCCCAGCCCAGCTGAGCAGGTTCAGGCACAACCTGGTCCGACCAGGCACCGTACAACTCTCCATCCCTAACCTGATAGCTAGAACCAGAGCTGTCCAACAGGAGCGCCCCCCCCAGCCCGAGCTGCAGGAAAGACGCCCCCCCCAAGAAATCTCCAGCTCGGAGGATGAGCCTCAAGCTTCAGGTCTCCGCAACACAGGCCGCCTCAAGCCCCCGTCACCGGTTCATCACTAGGCTCTTAGCGGATGATCAGAGGGACCTCGAGAATGGAGTGCCTTGGCTTGGAGCACTGCGTGAACAGTCCCAAAGCAGCTGCATGACGGGGGCCGCCATGCATGAGGGTAGGGATGGACCTCGCCGCATGGCCCGGCTGGAAGTGGAACAACCTCAAACAACCCCAACCCCCATCCCCCCCCTCAAGAGAGCCAAAACGATGCCGGCAACACTGCCGAGCAGAGATCGCTGACACGCCCCTCCCACCTGACCCAGAGGGGATGAGGTTGCTAATTCGCCCTAACTCAAGGTAGGATGCAATGACCAATTTGGCCGTGACCCAAATACCCTACAACACGGCATTGCCTCTGCACGCCTGCATGTGATCACAGCCGTGGCTTGACGTAATATCGAATGATGTTACAGGCTCCCACCGCCGCTCTGCCTCGCATTTAGTGAGACGATGTGGCAGATTCATGTTGTCCCCTGCGTGCGACCATGTCATGTTGTGCCCTGCATATGCACCATGTCCAACAGTCATGTGCTGTCCTTAAGGGCTTCCGCCACCGCCATGCCTGCTGACACTACGAAACGCATCGACGAAGAAGGCTGCACCCTGAAGGTTTGCGCCGTTACCCGCCCAAAAAAAAAAACCTAGCCTATGGCAAATGCCGCCCGGCAGTATGGGAATACCTGAGGATGTCGTGCTGTTCTATACATGCTACGGTGTCATGAAGTCACTTTCGGTCACGTGCTGCTCTTAAAGGCTCCAGCCACCGCCGAGCCAAATACATGCCAGTCATGTCAGTACCCACATGTTGCGACGTTGTGACATGGCTAGTATGCTGTTCTTAAAGGCTCCAGCCGCCGCCATGCCAAGACATACCAGTCATGTCAGTACCTGCGTGCTGTGATGTCGTGACATGGCCTGTACGCTGTGATGTACCTTACAGCCATGTACTGTCCTTACGGGCTCCCGCCACCGCCATGCCGGCACAAGCGTGGGAAGAGCAACATACATCGACGACGACGGCTGCACCACACTGGATTGCGCCAAAAAAAAAAAAACCGACCTCGCCCAGACCGACAGGGAAGGATTGACAAACAAACGACAGGGGAGGGTTGACAACAAAGAGAACACATAACCACGCCCTGGACCAGCTCACTTTTCTCTCCGCCTCGACTCTCCCACTCCCCCCTCTACTGACCTCCTTACTGTCTATCTCCCCTAACCCCCGACCTTAACCTCTTACGTGTATTACTCTAATATGATAAGATGTTGACAACTCGCCTGCTGAAGCCATGGCCCGACACGACTGACGCCGAGCGCAGTGGACGATGGTGCTGCGAGACACCCCACCCAGGAGCGTCACGGATTGTCTTCGCTAGCACCTCGAGAATACTGCTCTGCCTGACAACTTACAGTCCTTAAGCTTGGCCCGACACGACTGGCGCAGAATGCAGTGGACGATGATGCTGAGAGACATCCCACCCTGGAGCGTCAGGGACTGTCTTCGCTGGCACCTCGAGAATACTGCCCTGACGGACAACTTACAGTCCTTAAGCTTTGGACATGACTTCAAGCAGAGCTGGGAGGATAAGGCCTTGCCTGACAACCTGCAACTCACCTGCTGAAGCCATGGCCCGACACGACTGGCACAGAGCGCAGTGGAAGATGATGCGGAGAGGCATCCCACCCTGGAGAGTCACGGGCTGTCTTCGCTGGCACCTCAAGCATACTGCTCTGCCTGACAACTTACAGTCCTTAAGCCTTGGACACGACTTCAAGCAGAGCTGGGAGAATCAGACCTTGCCTGACAACCTGCAGACCTTGGACCTTGGGATGTGAACTACACCCCCAGCGAGTCAGTTGGGACATTCGGCCACCCTGAGGTGATCTGGACAGGAAGTGTCGTGAGCTTATTGCAATGACGACCGCGCACATCCCACACAACTGCCAGCACCTCAACAATGACGTGGGACATGCGGCGATACTGTCATTCCAGAATGGCTTGGGCCCTATGCCGCAAAGTCGGGATCCTGACATCCTACTGGCAGAGACCAATGGCACGGCGCTCAGGACGCCGGTACATATCAGCTGCCTCCTACTGCTTCCGACGGTAGAACTGTGAGCCACAACGGATTGCAGCCAAGTTTGTAAGTCTGAAAGGGTTTGTAAGTCTGAAAGGGGGGGGAGGCCAAAGAATCTACCAGCCCATGCACTGGCCACAGGCGTGCCTAGACGGTAACTCTAATTCAGTAGCCGCCCCCCCCTTCCTTCCCGGGTCGCACTACAATTCACAACTGCACTTGCATGTCAATTCCTAATTTAGTGCTGGGAGTCCGTCTAAGTAGTAATTACCCTGCCGATATGCAACTAATTCGACCGACGAAGTCGTGCACTTTAATTCGTAATTGGTGCCACTAGTACGACACAAAATCCGCGCACCCTAATTTGTAATTAGTGCATTCCAGAGCCCTGGGGCCACGGCCTAATCGACAATTTGCACTTCGTAATTCGTAATTCAAAACTCACGGTGCAAGCAGAGCTAGCCCAGGGGGCCACCCCCATTTCAAGCTGGGCACTGAGCCGCGCCTGGCCCGGATTCCCCAACCTCGGATGCATCACATGACATGGGCCACAGGCGTGCACACATCTCATCCATTCCACAACCCAAGAATCCGGGAAGTCAGGCAGGAACATTTCTGAGAGGTCTGGCTCCTTTGAAAGCGCAGCCGGACATTTGAAAATTGAACTAGGCTGCCGAGCGGACCCTCTTGTAAGCATAGCGGTGTAGTGAAGGGACGTGACGTAGTCCTTACTGACATCCGAGCCATGACAGTTCCCTCCCTGGTTAACCCTTACTGGTAAGTCCCCGTTGCTAGTCTGCAATACATCTGGAGGTAACTTGGCGAGGGACGGTAAGGCTTAGTGTGTACAAAGCAGGCGAGCTCTGAGGTGGCGATCCCCGTACTCGGTGTTTCAAGCTATATTTACTGGCTGCACTGGCTGTACTGTGCTCTAACCCTTTTTTGTGACGGAGGATCGCGAACAGGGCTCTTGCTCTTTCCGAAGGGGGGGTGCCCCAAGGAAACATACCAAGACTGGGTTCCGCTGGGGGGGATCATTAGCCGTCGTTGCTCATCTGGTGTTGGTGCATGTTGGTCTGGGAACATTGATCTCTCCCGAATGAACCCACCGCCAATTTCCTACCCTTAATGCCTTCCTGGCAATATCCCTGGGCAGCTGGCGTGTGCCTATTGGGTGTCCTTTTTCCGTTCCTCCGACCAATTTACCCCGCTTTGCCGTGGCTAGTCGGGTGGCAAAAAAACCCTAAACCCCTGTTGCCTTTCTCTCGAAAGGTACGATGGGAAGATCGGGTTCGACCCTCAGGAGGTGCGCCGCTTCCGGCGGCCGATGCCCCGCTGCCTGGGAGTGTCCTTAGCTCTACTTTTCTTAGGGTTTAGGGTTTAGGGTTTAGGGTTTAGGGTTTAGGGAGGCAAGTAGAGGCAAGTAGGGTCCAGCAGTGGGCTTTTGTAGCTACCGCTTTGGGTTGAGAATGGTGTTGCGCGGCCTTTTGTAGGCTTTAAGGCTCTCATTCACTGTTTTGTGTTTAATCTTTTCGATTATGGCTCTCGGAGTTGGCACACAAGGTTTGACCAGGTGTGAAAAACGGAAGCTTTGGCCGAAACACAAGATGATGGCGGACGTAGCCGTCCTCACGCCACAGGACTTGGGGCTGGTGGGGGCTGGTGGGGCTGGTGGGGCTGATGGCGGTTTTTAAGTTGAGCCAATGCACTGGCCGGGACCATTTCTTCTTGTATCAAAGTGCACTGGCGAGGAAGGCCTCGACGTGGCAGCGAGTGCCCAGGAACTCCTGAAGCAGCCCCATGTGCGCACCTAGGATTCCGTGGAATATTGAAGCATGTAAGGGGCGAATGCAAGGAACAGCATACCCTAAAGCCCGAACCACAGCTTTGTTTAGTTTTTGTCCAAGGCACCGTGACGGTCTTTGAGCCGGCGGGCGTTGGGGGCGACGTGAAGCGGGCTGGAGTGCGCTACGTGGCGGGCGACCCCAACCTCAACATTACGTGCCCAAGGGGGATTGGCGCATGTGTGCGCATTTTTTCTTTTTCTGCGGTCGCATCCCTTCTAGAAAAGCCCAGCAATGTCTAAGTACTCTTAAGCCTTAAGCCTCTCCCAGCACCAAGGTACAAGGAGGCAAGCCTTGCCTTCAGCATGGACCTGAGCCGGCGCTTGAGCCGACTGAGTAAGAGCCAGGGCGGCGCCCACGAGCGCGAGCGCATCTGTGAGTTGGTGCGACCTGGGGAGCGCGTCCTGGCTCCCTTGCTGTTGTTGAGGCAAGGAACCTTTTTTAACATTTTTTATTTTGGTTTGGGATGTCCCCCAGCTTATACTAACCTTTTCCGAATAGATCGGGGGGTGCTATACTCCCAATTAAGGACTGTTAGTCTTGCAGGGAACATCCCACATTTTGGTTCGATTCTGGAACGCTGCAGAAGCAAGACGGGTGAGTTGTGGGGTTCCAGCCATGGGTTCCAGCAACCCTAAACCCAAAACCCTAAACCCAAAACCCTAAACCCTAAACAACCCTAAACCCTGAACCCTGAACCCTAAACCCAAGAACGCCCCCCGAGGTTCTGGGCTCAGGCATCGGCCTCACAGCCTGCCTTGTGGGGGCCCGCACGGCCTGCTCCGAGGTTGTGGCCCTGGAGCCTGATGAGGTTGGGGTGGCAGTGGGGTTTAGGGTTCAGGGTCCAGGGTCCAGGGTTCAGGGTTCAGGGTTTAGGGTTCAGGGTTTAGGGTTTAGGGTTTAGGGTTTAGGGTTTAGGGATGCAATGTGCAGAACCAGGAGGTGCTCGTAGCCACTCCCGAGCAATAACTCAAGTATCGACAGGCAGAGAGAAGCCTTGCAGGTGAAGCACGAGTTTGCTTTGGCCAACATCCGAACCAACAAGCTGGAAGGGAAGGTCTCCAGTCTTTGCCGCTCCCCCCTCGATGTGGAAGGACTGGGCCAGTTCGACCGCATCTGTGCGTTCCTGAAGTTCCAGGCCCTTGAGAATTTGCAGCCCTTGGTGGCGGCCATCCGAACAAACGGCACACTGCACTTCTACAACCACGAGTCCGGAGAGGAGTTCCTGCGGGAACCTACCGAACTCCTGGACTCGATGAGGAAGATGTGTGCCAGAAGAGTCGATATCACGTGGCGTGGCAAAGTTCCTCGCAAGTCTATTTCACCCAACATGTACAGGGTGGGTGTGGACTTCAAAGTTTCTTAGAGGCACCAAAGCGATCGAGATTCACGGCAATGCGGAGTCTGCAATAAAGCGCTTCTTGCCAAGAGACATGTGGAGGCTTTCAGATGCCTTACAGTCATATCAGATGTGGTAGAAGGCAGCTGTGGGTCGCCTGTCTCAGGTCACATACTACTCATGACAGATGGAGTCTGGTCCTCACAGGGCAGCCAAAGCAGCTTAAACCAGAGATCTGCTATTCTAAAAAGTTCGCAAGACCCGAGGCGTAGGCCCGCCATGGGAGTCTCTCTTCCCCTTGGCCTTTACAAGAAAAGGGGAGATGGCTCTGAGATGGCGAGATGGGGGAAACACTAAGAGAGCCTGCCGAAACTTGCTCAACCCTCAAGAAGGATCGTAAGGCCCCCGAGAAGACGAGAGAGTGTGGACCTCCGGGTCTTGAGGGAAGATCTGGGGGGGGGGGGAGTGTCTCGCGGAGCAGTCAAAGCGTCTTTTTTGCGTTCGAGTGACTCTAGTGATAGTTTCTATGGCAGGCCTTCCGTCTTTGGTCAGGGTCTAGAAGCAGCATGATGTCTTACGTTGTTTCATCATTGCCCGGGCGTAGGATATACAGGTTGCCGGCTGTTCTGGCACCTTGCTGTCTTTGTTGAAGTGGCAGATGTGTGGGTGCATCGCCTTGTTGGGGTTGCCTGAATGTGCCTGATCCTTGTGCCCAGTTTGTCAAAGTCGGAATGCAAGAACCCCAAATCTCTGAGAACATCTGACAGGCGGCAGGAAAGCTACCGTGCTCCAAGACCTTTGCCACAAGCTTTGCAGAAAACTAGAGAAGCTTTGAGGCTTCGATGGCTTACTCTGCCCCTCAGGAGCTCCGCACAACCTGCGCCCCGAAGAAGCAAGAAGCCCACTGGCTCAGGTCCCCACCCATGGGGATCCTGAGGACGGGTGCTCGGCAGCGCTGTAAAGTCTGCAGTTTCAGGCTTCGGGGCTCAAAGTTGTTTGAAGGCGCAACTTGGTGTAACCCTTGATTGACTCGTGGCTTTGGGTTTTTGAATTGAGGGGGTTTAAGATTGAGTTGCGAGACTTGGCTTTGTTCCCCCCACCCTCGGTGTGGGGCTGTTAGATTTAAAGTCCACGCCCGGGCCCTTGCAATACCCACCCCCTGAGAACTTCCAAGCCTTTCCAACACGAGCTCTTCGGTGCGGGCTGCGAGCCCGCGCGCCTCCCAAGCCCTTCGAACACAAGCTCTTGTACAAAGTTGCTAGCACGCCTCCCCCTTCCAAAGCAAGCTCTTAGACAAGTGCGGGTTGCTAGCCCGAACGCCTTCCAAGCCCTTCCAAGCTCTTAAGCAAGTGCGGGTTGCCAAGAGAAGCCCTTCCAACACCAGCTATTGTACAAGTGCCGCATGCCTTCCGGATTGCCAGCCCGCACGCCTACCAAACCTGTCTTTCAAGCACGTGCGGGTTGCTAACATTGCTAACCCACACGCCTTCCAAACCCGTCCAACACAAGCCCTCAAACACGCGCTTGTTGCTAGCCCGCACGCCTTGCAAACCCGTTCAACACAAGCTCTCTCAGACACTCTCAAACACGTGCGGGTTGCTAGCCCGCACGCCTTCGAAACCCAAACAAGCTCTCAAACTAGCCCGCGCCCCTTCCTCTCAAACACTTGTGGGTTGCTTGCCCGCAAAAGCTCTCAAAGACGTGCGGGTTGCTACCCCGCGCGCCTTTCAAACCCGTCCAACACAAGCTCCCAAACATCCAAACAATGTGCACAAGCCTCAAACACATGTGGCCCGCACCGACTTCCAAAGCCATCCAACACAAGCTCTCAAACACGTTGCTAGCCCGCACCGCCTTCCAAACCCGTCCAACACAGGCTCTCAAACACGTCCGGGCTACTAGCCCGCACGCCTTCCAAACCCGTCCAACACAAGCTCTCAACGACGTGCGGGTTGCTAGCCCGCACGCCTTCCAAACCCGTCCAACACAAGCTCTCAAACACGTGCTAGCCCGCATGCCTTCCAAACCCGTCCGACACAAGCTGTCAAACACGTGTGGGCTGCTAGGCCGCACGCCTTCCAAAGCTGTCCAGCACAAGCTCTCAAACACGTGCGGGCTGCTTGCCCGCACGCCTTCCAAACCCGTCCCGCACATGCTTTCAAACACGTGCGGGTTGCCCGCACGCCTTTCAAACCCGTCCAACACAAGCTCTCGGACACGTGCACACAAGCTCTCAAACACATGCGGGTTGCTAGCCTGCACGCCTTCCAAACCCGTCCAAGATAAGCTCTCACACATGCTAGCCCGCACGCCTTGCAAACCCGTCCAACACAAGCTCTCAAGCACGTGCGGGCTCATAGCCCGCACGCCTTCCAAACCCGTCCAACACAAGCTCTCAAGCACGTGCGGGCTGCTAGCACGCACGCCTTCCAAACCCGTCCAACACAAGCTCTCAAGCACGTGCGGGCTGCTAGCCCGCACGCCTTCCAAACCCGTCCAACACAAGCTCTCAAACACGTGCAGGCTGCTAGCCCGCACGCCTTCCGAACCTGTCCTCCAACACAAGCTCTCCAAACCCGTCCAACACAAGCTCTCAAGCACGTGCGGGCCCGCACGCCTCCAATACTTCCAAACCCGTTCAACACAAGCTCTCAAGCACGTGCGGGCTGCTAGCCCGCACGCCTTCCAAAACCGTCCAACACAGCTCTCAAACACGTGCGGGCTGCTAGCCCGCACGCCTTCCAAACCCGTCCAACACAAGCTCTCAAGCACGTGCGGGCTGCTAGCCCGCATGCCTTCCAAACCCGTCCAACACAAGCTCTCAAGCACGTGCGGGCTGCTAGCCCGCACGCCTTCCAAACCCGTCCAATACAAGCTCTCAAACACGTGCGCACGCACGTGCTGGCGCTGGCTGCTAGCCCGCACGCCTTCCAAACCCGTCCAACACAAGCTCTCAAACACGTGCGGGCTGCTTCACAAACCCGTCCAACGCAATCTGCTAACCCGCACGCCTTCCAAACCCGTCCAACACAAGCTCTCAAGCACGTGCGGGCTGCTAGCCCGCACGCCTTCCAAACCCGTCCAATACAAGCTCACAAACACGTGCGGGCTAGCCAGCGCGCCTTCTAAATCCGTCTAATACAAGCTCTCAAGCAGGTGCCGGCTGCTAGCCCGCACGCCTTCCAAACCCGTCCAACACAAGCTCTCAAACACGTGCTGCTAGCCCGCACCCCTTCCAAACCCGTCCGACACAAACTCTCAAGCACGCTAGCCTGCACGCCTTCCAAACCCGTCCAACAAGCAGCTTGCACACCTTCCAAACCCGTCCAGCACAAGCTCTCAAGCACGTGCGGGCTGCTAGCCTGCACGCCTTCCAAACCCGTCCATGCGGGCTGCTAGCCCGCACGCCTTCCAAACCCATCCCATACAAGCTCTCAAGCACGTGCGGGCCGCACGCCTTCCAAACCCGTCCAACAAGCTCTCAAGCACGTGTGGGCTGCTAGAGCGCACGCCTTCCAAACCCGTCCAACACAAGCTCTCAAGCACGTGCGGGCTGCAAGCCCGCACGCCTTCCAAACCCGTCCAACACAAGCTCTCAAGCACGCTTCCAAACCCGTCCAACACAAGCTCTCAAGCACGTGCGGGCTAGCCCGCACGCCTTCCAAACCCGTCCCATACAAGCTTTCCAAACCCGTCCAACACGAGCTCTCAAGCACGTGCGGGCTGCTAGCCCGCACGCCTTCCAAACCCGTCCAACACAAGCTCTCAAACACGTGCGGGCTGCTAGCCCGCACGCCTTCCAAACCTGTCCAACACAAGCTCTCAAGCACGTGCGGGCTGCTAGCCCGCACGCCTTCCAAACCCGCCAACACAAGCTCTCAAGAAGCACGTCCGGGCTGCTTGCCCGCACGCCTTCCAAAGGCGTCCAACACAAGCTCTCAAACATGTGCCGGCTGCTAGCCCGCACGCCTTCCAAACCTGTCCAACACAAGCTCTCAAGCACGTGCGGGCTAGCCCGCACGCCTTCCAAACCCGTCCAACACAAGCTCTCAAACACGTGCGGGCTAGTTCCAAACCCGTCGAACACAAGCTCTCATCCAAACCCGTCCAACACAAGCTCTCAAGCACGTGCGGGCTGCTAGCCCGCACGCCTTCCAAACCCGTCCAACACAACCTCTCAAGCACGTTAGGGCTGCTAGCCCACACGCCTTCCAAATCCGTCCAACACAAGCTCTCAAGCACGTGCGGGCTGCTAGCCCACACGCCTTCCAAATCCGTCCAACACACAAGCTCTCAAGCACGTGCTAGCCCGCACGCCTTCCAAACCCCTCCAACACAAGCTCTCAAGCACGTGCGGGCTGCTAGCCCGCACGCCTTCCAAACCCGTCCAACACAAGCTCTCAAGCACGTGTCCAAGCCCGTCCAACAACAGCTCTCAAGCACGTGCGGGCTGCTAGCCCGCACGCCGTCCAAACCCGTCCAACACAAGCTCTCAAGCACGTGCGGGCTAGCCCGCACGCCTTCCAAACCCGTCCAACACAAGCTCTCAAGCACGTGCGGGCTGCTAGCCCGCACGCCTTCCAAACCCGTCCAACACAAGCTCTCAAGCACGTGCGGGGCTGCTAGCCCGCACGCCTTCCAAACCCGTCCAACACAAGCTCTCAAGCATGTGCGGGCTGCTAGCCCGCACGCCTTCCAAACCCGTCCAACACAAGCTCTCAAGCACGTGCGGCTGCTAGCCCGTACGCCTTCCAAACCCGTCCAACACAAGCTCTCAAGCACGTGCGGGGCCCGCACCTTCCAAACCCGTCCATCACAAGCTCTCAAGCACGTGCGGGCTGCTAGCCCGCACGCCTTCCAAACCCGTCCAACACAAGCTCTCAAGCATGTGCGGGCTGCTAGCCCGTGCGCCTTCCAAACCCGTCCAATACAAGCTCTCAAGCACGTGCGGGCTGCTAGCCCTCACGCCTTCCAAACCCGTCCATCACAAGCTCTCAAGCACGTGCGGGCTGCTAGCCCGCACGCTTTTAAACTCGTCCAACACAAGCTCTCAAGCACGTGCGGGCTGCTCGCGCGCCTCCCAAACCCGTCCAACACAAGCTCTCAAGCACATGCGGGCTGCTAGCCCGCACGCCTTCCAAACCCGTCCAAAACAAGCTCTCAAGCATGTGCGGGCTGCTAGCCCGCACGCTTTCCATACCCCCCCCCTAGAAATAGGGTTTGGGGTGGGGGGGTCACCTCAGGGCCCACCTATAAAAAATAGGTGGCAAACCTATTTTGGTCAACGTCCCCACCCTAACTAAAAATAGGGCTAAGAGAGCCGAATGTCTGCAGAGAGACATTGTGAGCCATGCAAAGTGTGCGGAGCACTACAGCGTGTTAGAGTGGTCCACCCCCCCCCTGCCCAGACCCAACCCCCATAATAGGGCCAGCCCTATTTCCCGGCCCCCCCCCCCCCCCCCCCCCCCCCTAGGCAGGGGGTATGCTTTCCAAACCCGTGCAACACAAGCTCTCAAGCACGTGCGGGCTGCTAGCCCGCACGCCTAGCCCGCACGCCTTCCAAACCCGTCCAACACAAGCTCTCAAGCACGTGCGGGCTGCTAGCCCGCACGCCTTCCAAACCCGTGCAACACAAGCTCTCAAGCACGTGCGGGCTGCTCGCACGCCTCCCAAACCCGTCCAACACAAGCTCTCAAGCACGTGCGGGCTGCTAGCCCGCACGCCTTCCAAACCCGTGCAACACGAGCACGCCTTCCAAACCCGTGCAACACAAGCTCTCAAGCACGTGCGGGCTGCTCGCGCTCCTTCCCAAACCCGTCCGACACAAGCTCTCAAAGCACGTGCGGGCTGCTCGCACGCCTCCCAAACCCGTCCAACACAAGCTCTCAAGCACGTGCGGGCTGCTAGCCCGCACGCCTTCCAATTCCGTGCAACACGAGCACGCCTTCCAAACCCGTGCAACACAAGCTCTCAAGCACGTGCGGGCTGCTCGCGCTCCTTCCCAAACCCGTCCGACACAAGCTCTCAAAGCACGTGCGGGCTGCTAGCCCGCACGCCTTCCAAACCCGTGCAACACAAGCTCTCAAGCACGTGCGGGCTGCTCACACGCCTTCCCAAACCCGTCCAACACAAGCTCTCAAAGCACGTGCGGGCTGCTAGCCCGCACGCCTTCCAAACCCGTGCAACACAAGCTCTCAAGCACGTGCGGGCTGCTAGCCCTCACGCCTTCCAAACCCGTCCAACACAAGCTCTCAAAGCACGTGCGGGCTGCTATAGCCCGCACGCCTTCCATTCCTGTCGAGTTGCGTTCGTTCGAGAAATGGCCCCACATTGGCTAGCAGTCTCCCACAGCAGTAGGGTGGAATGATCGAGGCAATGCAATTCGCAGGATTGAACGTTCAGGGAAGCCTTGGAGGGCGCATCATTTTTTGAGGGTGTATGAGGCCTTTTCAAGGCTGAGCCAGTGTGAAGACTGCGAGAGAAAGGGGGAGAGATGCGTTTTCGAGTTTCGAGTTTCCGGCACATCAACCTTGAGGAACCCCAATCCGGGAGATGCTGGTTCAGTGAAAAGACGACTGCCTCACGAGTAGTCTGCCTCGCCTCAACAAGTCCAAAAACTCATTGAATTCCTTCACCCCCCTGCTTCGAGGCACTCGCCGAGAGGGCTCTGGCACAGCGCTTGGGTGTCGCAGAAGCCTGAGGAACCCCTGAATTCTTTAGGAAGGGGAACCGGAACCGGTGAGAGCGTTGCATGCTTCCGGTCCGGAGATCGGGTTCATTCAAATCTGGAGCCGATGCTTCGAATCGTGGAAAGACTCTTCACTTCCGGCGGCTTGCGGCTTTAAGCATCCCGTGAACTCCATCACCATCTCTCGAGGTCATTCACACCATCTACTTGGGCTGGCCACCGTCTCAGCACCAGAGAGTCCAAGTTGTTGAGGTCAGAAAGAGCACCACTTCCCGTTTTGACATGCTGTTCCATTTTAACAATTTTAACCACAGTTTGCTTGCCGAAAAGCACCCGCTGAAACTGAATGGTGGAAGACATGTTCTTCCGAAACGCTGGCAGATGCGCGGCATGTCAAAGCAGCAGTTTCTCACATGATTTCACGCTTTTCACACGCTGCGCAATCCTGACTCGGGTCTGCGGCCGCTGAAACTGAGGAAACTGAGGAAACTGAGGAAACTGAGGAAACTGAGGAAACTGAGGAAACTGAGGAAACTGAGGAAACTGACCGACAAACGAACATCGACAAACGAACAATGGCCAAAGACTTCAAATCATAGGATCCAGTGAGCCACAGAACTCAACAAGATTTGAAACCATGCCAAACCTTGCGACTTGCCATAGCAATCTGCTCAAGCTCGTGAGGCAAAAGAAATAGCCACATGCCTTGTTCCCCCATGTTGGTGGTAGAATGTGGCAGACTAGATGCTTCACCGAATTTCCCATATGGCCATGTTGAGAGCTCCGGAGGGGTTCGGATTTCTGAAAGCTTGACTTTATGTCCCGCGCGGACCGTGGCTTGAAACGAGGCGTATAGGGGGATCGTCGCATCGCGTGGTCTTGCGCAGAGGGCAAAGGAGAGATTGTTGGCTGTTTACAGGGTTCGGCCTTGCTCCGCTGCTAAATCTGAAGCGGCGCTTCATATGGCCCCATGCTGGACCTGCAGTTGCCAGTGGTCTTTGCTTTGCACTCCGTGACATCAGTGCCATGGCCGAGAGAAGAGCCAAGGCTTTCAGAGGATGTCCGACTTGGATTTTTTTTTGCTGTCAGGGGGGCAGTAAATGCCTTGAGGAGTGAGGCGGTTGAGGGTTCAGGTTGTTGTGGCCTCAGAGTTCAGCATCCTTCGTTGCCACCCACAGCAATAAATAACAGCGAGTTTGCAAGTGGCATACCCTGCAGAAAGAAGCAGCAAAAACGAAAGCCCCGAAGGTCCCCCAAACCAAGCCCAAGCTTCTAGAAAATCATGGAGGCCAAATGTCATCAGCTAGGCAGGGTGGCAAAGACGTACTGCACAGGACCACCCAATCGATTTGAAGGTGCCCGCGTTCAATTGGCCCCTAACACTCTCGCACCCGCTGACGACTAGATCTTTGCGTATCTGTGCGAAGCCTAAATTCCTGATCTGGGCCTTACAAGGAAGCATTGGCAGTCCAGGGCTTCGGGGCTTCAAGGGCTAAGTGCCTATCGCCGATGTTGTGTCTCCGGAAACAGCCAGAGCTTTCTGACGGCTCAGGTGTCTTTGACGCTTCTAAACAAGCAACTGTCTGCAGAGATTCCTTACCCCTGGACGATCGCAGCTTGCTGAGATTTGCACCTTTGGTTTCTTCATGTCCTGAAGCCTGGCCATTGGTCCACGCAATGAGCGCAACGAGCATACCTACGTAGCTTGCATGGCTGGAGCTTTTTTAGAGGCCTCGTCGGGCCTGAAGCCTGGTGTGGGAGCCGATTTCCTTGTTGCAGCCTTTCCGGGATAGGCTTGCCTACCTGATCATGTGGAGATCCACAGATGGAGTGCAGTTTTGGTGGTTTAAACACGGCTGGGTTTCAGAAGTCAAAACATGAGATGCAGAGCTCCCGGGGCGCATGTCAGACCCCAAGTTTGGTGAACGCCCCCATGAGTAGTCTGAGCTTCGAAAGGTGGGTCCTTTCAATGAAACTCCCAGTCTCATGTGCGCCCTGGGCCGGTTGTCTTGGGATCGGCTTGCGAATCTGAGGTTCTTCTACAGTGCTTGGCAAGCATTCCTTTCACGCTGCGCCTTGGCTGCTGGAGATCTCATCTTGTTTGCCGATGCCTTTCTCAGGGTTTTGGAAGCCCAGGCTTGCAAATGTGCGGCTGCGGCAGATCAAAGCCATCCGCTGGTCCCACTTCCCCGGAGGAATGCTGGTCTCCAGCCTCTTCACCCTGTGCCTGATTCCGGCTGCATTGGAGTTTCTGTTCCTGTGGTCCGGGTGGTTCGGGTGCCGCATCAGTAGCAGCAACGCCACATCTGCCGCAGGGCAACAAGCAGAGGAGTTTTTACGGCTCTGACAGCTGTGAAGAACCGAGGACCAGCAGCCTCGTCGGGCTGAGAAGGGTGCACGTGCCAATGGTTGTCGTTGGCAAGAACTTGGGCCTTTTGGTGGCACTGGCATTTTGCTTTCAGGGGGGGCAAGGATGTTTTTACCGGGGGGCGGGGGTCGAGTATGTATCAAGCTACCCGGGGCTACCCGTCGAGTGTGCATCCTAGGTGGCCTTCGAGTGTGCGTCCTAAGCACGTTTTTGCTGGCCGTGCCAGTGCTTCAGCCATGAGTATGTCACCCGAAGCCGACATGTCGAAAGTACTGGCAGGGGCAGTACATTCGACATGGGTCGTTTTTTGCTTTTTGTTGCCCAAAAAATGCCCCGTCAAGGTACCTTTCGGCGGGTTTTCGAAGAACTTCTTTGTTTAACCTCCCAAGCGACTGGCGCTGGTCCCTGCATGTGAATTTTACATGCGCGCCAAAATGCGCGGAGCACTGCGCTTTCATCGCGCAGCATTGCGCAGCATTGCGCATTACGCTTTCATTGCGCAGCGCAGCCCCACCAAGCCCAAAGCCGTGACGAGAAGCCACTCAGTAACCTCTGCATGTTCCAGGCTTCGTTGACAGGGCACCATCGTGAGCACAACCTTACAACTTACAACCGGTTAAGGTCCAGAACCGTGCTTGCAAGGCCCCTTCTGCACTGCGATCCTCGAGTCGCTGCTGTTAGAGGCCTGGAGGGGACGGCAGCCGATGATAGAGCAGCGTGATGAATTCCTCATATTCCTCGATCCGGGCCCCTGAACACTCAAACCGAGTTGAAAGTTGCAAGCACGTGCCCTCATGTGCCCCAAGCGCCTCGCTAGAGCAGGTGCCCCTGAACGTACGAACGCTCGGAGCGCTGCTGATTGGGGCACCCTGATGGCAAGTTGGTCCGGGCCGTTTCATGACTTGAGGCTAGACTATTAAGGAAAGTCTTGGCGATGCGACATGGGAACACGTCAGGGCGAAAGAGAAGGTTGGGGCCCGGTCCTGTCCAGTAGGTTTGCGGCTTCTCGGCTTCTCGGCTTCTCGGCTTCTCGGCTTCTCGGCTTCTCGCTTGAGGTTGGGGTTTCCGGCTGGCTTGCACTTCCCCCAAGACTGCTGGTGCCACCGATGCTTTTCTTCTCAGAGCATCTTAAGTGGGACAAAGAAGGGAGATGTACTCAACTTGACGAAGACGCGGAAGACATGGAAGACGTCGAACCGTGTGGGAAGCTTTCGTTTTGAGGGCTTCTGAACGGATTAAAAGCACGGGTCAGCCCTTGGTAGTATGGCTGTTTGAGATAGCTGCGCCCTTGCGGCCCAAACCTTTCAAGCTTGAAACAGCTGCTTTCAAGGTGCTGGGAAGTACACTGTATGCCATGGGCGACGCGAACTCCGACACCTGGTCTGCGACAAGTTCTTCCGGGATTCGGTGGCTGAGAGATGCTGAGGGTTGACCCCATCAAGGGGCTGTAAACTTGGAACCGGTTTGAAGTCCAAGGGGTGGATTCTGGAACGTCGGAATTTGAGGGTGTGGAGTGGTGTTGCGGGCAGCGGTCCTAGCGAAGGGGAAGACCGGGCCAGGAACCCAAGACCTGCCCAGAAAGAAGGGGAGCTTACGGGAACCCGAAAACTCCAAAAAGGACCCTGAAAGCATCTGCCATGAAATCACAGAATCTCTCTCGCCCTACTAGTAGATATTTGCATTGCGGGCGCCTGTGTCTTCAGGGCTTAGGCAAAGTTTCGCGAGGGGCGAGATGCGTTCCGAGGGCTGACACTCTAATGAACTCTAAGTAGGACTGAAATGGGTTCTTCGAGACGCTGCCCTCTTTGCCGCAGCCGAGGACCTGGAAGGTACCTGGCATCGGATCAGCTCCGTAGACTCAGTAGGGGTTTAGGGTTTAGGGACCAGGAACCTTCAACACTCTCACTCTCTGTGTCTCGTTCTCTCACTTTCTCTTTCGTTCTCTGAGCCTGGATGGCCCGCGGAGTGTGGCAGTGTGCGCTTTTCGTCTCCGGCTTTTCGCAGGAAGAGGGCTTCAGACTTGAGTTTTGGAGGGGAGCTTAGGGAGCTTCGGTTGGGGTGATTTGCTGTTTTGGGTTTGGGTTCCGGGGCTTAATACCTTCGGCGTTTGCACCTCTATTGCGTGGTATCCCTGGGCCCCGGGCTGCCTTTGCAGAGCCTTAGACCTATGATAACCCTAAACCCTACCTTGCGGTCCAGGGTTTGCATGTTAGCATGTTGGGTTCAGCACGGGTTAGGGCGGTAGAAGATGCTTAAAACGTAGGAGGGTTTGGAGTCCTGTCTTGGAGTCCACGTCGCAAAGGCAGCGCCCTTTCACAGCAGCTTAGCACTTCCTTGCATCAGAACATAAATTCACAAGGAAATGAGGATTCGAATCATGATTCAGCGCATGTCATGAGGCCAAAGCGGCCACCCTCAACATCAACCCACCCAGCGAGCTTCAGGGTTGATACGGCGGGTGGGCCACCCGCGACGGCGGCTTTTAGCGCATCCCATGCCAATCTGCACAGCAGATTGGCCAACACAGCTGACAGCCAGCACAGAGCCAGCCATCTCCACCCAACTGCAAATAACAACAGGTAAGACCACATTTCCTGTCAACACGGTACGGCGTCTAGCGCCTGCCGTAGCCAATGAAGCGGTGGAGATTGATGACAAGATGACAAGATGACAAGCGCTGGTTGGCTATCAGCAAGCATCTCCCCAATTTGTTGCATGCCGATACGACATGCAAACCAGAACAGGCGCCAAAGCCGGAACAGCCTGCACGCAAAGGGCATGATCCGCAGTGCCATCCCTTGTCCCAAGGCGTTTTCCTGGTAGGGCTCAACGCGGCCCTCGTCGCCCTAACGTCAGTTTGCGATGCTCACCTGGCGTAGATGTGCTTTCGACTTCGGATCTGTCGCTGGAAGTTGAGACTTCTGAAAATTCCTTAAAACCTTGGAGCATCTTGAAGCCTCAAGCTCCGCTGCATCCTTAAGTCCCGATGCGAAAGCACTTGCGCCTCAAGAACCTAAGCCCAAAGACCTCATCCCACAAAACCCAACACTCTTGAACGGAGCTAAGGAGAAGTACGTGGTTCGAACTGTCGACCAGGCAGCTCTTGGCTTCAGCTTGTATAGCGTCTTGGCTTAAACCATGATCTTTCTCTAATTGGGCAGGGTTTCTATGGATGCACTCTCTCTTTCTTTCTTTGTTTTTTTGTTTTTTTTTTTTTTCTCTCTCTCTCTCTCTCTTTCCTGATGCTTACACAAGAGAACGAAGAAATCCAGTTCGCTGCTTCGGTCTTTCGTGCGCGTGGCAGTGACGTACCGGGAAGTACGCCAGTGATCTGTCCTGATGGCGATACTTCCTAATGCTGAACAGGTTCCTCGGATGACCATCATGTGCCCCATTCACCCCGCCCCCGTTTCGAGCAACCTGTGACATGACGCCGATATTGACGCCGCAGCTCCCAGGCTACTAGGTCGGACATGTTGGACCAGTCACCCCACTCAGCACTCAGCACCCCTCACTTCCCTTCATCACACCTGGTTCTTCAGGATCTCACTCATCTAAATCTCAGGCAGGAGGATGTCAACAACATCCCACGCTCGGATCGAGGCATCATTCTCCACATTCGGAACCAATCCCCGGGCTTGATCGAGCCAGTGCGCAACATCACCCGACGTTGGCACCAGCAGAGGGCTGAAGCAGTACAAGGAGCCCATATCATACTGCTCACCCTCCCGGATGGAGGAGCTGCAAAAATCATAGGGTGCACTTCTTTCGCTACAGGCCAAGAAGAAGAAGAACACCTACATCACGTCGGACGAGAAATTGGGAGATGGAGTGCAGGGATCCAGCACAACAAGAAGATGACCTTGGATCAGGAAAAGATCTCCCCCTTGGCCCTCCCAATCATCTGCACTTAGGGTACGAAATCGCTATCTCTCCCTTCCGCTGCTGTGCAGAGCGAACACTCAAAGAGGACATGGGGAAGGCAGCTTCGATCCTTCAGAGCGGCTGCAGACCCCCTGCCTGTGTCGGGCAGTAGCTCGTAGTTGGTGGAGCAGTAGTGGTCATCGTAGCCATGGTCATGGTTGTGTGTAGTGGTCGTTGCAACAGTTCTCGTAGGTCCGGGCCGGGGAGGGGTGGGGGGGGGGGCGCCGGCAAGTTTTGGGGTTCGATGAACCTTTTCTCCCAAAAGCAAAGGATGCGTGTTGGCAGTGCCTCTGCTCGGGATTATGCTGGCCCTTGGCCGCTTGGACTTGGGAAGGGCCACAGTCCAGCGCAGGGTCCTTGTCAGACTTTGGGCCAGCTCGGGGCCGCGGTGAGAGTTTAGGAATGTTTGGAGTTGAGGGCAAGTAAGTAGATCACGGACCATCCTAGAAGCCCCTAAACCTTAAGCGTTGCAGCCAGTTCTACAGCGGTTCAGCTTGCTGCAAAAGTGCCCAATAAAGCGCGCTAGAAATCTGAGCGGCAATTGGCCCTTTGCTGAGCTGGGACGAGCTGTTGTTTTCAAAGGGTTGTTGACAAAGACCTTAGGGAAAAAGTTCTTGGCGCAAACCTGCCAAGCGATATACCATGGATGAAGGGCCGACATGATTGGTCAACCGTGAACCCGCATCGCCTGAGCTCCAGATGGTGCTGTGTTTGGCCTTACGTACATGTTCCGTCTGACAAGGTGCACCCTATTGCGGGTTCCCTAAACCCTAAACCCTGAACCCTAAACCCTGAACCCTAAACCCGAAACCCGAAACCCGAAGCCCTAGATGGTGCTGCAGAAACCCTAAACCCTAAACCAAACCCTTAACCCTGGACTTAGCACTGCCGAGGCATGGAGGACGTCTATGATGCTCTCCTCGCCATTGTGAATGCCAGCAACTACTGCCTGCTGGCTCCTCTGCCTGAAGACCCGAAGCAGCCTACGATAGGGGTCGGAATCTTTACTCATCATCCCTTGTGGTCCCTTTTAGAATTATACCATAAGAACCCCCCAAGACCCTATTCGAAGTATTCAGGCTCCTACATGAAGGCCCCTGAACCCTGGAGACATCGGTTCCTCAACTTGGGGAGGGTTTTGGCTCAGGGCGTAGTTCTTACCATGGAGCCAGGGGGACCTCAGCAATCCCAACACAAGTGCGTCAAACACCCCCTGCCGTATCCTAGCAGCCAGAGTCCCAACACTTCAATCCAGTTGAGTGATCTGAGAGACTGTGAACTGAGTGAATTCCTGATTCGTCCAGAGGGAACTGGTGGTCTGAAAAAAGGTTTAGGTTGGAAAAAGACATTGGGTTTGGAACAATATTTTCAATCTGCACATGGGGTTAAGAAAAAACAAAGGCTGTTAAAATAAAAAACCCACAGGGGCACTCTTCGGCCTTGGCCCCCCTTTTTTTCCGGAGGAGTTTTCAAGTAGCAACACTAAACCCTAAAACATAATGTAATTGCTCTGTTTTTGGTGGCCAGCACTCCAGGTGCTGGCGGTTTCGACCATCTTCAGTGCTGCTGCTGGCCTCTGGGCCTTTCAGTTCTTCTTGTTATTCGGGGGTTTCGGGTAAGTCTTTCGCGTACGGCATTCCCGGCTTTGCCACCATCATGGGGGGGCTAGCAAATGCCGAGCAGCGAGGAAATGCACAAACAAAAGTGCTTGAGAGCTTCAAACACGACCTCAGCAACTACTAGCTTGGTAGCTCAACCTCTCGGGCGCATGCCTTGACAGTGTCATAGTCGTCAGAGAAAGGCAACACGGTCATTGAGCCCGGCATGGAAGCAAGCTCAGCAAAGCGCGAGAACGTAGCCCGCAGCGCGGCTGCCCCGTTGGCTGTGCAGATGTTATCCCCGCAGACCTGTGTTAGACTGTTAGACCTGATCCTTGGGAGCTGCCGCAGAGTTGTAAATCAGACAAGCTCCAGCGTCGAGATTTTCAAGGAAGCAACCTCGATTGAAATGTAGCCATGGCCATGGCCTTTGGCTCAGCGAGTCTGCAGTCATCAATCTCCAACAAGGGCACCCATGCAATCCTTAACCCGCCTAACATTTTACACCCGTGTGTCGCCGTAACTCCCCCGCAGTGGTTCAAGAAGTCTGAAACCCTGAGCTCAGAAAAACCAGGGAACGTCAGGGCAGCAATGGCTGGAGTTAGAGGTCGATTGTAGAATGAGTTTGTGGGTTCAGGTTCAAGGTAGATTTGCTGTGGTTGAGCCATGTGGAGTTTGCAATGAAGTTTTCTAGGTCTGTGTCTTCAGTTGGAGGAGTTTCTCGATAAACATGGCCGCCCGAGCTCCGAAGCATCATCCCAAGTATCTGCAAACCCCGCAAAGAGTGATGCAAGCGTTGATTGAAGGAATCATTACTCCAACCTGCAAACCCTAGCCCCCAAAACCCTAAACCCTAATGTGAATGCCTCAGGCGACCCCAGCAAGGCGTAAGCCATGTGTGTTTTTCCAGTTCTCCCAAGTCCGAATCATGAACCCCGCAGTGCTGTGGCAGAAAAACCCGAACCCCCAAACCCGAAGCCCTAAACCTAAACCCGAAGCCCTAACCCTAAACCCTAAACCCTAAACCCTAAACCCTAAACCCTAAGCCCCTGTTTAGGGAACCCTCAACCATTTCGGATGACACTTTACAGCCCTTGCCATGCTCCTCCCAAAGATTCCCCAAGGTCTCCTGGTCTTCACCCTCCAGGGCCGTGTCAGCGCCACGCGCCTCGCTCTTTCCTTGGTGCCCTTGTGGTCTTTGACGGATTAAGGCAGTCGTAGAGTCGTAGGGGGGCCGTTTTTTTGGGGTTTGGTAGGAATCCTGGCTCTTGAGGGCGGATGGCTCAGTTAGTTAAGAGGACTCAGGTTAGTAGGTCATTCTGAGCTGCACTCAGGACAACACAGATAGCAAGCTTGTGCTACAAGCTGGCGACCACTGCACTGTCGCTGGTGCTTTTTCCCGAGGCCTTACCCTTGCGGCATCTGCTGAAATTCGAAGTCTAAAGCTGGTCGCATGGCAGTGCGCTGCATAGTAGCGTGATAATGAACCGGCGGGCGGTGATCCCCCAAACTTTGCTGCTACACTGCCCCAAAGGCGCAGAGAGATCTGGGTCTGTTGGCCTTCATCGGCTACGGCCTCTCCACAGTCAGCGTGGCGCTGTACGCGCAGTTTGGCAAAACAAATGCTTGAATTTGATCTAGGAGTGGGCAGACTCAGAGACAGAGAGACAGACAGAGACAGAAAGACAGAGAGAATTGTGATTGCAAGGCAATCACAATTCCGTAGTCAGACGTTCATGTCCACCCAGTTGCCAGTGCAGTTTGCGGCCTTGGTTGAGGTTTGATTATCGCTTGGTCGAGACGCAGGGGGGTTACTAGCACATGTCAGCAAAACCTTGTCATCAGCCTGCTTTCAGGGCTTTCTGAAAGAGGGGTGGTCACAGACCTTGAGACTTGGGCGCGTGCGGGGAATTTCCGTAGCTCTCAGGCCCTGAAGAAGAAGAGCAAAAGAAAAGAAAGAAAATTAGGTCAGGAGAGCAGAGGAGAAACCCGGACCCACGATCTCCCTCGAATAAAGCAAGTTTATACCCTTTGAATTGTTATCTTTGGAACTGCAGCCGCACGATGCGTCTCGGAAGCTGAGGTTTTGGCCGAAAGCGGGCGACACTGTGGCGAAGAAAGCGGCGAAACCGTAGTGGAACAAACCTGCAGATACTCACGTGTTCACATGTTCCAATCAGGGGTGTTGAGCAATTGTTGCAAGATGCAGGGTGGGTTTGTTGGGAGTGCCGCGGTGGCCAGACTTGCTGTGCTGTCGCGTTCCCGTGGTCGATCATAGCAAGTTGTCCAAGCCCTTGATTTTGGAAGCCTTCGCGAACCCAAGACGGGACCACACCCCCAAGGCCCTTTGCATCCCAGGCTGTTCGTTTTGGGTCTATACTTACGGACATGCCAATTCACTTTCGGGTCCTGACAGCAAAAGCAAAAGGCCGTGGATCAATACCCTACAGTCCTACAGCCTTTCACTGCCTTCACTGTAACCTCGCCACGGGCTTTAACTGAGTGATCATCAAGTGCTTGGATGTCTGAAAAGAGCCGGGTGAACTCCGAAGTGTGCAGCAAATCGCGCACTTGAGCGAAGCTGTGGAAAAGGTCATGGGCCCTCCAGTCATGTAGATCTTTAGGTGGGGAGGGGGTGTAGGTGGTGATAAACTTCGAGAGTTTCCGAACTTTGTCAATTCTGGGTGCCCTGAAGTTGAGAACAGAGGTTTTGGTGTGATTGGTTTTCGGCCCGGGCCTTGGGGTTTGTAGTTTCGGCAGCTATGAGCCCGGAGGGTGACGCCTCTCAGCGCACGGAAAGACTGACAGAGACAGAGACACAACACAGAGGCACACAGAGGCACGTAGAGGGCACAGACACATGCGCACCGCAAAGACACAGAGGCACTTACAGACACACAGAGACATACGCACACACATTGGGTGGTTGTCAAAAAGATGATCCCCTTTTGGGGTGCCCTATATATGAGGTGTCGTATTCAAATAGGGATCCAGAAAGGGACCATGATTTTGACAACCACCCACATGCACACCTTGTCCCTGCGAAATGAGTCAGGATATCTGATCCGTCGGTCACAATCAGAACTGAATCGGCGAAGGCCAGTCAACGTCAATCGACAGTCCAGACAAAGTGCAGAGACAGTATAGCTGGCAACGCATGGTCTAGGTTGCCAATTCTTCCTCAGGGCCCGCTCAGCCGCAGGTGGTTCAATAGTGAAAGTTGAATCGAGAACGTTGATCGATGCCAGTAGACAGGCAAGGCAAGTAAGAATAATCTGGTCACAATACGAAAGCCAAAAGTGTGTATGCCGGCCGGGCCCACATAGCACTTCAACCCTTCATTGAGGCCACAGGGCTACCCGCCGTCACTGGCAGCCCTGAGCCGGGTTCCCGGCTGATGCAGAAGTTGTGCAACCAGCAACAGTTCTTGGGTTGCAGGGGTAAAGGGTGAGGGCCAGCGTTTATAGTAGCGGCAGCCGTTCGCATCCACCACTCAGAACCAATCTCATCGATAGAACCTGCACATGTGTAAGTGCAAGATCTATTTATACATATATATATATATACACATATACACATATACACATATACACATATACACATATACATATACATATACATATACATATACATATACATATACGTAGACATATACATATACATATACATATACATATAGTATGTACCTACATATGTACACGTGTGTCTTTGCATCATGAGCCGCCGGCTGCCGTAGAGATCCCAAAGCACGAGCATGACGGACCCCTCCCCATCCCTGACTGGGAACACTTTGGACAAGAGGCCAGGTGACACCCTTCATTTCTTTGGGATCCGTCACCCGCTGTCGGGTCCCCAACCAGCGCCGAGGGGACGAGCCGACGGCCTCCCAAGAGTTTCGGATGTCGACCCCGTGGGGGGAACCGAGTTCCGCAGCACTGGTCCGAGCCCACCTACGGAGCAGAAACCCTGCGATCAGTGATTCGATGCCGACGCGAGGGAGTTTGTAGGACAGCCTGGGAATCTCCCGCAACGAGCGAAGTTCCACTTCGTCGATAGGAAAGAAAACCGTTGCTTCAGGGCACCAGCAGGGCTCTGTGTGTGCGTCCTGTCCTGCGTAGTCCATGGACACGAGGGCCACTCTCGCAAATCGGTTGTTCAGGACCCGATTTTGCCACTACGGAGAGGGGCAGGCATGTGTGTTCACCTGGCCTTGCCCACCAAAAGTTTGGCTCGTTCTGAGGCCTCCGACACCCTCAAGAGCTCCCTTATTTCGGGCAGGTTCCAAGCTCATTTATCAGAACGCCTAAGTGTACACTTGCATCGGCATCAACAAGATTGGCGCCACAGCCTTCAACAAACCTCCAATTCCTTGACTAAGGGGTATTGGGCTCTTTGGGCACTCACCCACTCAGCCGAAAGCATGCCCTGTTTAACCATAGCCTGAGCAGTGTACAACAAAGCAATTATGACCGAAGAAATGCAGCCATGCCATTCACTCCGAACTCGCCCTTCGCCTTTGGTGAAAAATGTGGAAAATCGTCTGACGCCAACACGAGTTGGCATGCTTATGCAAGCGATTGAAAGCGCTCATTGCTCACAACACGGACAAGGCGGGTTGCATGACTTACTGTTCCAGTCGTGGCAGCCAAAGAAGAGTACATAGAGCAGCAATACTATACTCCCCTTTGAACCTTAATATACATTATATTTTAATATCCTCTTGGGTTTTATATAAACAAAAAACATTCCCACCTCAACGCCCAAAGAAGCACCCACAACAGTTTCATATCCCATCCATCCTCTCCCATATCATCAACATCTACTTCCTCTGCTAACTTTTCGCCTCCTTCTACTTTCAGTACTGCAGCACCTACAATGCGTTCTCACAACAAGCATGTCTGAGCTGGAAAGATGGTGCTGCTTTTGACTTCCTGCAGTTGAGGTGAAGCCACGGGTGGGCGTCAATTTGCCGCGTTTTACCAGCCAGAAAGTCTGGCTCCGAGCATTCGCAACGGCCCCCTGCGTTAGGATTGGTTGCATTGTGGGACTGACCTAAAGATGTGTGATGAGTGTTGGTATTTCAAAGGGGGCACTCCATGTGGCGAGCTACATAAGGCCCTCCGCGCTTTCATGGCCTTTGTCATGCTACAGCCGCACTGCCGCAGATTCGGGCTCTGCAGAATTTTTTGGACCACCCCTGCCGCCCCCTTGCGTGCGCTGATCCGGACATGGCCCGCCTTCTCTCCGTGCCTCGTGCATTCTTAAGAGCCGGTTCTTCGAAGCCATGCAAGCGAGGTGACAGCACAACTCTTTATTGCTCTGTGTTGGGAAAGACCACAACAGGAGGTGGTTTGTCAATGTTTGACGAGTTTAAAGACGTTCCGAAGACACTGCAGGTGTGCCTCTTGGCCGTGGCTTTCGGCTGCTGGGCTGGGATCCCCGTACGACTGGATGGACCCATTTGCTGGTTGTGCGAGTTCAGGAAAGTCGCGCAATAAGCTCACAGCCAGGTGCAAATGGTTGGGATTATCTGTGTTGTATGTTTGTCTCGTTCTTCATGCAAAAGGCTCACAGATGTCTGCTTAGAAGGCAATACGTGCAAAAGCAAACCAGGCGTATACATGGCAGGTGTTCGCGAGACTCTCGACTTGCGACTGCGTAGACGTTCTGTAGAAGTTGGGAGGGTCCGTGAGCCGAGGGGGGGAAGGGGAGAGCAGAGCACCCCAGAGCACCCCAGAGCACCCCAGAGCACCGCCGAGCTCTGAGTTTGGGATTGGCGAGGCTGGCGGCTCTGGAGTTGTTTTTGGCAGGTTCTTGAGTGGGAACGCCCAAGTCATGCAGCAATTCGTTAGGGAGCGAGCAGGACAAAGCGCACATGCAGATGGCATCCAAACTCGACCAACATCTGGAAAGCGATATGGGAGTCGGGAAAGACTAGAGAGAACATGTTGCAAGACTCCAAAAGCTCCCCAAAAACAACGTAGCAACTCTTTGTACATCCATGTACCATCCTACATCCTAAGGTCCTACCCTCCCAACAAACCCACAAAAAACCGCAAGGACCACAACTTCCTCCAACCTCGTCAGGCCAAGCTATAAAATCATCGAAGCTCGAGAGAACCCTAAACCCTAAACCCTAAACCCTAAAGCCTAAACCCTAAACCCCAAACCCCAAACCCTAAACCCCGAAACCCGAAAAGGCCTCTCTCGAAGCCCAGGCTGCCTCTTCGCCCCGGCTTTCATCCCAGCCGCCCCGCGCAGCGACCGCCTTTCTGCAGCGGCAGGCGCTGCCGTCCTGGCGATGCTTGGACCAGAGGTTAAAGCGAGGTGAAGGGGTTCTCTTGTTCTTTTTTTCCAGAGGATTGATGGTTGGTTGTTGTTTTTGGAGTTTTTGGGGTTGGCACTTCTAGGCATTTCACGCTCAGCGCGAGGCGCTCTGAATGTTCGGACTTGTTGGTTGACTTCCAGCTTGCAGGGTCAGGGCGAAAGTGGGCCTATCTTTTTTGAGTGGCTTGCCCCTGGGCATCCTCGTGGACATTCTGTTGGGAGCTGTTCTTGACCTGGTAGCTGGGAAGTCTCTTAGCTACCCTCCAAGCGCTGATGAATTCGGAGCTTTGTGTGGAGACTCACTTAACTATTGTTGACTGGCCTTCGAGAAATTTGTGCTCTCCGCGTGGCAGCCGGACTCAAAAAGACCGGAAGCCCGCTAACTTTCAAGCAGATCAACCGGCTCCGATCTCAAAACGTTGAAGCCTGTTCAGGACTGTGCCGGCTGGAGCTGAGGCCTTCGTTTACAAGGGCTGCTCGTGCTGAAGCTGCGGGGTGGAAACGTTTGAAGGCTGAAGCATTTGAGGGCTTTGGGGGCTTTCAAGGTTTCCAGAGACCATTGAGATTTTCGAGCTTAAGAAACGGTTGCAGGTCACATTGCAAGGGCTTTACCAGGGTGACGTTCTTCGGGCTCAAGATGGGTTGTTTCTTTTCGCTAGCTCTTTGGCCGGGGCTGGCAGCAGACAGATGTTTTACTTAGGTTCAATAGATGTGTCTGTGGCCCTCCGTAGTTCAAATCAACTTCTGAGAATTCCCAGAACACAAATCTCAAGAAGCCCTGCAGCCCCCGATGTGCCCGCGATGTGCCCGTGATATGCCCCCAAGGCAAGGAGTACTTCGACGTCTTCTACGGCATCGACCCCTTGGCCTGGGCCTTTTGCGGCTTCAGCATCGTGTACTTCGGCGCGGTCTTGAAGAACGCAGCCCAGAAGTACAACATCTCCCCGGACAAGACGCCACCAAAGGTCGGTGGCTTCGTGGGCAAGGAGGTCGAGAACGGGGAGCCCAGCTACATGGACCCATCCATCAAGCAGGGCCCCTACTAGGAGGTCCGCGCAACTGTACTTCTACGAAAGCTTTTGCGCAAACAGGACAAGCGGGTTCCGGGGCCAACCGGGTCAGCTTTCGAGGGTCCACAAGGACTCCCTTGGCAGCGCAAGAGCAGGTCCGGAAAAGGCGCGCATCGGGTTTTGGAAGCTGTTCAGTTTGAGGGCTTCGGGATGCTTAGGGTCTGGGTTTGGTTTTCTGTGCAGTTTCTTACGTGCAGAGCGCGCCTTGTGCGACTTGCAAATCTGCAGTTCAAGGCTTCAGGCCAGGTCCTTCGCGTTTTATGATGGCTTGGCATCGTCAAGGCACTGGGGGGAAGGGGCTGAGTCTTGCAGCTAGAGAGAGCCTATGGAGGGTGGGCATCCATTCGCGTGGAAGTTTCAGCTTGAACTGACAAGTGAGCCAGATGCAGCCTCTCATCCGAAGCCCCGAACCATGGTCAAGCCTGAAACTCCTCAGAGCTCTGAATCTTAAGAAGCCCTCTGAAAAGCCTGTGATCTCCGCACACAACGCAAGCTGACGGGAGCTCTGGGCCTCGTGCACACGAGAAGGCCGGGCTGCCTCGATGCGCTTGGGGGAATTCTGGCGGGGGGGGGGGGGGTTTAGGGTTTAGGGTCTAGGGTTTAGGACTTAGGGTTTAGGGTGAGCTTGCAGGATCTTGCAGGGTGATGGCAAGGGCCATGGGCAAACGCAAGAAGGTTTCAGTGCAAAAGGGTTTGAGAGTTGCGGGCTGGCTGGGCCGGCAGCATAGGCAGCATTGCCGTGTCCTGTGCTGCGCTAGGCAAGCCATGGCATGACAACCTTCTCGGAGACGATGGCGGCCTGCCGAAAGGAGGCGTGGGAATGTTTTTTTGTTTAGATAAGACCCAAGAGGATATTAAAATATTATTTTTATTACGGTTCAAAGGGGAGTACGGTATAGTATTGCTGCTCTATGTACTCCTCTTTGGCTGCCACGACTGGAACAGTAAGCAATGCAAACTGGCTTGTGAAGCTTTCAATCGCTTGCGAAAGCATGCCAACTCGTGTTGGCGTCAAACCATTTTCCACATTTTCACCAAAGGCAAAGGCCTAGGCGAGTTCTGAGTTAAGGGCATGGCTGCATTTCTTTGGTCATATTTCCGTCGTGTGCCCCAAGGTTTCCGTTCCCGAAGTCAAAGGCATCAAAGCGCCCATGTGATCTTCATTGCTTTTTTTGGTGCACTGCTCAGGCCATGGTTAAGCAGGGCATGCTTTCGGCTGAGTGGGTGAGTGTATGTGTGCTTGTACAAAGCCCATGTCAGCTGCTGCCAGGGCGGAGCGCGCACCCGGCAGCCGGGGCGCATCCTGCGGAGGACCCCCATGATGCAAGAAGGGGACCAGGGACGACACATGGGCAGTGGGGCTGCAAAGATACTCTTCGAAGGTGGTCGGTCTGTCTGTCTCTCTCTCTCTCTTTCTTCCTTTCTTTCTTTCGTTCTTTGTTTCGTGGACTTGTAGTTCGCCCTTGCATCGGGGTATATCGGGGTCTTGAATTTCAACGCTACGCGACCCGCCTCGGCCCGGCCCAGCGCATCCGCGTGAGCACGGTGGCGCCCAAGTCGCTAGATTCCGGGTTTATGGTTTAGTGTTGAGGGTTAGTTTAGGGTTGAGGGCTTAGGGCTCAAGGTTTACGGTTTGGGGTTTAGGGTTTCTGGGTTTAGAGTGCAAGGCCCAAGGTTCAAGGTTCAGGGTTTAGACGTCTCGGCTTGGACAGGATTCGTAACATAATGCTCACACCAGCCGAGCCGCCGTGGCCCCCTCAAGCAAAAGGGGGGGGGAGGGGGGCAAACGGGGGGGAGGGAGGATTTGGAGGGGGTGCCTGTTCTCACATTCGGCCCGAGGCCTTGGCGGATTTAGCGAAATTGGGATGAAGCATATGGGCCCAGCCTTGGAGTGCCGTGTGCAGAGGGGAATCTAGCACGACATGCTTGTTGATCATCAATGCATTCCAGTGGCAAAAAGCCAAACTTGGATATTTATTACTGAGTCTACCGCAAGCTCCATCACCTGTGCTTCGAATCGAGCTTGGCCTGCTCAGGCTGGATGCGGCGCAGTACCGGCAGCACCTGCAACCATCAGAAGGCGGGAAGCCTCACATATCGGTCGTTTATTCATGTAAGAGGTCAGGCTTGAAAAGGGGCGCCCGGTGTCTAACCTTGCCCTGACATTCTACACCTACGTTGTCCCCCCTAGGTATTCTAAACTGGTCAGCAAAACTGTGTGTGCTGCCATGCACGGGGGATGCCCAAGCTGCTGAACCATGGAGGCAGTTGATGGAGTTCGCTCACTTCTCTTTTCATCCATGGCTGGGTGAAGAGGCTTTAGTCAGACAAACTGCACTAAGAAAGCAAACAAACAATTCCTGGCAATCCACTTTGTGCATTACATCTTTTCGCCTATTAGAGTACACTACATACATGCTTCAAGGTGTTCAAGTGCACCAGGAAGTACAGGAACAACTAGTACCACAGATCATCCATACAAGACGCCTCAACATTCTGAACCTGAAGCCACGCACCCTTTGCTCGATTGGCTTTGGGCACACCAGAGGTGGCGTTGGCGGTGGCAACCTGCAAACGGGCTCCTGGACGTTTTTTTGGGGCTTGGGCATAAGGCTGGCTCAGAGCTTGGGGTTTGGGTTCGGGGGGATTGGCGCTTTAAGGGAAGTGGCATGTGTGCCGGCAGCCTCAAAGTCCGTTGCTGAACAGGGTTCGGCTCGTCCTGAGAGTGCTCATCCCTGCGTGAACCCACCAAGCCCGCTGCAAAAGGGCGTGGGCTGTAGGCCGAAACACCGAGAGAGTTGAAAGACCCAGGACGGCCAATGGCAAGCTGCGCTGCGTTTGCTGGAGGACCGCGCAGGCTGCGGTTTTTGAGGCTGCCCGATCAAAATGGTCACAAGTAGGGCTCAGTTCCAGAGCTCGAGGGCTTACACTCTGTGAACTGCAACAGGTTCAGATTTGAGGTTCTGAAGCATAATCTAAGGTCCGGGGCACAGACGACTTTCGCATCAAACACCACAGTTTCATTTGTGTGTTTTTGCATGCCTCCCAGGTTCAGGATCTTGGGACCCACTTCCGAACCCCAAGCACACCCGATAAACTCGAATGCTATACGTCGATCCCTCAACCAGATGCCGGCGCGACGGCTTTGCAAGACCTGCACACCCGAGCGGCTCTTTCCCGGCGCCGCTTTTCACTCGAGCCCCATCGCATGAAACCACAAGGAAGCGCTGCTGAGACCTTGCACTTTACGCGCTGCGCAATTTGCCCTAATTTCTTGAGCCCCAAATCCCTAAACCCTAAACTCTCAAACCCCAAAACCCGACATCCCGAAACATCCTGCCAAGATCTCTGCACGCTTCCGGAGGACGCGCGGCCCTGGCCGAGCACCCGCATCTCCGGAGTGAACGATGCGCTCAGCGCCTGTGAGAGGCATCTTGCAACGCTTCCGCCCTTTAGGGTCTATAGGGTTTAGGGTTTAGGGTTGAGGGTTTAGGGGTTACAGTTTCGCCTCTAAAAAGGGGTGTCGGAATAACAACAAACAGTATCCCTGGGGGGGGGGGGGGGGGGGGGGGGGGGGCGGGGGGGCGACTTGGGGATCGGCCAGAGGGATTCTTCTTCTTCTTCTGGGAGGTATTTTATATGATTATGATGTTTTTTTTGGGCTTTACCTGTTGAGAGGCTGAAGTTCGAGGCTTAATTGTTGAGAAGTTGAAGCTTTAGGCTCTGCACAGGTTTGAGGCCTTAGGGCACATGTGGCGCTTGGATTGACTCGCTTGGCTTCCTTTGTCAAAGCTTGATGGATTCGGCACAGCTCTTTGGCCTGCACTCACCCAGCGTGCTGCCAGCGATGCAAATGTCTGAAGCGCCGTTTGTGCACGCGAGCTGCATCCTCCCCAAAACCCAGTCGCGACTGGCTTCATAGGAGCTGCTTTAAGGGTTAAAGCCTTCAAAGGCTTGGACCCTGGTGCTTGAACCGTCTCAAGCAGTGACACAGTTTGCTTGGGAGGGGAGGGGCTGTCCCCTCCAATCCCCTTTGTTTCTTCTCTCCAGGCTGTTCGTTCCGTCTGCAAATGGGCCGGGCTATCTCCCCTTTCTTTAACAAGTCGGGAACTTGAGAATATGCGAACTGTGCCGTGGACTCACCATGGGTTCCTTGGCACGCCTGTCAGGTCTATTCGAAAAGCGTGCGATACAGCATTCCAACTTTTTTTGTCAAACTCTGCTCCGCGCCCCCGAATTTCTTGAGTTGCATGAAGACCTTTGAACCCTGAAGGTCTACGGCCTGGGCCAATGCCCTGCAGACTGTCAGCGCCATCGGGCAGGATGCGACCCGTCCCAGCGGCTCTGAGGGATTTTGGGGACTAGAACCTTTTGGTGAAAAGCGCGGGGGTTGAGCTGCTCAGCAGGCTCGGCCACAGGTCGAAGCACAGCTTGCTGCCGAGGCGTGGTGACGTGGACCTGCTGCATATCTGCTTGCGGCAAGAAGCTGCATTGGCCTCGTGCGCTCCAAGTACTCCGCCTTCTTCACGCGCATGCCGTGGAAACCAGCGCGCAGCTCTCAGAGCATGAGGCCCAAAAAGTGGCCATGGCGGGTGAAACGAAGTGTGCACCATAAGGTCATCGCACACAACGTGGCCGCAACTGCCTTCGAGAGGGGGCGGCAATGGCAGCTGGCTCTCTTGATGCTGCTTACAAGCACTTGGCCAGCACGAAACGAGATGCAAAACGAACGCACCCAAACCACAAAAGATGAAAATCAAGTTCAATGTCTCAGACACTGGAACTCGCGCGGTCCAGCTCTAAAGTTCCCCAAGCTTTGAAGCTACGACCGCAAATTCTTCACACTGGATGAGGACATCGGCCGTGTCACAGCTGGCGATTCTGCCAGACTCCGTCACCTGCAATGCAGCCATCAGTGCCTGTGACACCCTGGGCCTTTGGGGCCGTGCACTCGCCCTGCTGGCTGATGCAAGCTCTTTGCTTAGTTTTAGACTGGCGGACTTCGCCGTCTAAGCTCCCAAAAGCCCGAGCACCGAAATTCGCCACACAAGCCTTGAAGGTTTCGTCAAAGTCGCTGAGGTGTGTGGATCTTGCAGAAACTGTCATGTCACCTTCGGCTCAGCCAGAAAGTGTCAACAAGGATGTTCAGAGCCCTGTTCAGAACGACTCAGTCCTGAGTATAAAGCAAACTGAGAGGCCGCACGGCAGCCCGGCCGACTGACGTTTCCTACAACGCGGCAGAAGTTGTTTGTGGTGCCGCCGGCCAGTGGCGGCCCTCACTTCAGATGCTGCAGGAACTGTAACTCGGCTTCGCCTTGCCCCCAAAATGAAGGGGGGGCCCTCCAACCCTTATTATAAGGCTAAGTATAAACCCTCCTTAAGAGTCCTAAATTAGGACCCGGAGGCCGCTCAGATGTGCTCCTTCAGGGCGCCCGTTGTTGTTTTAAGTTGGCGTTCATGAGCTGACTGTTAAAACTGTGTTTAGAGCTCAGGGAATAACACATTGAAAGGACTGAGGGCGAGAAGTGAGCCAGGATCAGGTGATGCGTTCTTTCAAGGACAAGCCCCAGACCGCCAAGACTTTGTCCTTGCGGCTAGCTAGGCCCAAGGTATAAACCCTGTATCGCAGACTCTCGCAGATCTGCGAACCCCGACATCAACAGCCGCAACAGCTGAGTTTGCAGGAGTGATGTCAATGACTTCGGGTTTTGCTAGTGACATTGGACTCTGTCAGGTTGTGCTTGGCTCTTCGCCTAACCCCGGTATCCTTCAACACGGCGATGACTGCGTGCTCCCGTACTTTGCGCTGGCAGAAGGCGCTGTCTGTGCTTGGGGAGCTCACGCCGACTCGCGCGCTGAAACATAAGGGGTACATTGCACCCTTGTAAGGCTCCAGTTGAATCATTGGGAGTCCGAGGGTTCGAAGAAAAGGCCGTCTTCCTCACAGGGCAACATTGGCAGCTGTAATCCTTATGCGCAGCGGTTTGCTCTTGTAGCAAAGGAAGTTGCCAGGGTGCGAGGGTGCGCTTTTTGACCACTTTTCTTGCCCTGTTGGAGAGTTCATAACATGTTGAGTGGCTTTCTGGCTAAGTCTGGCTCAGTTGGCTCCGAGGTTGGCTTTCCAGGCAAGGCCGCACGTGCATGAAAGACAAGAAAAGCCTAGGGGCGAGATTTGCTCCCGTCACAGCGCTGCGGTGACGCGCTTTGGAAATCTCTCCGTCCTAAACCCTCAACTTCCCTCTCCATCCTCTCCATCCTCGTATTCTTCCTGAGGAAACGCCTGGCGATGACGGCCGTCTCCCTGACGGCTGCCATCACTGCCTGCGCCGGCGCCGGGCGCTGGGCTCAGGCTTCGCCTCGGTTTTAGGAATCCGGGGGCTTCGGCAACTAATGGTACAGGAATGTACGGGTCGGCTACAAGGAGGGTATTAAGAACATTCAGACTTGCAGCCGGAAGTGTGGCTTGCAGGCAGGACTCCCTGCAGAATGCAACTGAGTGACCCCACGAAGCATCGGTTGCTGCAACCTGTCTGGTAGTGTTATGCAGGCTGCTCAGCTGATGGTCCAAGCGCGCTCCAGAGAGCTGGAGCCCACCCTGCCACTTGGAAAGTGCTGAAAGCGCCGTTTTTTTTTTTGTAGGGCCTGAGGCTTCGCGGCGCCCGAATGGCGAAAAAAAAGCGCATGAAAGCAAAGAGCCGAGGCTGAATTTCAACGCGCTCTTGTCGGCTTTTGCCCATGGCTCCGAGTGGCAAAGGGCTCTCGACCTGCTCCTCGGCGGAGGGGGCAGGGAGCGGGATGTGAGTGGGAGATGAGTGGGACATGAGGGATGATGAGTGGGAGCGTTTGTGGTGGACGTTTAAGAGCTTGTTGAGGTATTTGGGGGCTGTGCTAAGTCGTGGTCTGAGGCTCGGAGACATGGTGGCTGAAAAGCTCGAGGTCGACTCGATCTCCTTCAACACGGTGTTGGATGCGTGTGGCTCGGGCGGGATGTGGCAGCTTGCTTGGCGGCTCCTGGGCTCCATGCAGAGGCGTGTCCCGCGCGTCCCACCCACTGTCATCAGCTTCAACGCGGCGATCTCTGCATGCTCGACAGGAGGTCTTTGGCCTCAAGGACTGTATCTGCTGAGGGACATGACCAGCAGAGGCTTGCTCCCTGATGCTGTCACCAGCATGACGAGCATGACCAGCCTGGCTCTGGACGCTTCGGGCACGATGGGCTGGCCGCGCGTGCTTGCCCTCCTGGCTGCCCGCAGGGAGCTTCAGCTGGATTTGATCGCCTTGCAAGCTGTGACGGCTGTGCTCAGCTCTGCTGAGCAGTGGCAATCCGCCCTCATCCTCCTCGAAGCGTCAGAAGCGTCAGGGCACGGGGAAGGCAACGGGGCCGCCTTGGCGGTTCGATGCAGCTCGTGGCCTCGTGCCTTGGCCCTGGCTGCCTGCATGTCAGCGCGGCGGCTGCAGATGGATCCACTTGGCACGGGCATCGTCGCCAGCTCGATGGAGAAAGGCTGGCAGTGGCAGCCAGCCCTGCAACTTCTCAAGAACACCGACTTGCAGAGCCTCCAGCGCAGCAGCTTTGTCCTCAGCCCTGTGGCCAGCGCCTGCGAGAAGTCGGCCTGTTGGCAGGAGGCCCTAGGCTTGGTGGCGGCCAGGCACCGCTACCTCCCCGTTCAGAGCACGAGAAGCACGGCCAAGGCTCGCAACAAAACCTTCAAAGCCTCCAAGGCAGACCCTCAGTCACCCGAGGCGGGAAAGCGGGAAACGGGCCTGAGACTTTGGGCTTGAGGGCATGTCATGCCAAACGACGCCCTGAGCATCACTGAACCTTCCTCCTGAGGCATCCTATAAGGCCCAGGTTAAGCTTTCATCCCCCGTAACATGGAACCACGCCAGAACCGTACTCATCCTGCAAACTCCAGGTGTACCTCTTCAACGCAGCCATCAGCGCTTGCGAGAAGTCCGAGGCAAAGCCGAAAGACAGAAATCGAATGAACCATCTGGAGGGCCTTTGTAGGGTCTCGCAGGTCTTGCTCGCTAGTGTTCAGGGCTTGGGCACAGTATGCACGCCCGCAAACGTGCGCTTTCTTCTAGGTCAGAAGTCAAAGCTGAACAATATTCGGTTGGGCCTTGTAGGATGCCGTGGAGTTGCATCTTGGATGTACCAAATGGCCTCAGAGGCCTATCTTCCTCACGTACGCAAAGACGTGCTGCCGCTGGGTGCGCCTAGAATGTAACACCTCCCTGAACTCTGGGAGCAGCAGGTGGAGTGGGCGATGGCGCTTCAGGTTCTTTCAGTGGTGCCCTGTGCCCATGCTTCCTGGCAAAAATTAAGCACATGGCGGGGCTTGTGTGGTGGATTGCGGCTTGCAGGACTCGAGAGTTTGTGTGGCGTCACCGGTCCAGAGTTCATGTTTAGCGCTCAATTTGGCAAAAGGGGTGCAGACAATAGAAACTAACCGAAACATGCTCATAATGAGCAGGTTTTTAGGGGGTGAACCGAGAATTTCGGAGAGCGAAAGGGCTTCGAGGCGGCGTTTTGGGCTCTACGGGCCAGTCGGCCCGCATTCTTCGGATCTTCGGGCTCTGCACTTCCTCGTCACGTCCTTTGATTTGGGATTAGTCGTTTTGGGGAGGAGGGAGGGGAGGTGAGTGAGGGGGATGTAGGGTGTTTGTGTTTTTCTTCCATGCCCTCCTAGCAACATCAAGCAAGCACCGTCTTGAAGGGTTTGAGGCTTCCTGGATGCGTTTGGGACTTTCGGGCGGCTGAGATGTGGGGCTCGGAGTTGGGGGAGTTCGCCCCTGAGACCCGAAAGCCTCTTTCGCAGGTCCAGCCCGATGTGGTGACCTTCAGCGCAGCCTTGAGTGCTTGCGTGCCTGGGCTGCTTCACACCAACTCTATGCTCTTCTACGCTTTTGACTCCGGGGTTGAGTGTGATCAGCGTGATTTCTGGGCGTTGGACTTGAGGCAAAGGCGGCCCAGCTGAGAACAAGCCTAACCCCCAACAGCATCCCAAAATCCCACAAGAGTGGGTCAACAAAAAGAAAAGAATTGAAGGAGAAGCCCGGCGAGTGGAGGCACGCGCTACAGCTTTTGGCCACGGCCGAGGGTAGGAAGGCGCCGGGCATGGAAACCGCTTGAACACAATTATACCTTGACTCCATGATTCCTCCTCATGCCTTTTACGGCAAAATCATATATAGGTGTCAATGTTGTCAAGTCAAGCAATTTGTGGTGAGAGGTCGCGACGAACCTGATTTCCGTGAATGCGGCAGTCAGTGCCTGTCACAAAGGAGAGGCCGCAGCACCTATCTCTTCAGATTGAAGGAAAACCTTCGGTCCTGGTGCTCGTTTACGACTGCTACAAGCACACCAAGCTGGCGCCATCTATGCCCTGGTCATTTCCGACCGAAGAGTGCTAGTCGACGATGTGCAGCTGCAGGCCAAGACCCTCCGCTGCTGATGTTGTTGCTGATCAGCGCAACGAGCTCACCGTGTTTCTTGGATCACGTGATGACTGGGCTTTGAGGGCTCTTGTATTCGTCCACGACTGGGATGGCTTTCTTTCACGGGATCTTCCGCTGCCAAGGCCATCGAGAAGCAGTTTCAACCCATGGCGGAACACTGAGCCGTGAGCCAGCAAAGCCTCCGTCAGTCGAATGTAGTGATACGTAGGGCCTCTAGCTTTCTGCACAAAGCGGCAGCCAGATGAGCCTGGTTGGGCAGACCTGTCTGCTGAGGGGGTTCATTCTTCAGATGTATCTCGCCATCCGCTTTCCTACATAGCTGAAGGTGCACGATTTGTACCACACCGTTACCGCACCTGTACAGCGGTACAGGAAACAGAGGTGCATATTTTCATCTGCGCCACTCGCTTCAATCGCCATCTGTAATCTGGAGTCAAGAGCCTCCATGCTCCAGACGTTGGGATGGCCCCTGACAGTTCATGAGCCCCCGCATGCTGTTCATGTGCCAAAAGCCCATGAGACCCCGGCTCGACGCGAGCCAAGAAATGCCGCGCTCCTGCATCTTTCAAGACGCAAGGCTCAAAACTCTTCAAAAAGAACACCTCAAGGCTTGTTTCAAAGCTAAACCCTAAACCCTAAACCCTAAACCCTAAACCCTAAACCCTAAACCCTAAACCCTAAACCCTAAACCCATAGTCGGGTGCCAAAAAAACCCATAGGGTAGCAGCATGTTCTCTTTTCCGGAGCCTCTCCTGGAGCCTCTGCCGAGGCCGTGGGTCGCCCTCGCGGCCCCTGCAGCCGCGCGTGCCGCGGGTCGGGGAACCGATATGGGGACCGGTTTAGGGTTTAGGGTTTAGGGTTTAGGGTTTAGGGTTTGGGGTTCAGGGTTTAGGGTTCAGGGTTTAGGGTTTAGGGTTTTGGGCTGAGTAGGAGTGAGTTGCCGACCGCGACCAAGCTAGAGGGGTGCTCCTTGTGATTTCTGCTGTGGCCGTAGATGGCTTCAATCTTGAAATAACAGGGCAACTAGGGCAGCTGGAAAGTTTGGGGGCTCAAGAAGGAAAGAGCTGCTGCGGTTTTTGCACTGATGCTGAAAGGTTCTGTGTAAAGTTGAGCACCTGAAGACAACGGATACGACGCATGACATGTCTGACTGCCAAGCCTTCTTGAATGCGCCCAAGCTGGTGCTTTGAGGTTCGCAATGCACACGGCGTCGGGTTAGACAGCGGCTTCATTCGAGTGGGGGCCTCCAGTTCAGCTTCAGCAGGTGCCTGACAAGCGCCAACCTCCCGAAACCCTAAACCCTAAATCCCTAAATCCAAGCAACAGTGAGTGTCGAGTAGTATCACTAGCATGACTGTGGCCAAATGAGCTACAGAGCCGTTGTCGAGACTTTGGAACCTGTATGCCTCGCCTGGCTTGTCCGAGTGTGAGCGATTAAATCCCTAAATCCCTAAATCCCTAAATCCCTAAATCCCTAAACCCTAAACCCTAAACCCTAAACCCTAAACCCTAAACCCTAAACCCTAATCCATCTAAACCCCTAAACCTCTCTTGCAGCTCACTGTGTTCTTAAGGTCGTGGAGCGGTGAGGTGCCCCGAGGGCCCATGTTCCAGTCTCCGACAACCCGAAGCCAACTAGCAAGCAACCCATCCTTTTTTCAATGTTGTACTACTACTATTATTATTCTTCTTATTATTATTCTTCTTATTATTATTCTTGTTGTTAAAATGATGGTTAGTATTATTTTTGTTTCGAAAAGCAGTCTTCTGACTTCCGGGGTTGTGAGCAGGCTCCAGCCAGCTGGAGAGGCATCAAGATCGAGCTCTCAGGCTTGGACCGTCTTGGCTGAAATGCACACGGGCTCTGTGAATTGTCCTTCGCCATGGCACCCTTCAGTTGAGCCAGGTGCTGATTTTTGGGTTTCGGAGATAGTACAGCCCCATTAGAAATTTCTGAGACCCACCTAGTACTTCGACAACAGGTTTCTTGTTGTTGTTTTTTGTTGTTTTTTTTAACCCTTTTGCTTCGGCTTTGAGCAACCAACTGGTCACTGACAGGGTATCATGGACCTGCACCTGGCTGCTTGGCTGGACGTCGACTTCGTAAGCAGTGTAAACGTCTGCCCCTTAGAGGAGGGGGGGTTTTTCTTGTTGCGCGGTGGTGCCGCTTTCGACACTTCACAGTAGACACGCTTCAGCGTCACGTAGCTTCCAAGGTCTGCCTCCCCGAGAACTCCGAGACCTTGCAAGATGCTGTAACAGCTTGCGGGCCCAAAACTGGAGCATCGCATTGCGCTGAGTGCGCCGGTCAGGGTCATGGGTGGTCGAAATCCTCCTGTAATACTTTGTCCACGCTCTTCAGCGTGTGCAACCCCATGAGGGATGTTGCGTTGCTTGTGGTGCTTCCATGCTGTCTTGGCACATGTTTCTCAAGCAGCCGTTTCGATGCTGGGAAGAGTTGGAAGATGTTGCATGCATGGCAGCCTGATTCGACATCTCCGCCAGCGCCAGCTCTCGGCAGGATGTGGGTCGGCACTCCAGACACTGTTGGATGCCAGGGGTCCAGGCCTTTTGCACAAGTCGTCTCACGTAGTTTGGGTCTTGGGCCGTTTGGTGATGTTCGGGGTGCCCCACAGCTGACAGCCACTGACAGCCCATACTCTCTTCGAAGAGGCTTCGCGACAGCGCTGCGCAAGTTGGCACGCTCGCCCAAGGCTGTGGCAGCTTGTGGCCTGCCTGCAGACACAGACTCTCTGAGCTTCGAGGAATCTATGACCCTAAACCCTAAACCCTAAACCCTATTCTGATATGTTCTGGGAATATCTGGGAAGTTTGAGCATCTGGGAAAGGCTTCTCGGCGAAGTCTTCACTGGACAGCTGCGAGGAGGATCGCGTGCTGCGTTCATTGGCTGCGGAGGCTGGCAAGCATGTAATCATACCCTCACATCTATGGCCTTTCTATCCATGGGGCTGCAGGCGAAGCCTGTCCTTTAGAGCAGGAGGACGATAAACTCCTGAGGAAACATTGCTGTCGTCGTTTAGGCATCGAGGAAGATGAAGGTATCAGTCTCATGTGCAACACGACATAACACGACTCACTGGCTATATGGATGTAAAGCAGTCCTGGGGGGTTTATGTAGCTGCTTCACTCCAGGTGGTTTCAAACTTATGCACTTTTCGGCCCGGAACTGGTGCTGGCGGGACTGGCTTTGCCCACGCCCTGCGACTAGACTACACAGGCAGGTGGCCAAGCTGCAAGGAGTCCTGCTGCTGTGAAGCAGAAGTAAGATGCAGTGAAAACATTCTTCAAGCATTTCGTGCACAAGGTTGGGTACGTTCCTTGAAGATGAGATTCTGGCACGATCCTGCGCGCTAAGTCCCCGAGCACTGGCAAACTTGACTGGCTTGCTTTATGGGTCTGGAGCACACGCCAAGAGCCGCGCCGCACTGCAGTTGCGCAGTGTGGCCTTGTCAAAACTGTGCAAGTTCTCGGCAGCGGAACTTGTAGATTTGGCTTCCGGGCTCACAAACGCTGGGCTGATGGACAGAGACCTTTTGCACAGGTTGCGGACAGCATGCGATGCTCTTTTCGAAGGGGACAGGCGCGAGGTGGAGTACAGAGCAGCCATGGAGAAGAACACAAGGAAGCTCTCGGCAGAACTCGGCCGCGAGAAGTCAGCCACCTGGCCGATGGCGCCCGAGATTCTGATGGACTTTGCCAGCACCCTTGTGCTTTCCAAGCCTCCTGGGTGGTCTTGTGCTACACGACGAGGGACGAAGAAAGACCCAGACGGTGAAGGAAGGTCACGCCATGGAGAGCCTCCGCTCATATCTGAGTACCTTCAGAGCCTTGACAAGGAGAGGGCGGTATCACAGGATTCTTCAGTGGACCATGGTTTGACACATAGACTGGACCTTGAGACCAGTGGTGCTCTGCTCACTGCCAAAACATTCCAGAGCTACTGGCGGCTCCGCCTCGACTTCTCCACACAGAGCGTCAAGCGCCGGTACTTGGCTTTGGTTCATGGTGCTCTGCCACTCGGGGAGTGGCAGCATGTCAACTTGCCCTTGCAGCTGACCCGTGTTCCACACGGAGATTCTGGACGGTCCGTTCGCTCCAAGTCAGTGGTCAGCCATGACTTTGGAAGGCGAGGGCGGGCGAAATGAAATGAACATAGCTATCTTGATGACGGCCGCAGCGAATACCGTAGCTAACGCACAACTGCTTCAGCTACAAAAAAGTGAACAACTTGTGACAAGGTCTGCCGAGACCAGAATTCGAGCTCTTGCGCATCTGGATGGGCAAGCAGGCTAGGCGAAGATGTCATGGCTTGACATCATGGGCAGTGAGTGGAGCTGCAGAGTGAGTAAAGTGATTGCGCAAGGCAGAATGTCCCTCCTACTGGCCGAGCCTCGCACGGGGCGCACGCATCAAATCCGCAGTCACGTCGCACACGTTGGCCACCCAATCGCCCCTACATTGCAACTTCAGGAATGAAGAAAGTGTTTCAGACGTCCCAAAAAAGTGAACTAAGCATGAGGTCGGTGACTTGTTATACGCTGGCCGACACGTTTGCGAGCTTCCGCGCCCCCGGGCCTCTTGCCGCAAGAATTAATCGAACCTGGTCTTTTACATATCTGGTCTTTGTGCTATTGCTTGTGCACTTCCGTGCTGCTTCGCTGCTCGCAGGTTTTGCTCCACTGTGCTCTGCTCCGATTTACTGAGCCGATGCTGCGCCGCTCGGCCCTCCCTCGTCCCACATTTGTGTTTGCTTGGCCTCATCTCACGCATTCTCACGCTTTTTTAGGTGCTGCTGCTCCTCGCCATGTCGCTGCTCCTTTGCCGGCGGACCTCGTGCGAGTGCTCCAGTCGTGTGTTCCGGCCGGTGATTCCTCTGCCCTGGTCGTGGATGAGCTACTGAAGGGCAGTTTGCCGACTTGAATCTCTACTCTGCTTGATATTCTTTGGGAGCACGGGCCCAAAAAATCTACGGCCTCAGCCCAGCAAGTACTTGCATGTGACACCATTGCCCCTCCTTGTCTCAAGCTACCGCAGAAGCGATGCAGATACAGTTTCTATACTGTTTCTATGGATAGCGGATTCCAGAAGATTCAGGAAGGGTTGAGAGTTGATACGGGGGACCTCAGAAATTTTGCTTCGAGGTGTAATGCTGCCTTAGCTTTTCGAGGCTCTCAGGTGGCCCTTAGGGCCTGCAACAAGCCACCCCAGCCACGTGGTTAATGAGTTCCTTGAACACGCCTCGCCTCACTATGGTCTTCAGCATTAAGGTGGTTTCTTCTCCTGGGACCGGCTACAGGGGCTACAGACCAGCGAGCACACAACTGCGCGTGCGGTCTGGTACACCTGAAGATGCTGAGTGCTTCCAGAATTGGGTGTTCTTTCACTTACGCACGCGGGACTCTCAGACTTGGGGAGGTGCTTAAGTGTTGTCGGGGGCTTTTTGCCGGTTTGGCGCGGGCAATCTGTGGCCACGGGTCTGCATTGTCCAGATCGCCTCAGCCATTTTGCCCACGCTGGCGTAGCCGGGTTCTGCTGCCTGCCTCTCTTGCCCTCTGGCCTCGATTTGAAGAAAGCCATGGGCCCTATGAAGGCAATGAAGGCTATGAAGGCCATGAAGGCAATGAAGGCCGTGCGCGTGCAGAGATCTAGTGCATCAGTGTGCGCGCGTCATGTCATGCTGGGTCATGCTTGCTTGCTCGTGTCTGGGATTTGGTCCTGGCAGGCGATGAAGAGCATGAAGTCGATGAAGGCAGTCCGCGCAGCGCCGAAGGGCGAGATCGCCGAGCAGGCGGCCGAGAGCGCTGGCTTGAAGAAGAGCGAAGTGATGAAAGTGCTGGACGCTTTGGCTGAGATCGGTGCGAAGGAGTTGAAGAAGGCCGGGAAGTTCACTCTTCCCGGGCTGGTCATGATCAAAACCCGCAAGAAGGCAGCCACCAAGGCCGGCAAGAGGATGATGTTCGGCAAGGAGGTGAAGGTCAAAGCCAAGCCTGCGAAGACCGTCGTCAAGGCCTTCCCGGTCAAGGCCATCAAGGACGAGTTCTGAGGATCCAGCGCCATTTTGAGGTGCAGTTGATGCGCTCCATGCCTCATTCTGCAGTCGCACCGTTGCTTTCCGGAAGGTGAGCCAAGACATTTTGAGACTGCATAGAGGCTGCGCGTCCTGCAGTGCGACCTGCAAAGCATCGGTGGCTTAGTGGTCCAGTAACAAGTTGCTTGAAGGCGAATAAGTTAGTGTCGTCGTTGGTAGATGCATTGCAGTCCTGATGCGTTTCAGTATAAAGAAGGCGGCAAAGGGGATGCGCAAAAATGGCGGGGTTGAGATGATTTGCCAGGCCTGTGCCGCACCCCTCAAGACGCTGTGCTCAGCGAAGCCCAGCGAAGCCCTAGGAAGCGTGAAAGCTCCCGTGTGGTGAGTCCGTGGCCTTAGCCTAGAGATTTACATGCGAAGGGGTTTTCCCCGGGCTTTCGAGGGTTTAGTTGCCAAGCGCCGTCAAAAAGTCTGAACAAGCGAACAGTAGAGGCTTACTGCTCAGGTCTATGCTAGGCCTAGGAATGAAACACAGCATTGAACTTGTATAGTTCCTGAAGCATGCTATGCTTCTGTCTCTGTGTCTCTGTGTCTCTGTGTCTCTGTGTCTCTGTGTCTCTGTGTCTCTGTGTCTCTGTGTCTCTGTGTCTCTGTGTCTCTGTGTCTCTGTGTCTCTGTGTCTCTGTGTCTCTGTGTCTCTGTGTCTCTGTGTCTCCGTGTCTCTGTGTCTGGTGTCTGTGTGTCTTTGTTTGTGGCTTTGGTTGAAATGTGTGACGGATGTGACGGTCTCTGGGAACTGTGAGGTCCCCGAAGTCAGGAACCCTCAGCTGAATACATGAGCCGAGGCTCTAGGCACCCGAAATCGCCGAAAACCCTAAAGTTCGCAAAGCCGCAATCTGATTAACATCCTCTGGGCCCACACGCCTGCTTTGTATGGCAGAACGACCTGTGAGGTTTTTGGTACCTAGAGGCCACTAGGGACCACTAGTGGCCGGGCTAGTTAACAAGATGTGAGGTCGGAGCTTGCTGTGCTTTAGATCTGCCGAACCGACGAAACCTCGAGCCCGCGAACGTCGGTAGACCCAATCGTCCGGAAGACGCCGTCACTGCGCAAAAGCAGTCGTGATTCACTTGCAGATGTTGGCATTGTGCAAGAATCGGCAGGGCTTTTTTGCACTTGGGGGCCACAGATTTGGATCGGGCTTGGGAATGGCTGGTTTCGGGTTGCACTGTCCAGATCGCCTCAGCCATTTTGCCCACGCTGGCGTAGCCGGGTTCTGCTGCCTGCCTCTCTTGCCCTCCGGCCTCGATTTGAAGAAAGCCATGGGCCCTATGAAGGCAATGAAGGCAATGAAGGCCATGAAGGCCATGAAGGCGATGAAGGCAGTGCGCGTGCAGAGATCTAGTACATCAGTGTGCGCGCGTCATGTCATGCTGGGTCATGCTTGCTTGCTTGCTCGTGTTTGGGATTTGGTCCTGGCAGGCGATGAAGAGCATGAAGTCGATGAAGGCAGTCCGCGCAGCGCCGAAGGGCGAGATCGCCGAGCAGGCGGCCGAGAGCGCTGGCTTGAAGAAGAGCGAAGTGATGAAAGTGCTGGACGCTTTGGCTGAGATCGGTGCGAAGGAGTTGAAGAAGGCCGGGAAGTTCACTCTTCCCGGGCTGGTCATGATCAAAACCCGCAAGAAGGCAGCCACCAAGGCCGGCAAGAGGATGATGTTCGGCAAGGAGGTGAAGGTCAAAGCCAAGCCTGCGAAGACCGTTGTGAAGGCCTTCCCGGTCAAAGCCATCAAGGACGAGTTCTGAGGATCCAGCGCCATTTTGAGGTGCAGTTGATGCGCTCCATGCCTCTCTCTGCAGTCGCACCGTTGCTTTCCGGAAGGTGAGCCAAGACATTTTGAGACTGCATAGAGGGGCTGCGCGTCCTGCAGTGCGACCTGCAAAGCATCGGTGGCTTAGTGGTCCAGTAACTAGTTGCTTGAAGGCGAATAAGTTAGTGTCTTCGTTGGTAGATGCATTGCAGTCCTGATGCGTTTCAGTATAAAGAAGGCGGCAAAGGGGATGTGCAAAATGGCGGGGTTGAGATGATTTGGCCGATGCCGAGCGAAGTAGTGCTAAGCCTGAGGCCCTCCACCTGCCTTGTGAATGCTGCAGAGTTAGTTTGTTCACCGCGACGACTACTACCCCGCCCACTTCCCTGCCCCATACCCCTACTCCTGTTTCCTGCTCCTATTTCTCCTGCTACTACTATCCAGATGCACGGAAAGCGCACAGGTCAGGTCTCAAAATGAAAGCAGCGAATGCCTCGAAATGACAGCCCAAAGCTCCTAGGCACCACGCTCATCCAAAACTTCAAAACTATGGCAAGCGGCCAGGAGGGGCAGCCTACACCACCCTAAATCCACAAGTGCTGCGCGCCTTTATTTTTTGGCGAGTAAAGGGTAACCGGGCCGGTGGCCACTTGATTCTGAGGACATCAACACACGATTCCAACCACATGGTCTACATAATATGCATCCCGAGTTATGTCTTGAGGAACCCCGGAAGAGTGGAAGCCTAAGCTGGCAGCATGTCCCCAACAAATTTTAGGCCGGGGGTCGTTGCAGGTTCGGTGCAGGGGTCATACTGAGTCATACTGAGTCATACTCTGAGTCATGACTGCAGCTACTGAGCATCAAGTAGCGTTTCACGAGGTTCTCAGCTTCCTGCAGCAAGGGGTGCGGCAGTTGAAGCCGGGCACTGGAAGTCTCTCTCAAAGAGAGGCAGTCTGTGCCCTAGGCCTCTACACTGCACACCCGAGTTGCCAGCGAGAAGTTCTTAGCACCCAGAAGTCGACCCCCGTATCTCGACTCCGTACCGTCCTGGCCTAGAAAGAGGCTGCTTTGGTCAAACGCTGGCAACGGATCCGTAGCAGCGTAGCAGCGGGTGCACTCCTCGGCGCATGCCGAGACTACGAGCCGATTGAGGAGGTCACGAATGGGTAATGCCCGGTCCTTGAAGGGGGCTCAAGTGTTTTAGAGTGCGTGTGTGTGCTCTGTGCTGTAGTGCCTGGTGAGCGGCTTTTCGTCCAGTGCTTCTGGCACTTTGAAGTAAGCTTCGTCGGGGGCATTGAACATGTCTTGCATGACGGCAGCCGGCACCATCAAATATCACGGCGCAGCTTCTAGGGCAGCACTTCTGCAACTCAAACTGAGAGGCCGTGTCTCCTCATAAACAAAACCTGTCTAGCAGTCTAGCACCAAGAAAGCTATGTCCATCCTGTAAGGCTCCCGACTCCTGTCACCAGACCTCACAAGCTTAAGATTGCGTAGAGTCTGCTCTCCAGAGAGCACCTGCGATCAGAACGAGCTGCGTAGGACTTCGTGCCGGGCAACTGCTGCATGGATTGGTAAGCAAAGGATCGTTGCATTCTTTTGCCAGTTCCAAGATCGCTCTTGATTATGGCTGCCATTTCGTGCCCCAAACGACGTACAACGCTTTCGGCGAGTTGAATCCCAAAAGCGCCAGCACTACGGCGTGACTACGGGTGGAAAGGATCTGCAATCCCAAAGGGTGAAAAGCGCCACATGTCTTTCCTCATCATTCCTCTGAGGCAAATGCTCCAGTGCCCTCGGACTATTGGACTTGCCGCTGTTCGCAGCCCCTGAGATCTCAACTCGGACAATACTTAGTGGGTGAGTTTGCGGCAGTTGGCAACTACATGCGATGTTGCACCATGGGAAGGGAAGGGAAGGGAAGGGAAGGGAAGGGGAGGTGATTTTTGGTGGGACTCCGGTGCCTTGCGGGGTTGAGCTTTGAAGCCTTTCAGGGTTCTTTGATTTCTCATGAGGTTTGGGGGCCATGTGAAACCATGGGTGTTCAGAGGACCTTCGAGGCATGGACCATGCCAGTGGCATCTGAGTGCAGATCTTTTGGAGGGCTCAGGGCTTGCAGATGTGGGATGCCCTTCATGCGACTCTCAGGTTTGCCTAGAGTCATAGAGTGGTCCCTTGTGGCACCTACTTCTTGGAATCGCTTGATAAGGTAGCCAGTGTGATTCCAAACCTGGAACCCGACGTTAGCACCTTGACTTGGGGACCTCGGTCCTCTGAGGCAGCAAAACCCGCAGTCTCAGTCTGGAGTCACAGGCCAGGAGCGAGGGGGGGGGGGTGGGTGAGGGTGTTTGTTTGTTTTTGTTTTTTTTGTTTTGTTTCTCTCTCTCTCTCTCTCTATCTTTTTTCTTCCCTTTTCTTTCGGAGGGGGGGGGGGTTAGGGAAGTTTCCCTGACAGAGTATGAACAAGGGAAAGAAGCGAAGCAGCGCCTCGCTTCGGAAGCCCCTCTGCCGTTGCTTTGGGTTGAACTCGGCTTGGGGCGAGGCAGCCATTCCTGCGAAATCCTGCAAAAGGTGGCTCTTTCTAGCGTACGAACTCGATCTTTTTAGCGTATATTAACTCAAGGTTTTCACGATTGGGTGGGGGTTCTTTTTGTGTTTTTGTTTTTTTTGGTATTTGTTCGGTTTTCTTAAACCCGAAACCCTAAACCCTAACCCCCCCCCCCCGTGAGAGAGGGTTTGGTTGCTTTGTGGGCTGGGATAGGCCCCGGAGAGGTCGCTCTCAGGTCTCAGAAACGAACCCCGTCAGACCGGATTCGCCCCAGCTGTGCAGGAGGGGAAAAAAACCCTAAACCCTAAACCCTATTATAAACCCTAGAGGACACATGAAAACCAAAAAAGACACCCCAAAAAACCTAGCTCCTTAACGTGCTTTTTGGGGAAAGGGTTCGGGTGCTTCATAGTGCCCCGCACTGGAGGACTTTGAAAGCTAAGGTCGCTGTAGCCTGTAGCCTGTAGCCTGTAGCGCATGTGCAGCAAACGGGCGGAACTCCCAGCACCTGGTGACACCAGGTCCTGACGATGCAGGTTGTTGGGGTTTAGGGTTTAGGGTTGAGGGTTGAGGGTTGAGGGTTTAGGGTGACGTGCAGAGTTTGGGTTCAAAACAAAGGGTTTAGGGTTTAGGCTCGTTCTGCTGCTCACACCCTGCCTCCTATGCGATTCATCCCACCCTTTTCCCCTGCTGCTTGCGTGTGCAAAAGCCGGAACCTAGGGCTGTGGACCGTTACAGTAGCCGAAGTCACACCGTGTCCCACATGTTTTCTCATCGGGTTTCGACTTGCAAACTTCTGCAGCCCTCCCTCCCAAGGTCAAACCTAGCGAAAACTACAGCGATGGGCCCGAAAACCCCTGTCCGAAGCCCAAAAATACCAGGTGACATGGACGAAGATGACGCAGACCGCGACTTTGAAGATCACGCCGCTCGGTGCTGGTTCGCTAAACCTCAGCTGCCGTGAGCGGAGTGTTACCCTTCTCTGACTAGACTCGCATGCGCGGGCATGATGATTCTTGTGGATCTCTGTGCCGGTAGATTGTGCTCTTGAGCGAAAATGCAAGCACTCAATGACTGGGCGGGAGCTGCGCGAGGTCCACACTATTCATCAGATGGGACGTAGCTGAATAGATATCCAATTAGTTGTACAACCATGTGGGTGTATATAGTTGCCGCCCCCTCCCCCCCCCCCCCCCCCAAAAAAAAAAAAACCCAAATCGCACTGTTTGCACATTCAGGGCGTAGCTAAGTCTGGCTCCCCTTTGTGAGAACGCGTGCGCACATGGGGCGGGGGCTGCCCCTCCATCACCATTATCGTGGCTCGTTTTTTTTTTGTTGCTTTTTTTGAATGCGGATACCGCTGCTGCACCGGTGGTCCGCTGGATAGAATTCAGAGCTGATGGACTTCAGACCCTTGAACCCAAGATACAACCCCAAACCCTAAACCCTAAACCCTATACCCCTAATAAACCCTAAACCCAAAAATCCCCCCACGCAGTGCAACTCAGGATGCGATCAACATTGCAGATCCGAGCCGCTTTGCGAAGTACGGGGTTGTGGACAAGGTCGGGGATCCGAGCCCTCGCCTGCATGCCAACACCCTGAAGGCGCTTTTGGGGTTCAGGGGTCCCCAACGGGGCGGAAGGGGGGGGGAGATGAGGGCAATTTGGGGGGCAATTTGGGGGGCTTATGGATAAGTTGGGAGCTTCCGAAGCGCGGAGCGGAAGCCTCAAACCTGAATGTCTGGCTGCTTGGAACATTTTGGAAGGCCCTAACCTTCGTGACGACCCGAGAACGGGGCTTTTAGTGGCGATTTGCTTGGAACATGTTGGAAGGCCCTAACCTTCATGACCCGAGAACGGGGCTTTTAGTGGCGACTTGCCGAAGACGTGTCCTGCTAGGCCGTCTACGTCACAAAGGAGCCAGTTTTGCCCGACGACAAGGCAGCTGGCACGTGCCACCCGGGCTTTTTTTTGGGTGATCTGAACTTCAGTTTTTATTGCACGACGGCTTTGCGAAGCGCCAGCAAAAGGACTGTCTAACATCAGGGGTCCAGGAGTGCGTGTTGCATGGAGCGCATGATCGCACAATGGGTTGCCCGTGCTACTCGAGAAGACCCTTCCCCACAAGTACCATGCCTTCCCTCTGAGCCTCAGTAGGCCGTACCTTACTGAGCCTCTTTTGCTAAACCGCACTCTCGGCTTTGGCAATGCGGCTGGTGACCCCATGCCCCACTCCCACTCCTACTCCTACTCCTGCTTCTACTTCTTACTCCTGCACCACTACCAGTACAAGCATTTCAAGCTCAACAGCAGCTGCGACATTTCGAGCCGTAGGCCCTTGAAGCCGAACCTCATACGATGAACTCCGGCCTCTCGCCAATACGGGATTCCTCATGTCCTGGAACTGTACTCCTTGAAACTGCAGAGACCCACAGGAGCGATTCCCAGAGAAGATGCTGGACACCACGCCAAGTGCTAGGACGACACTTTCTGCAGAGTAAACTTGTTTGTTTGCCGTTTGGCGTTGGCAAGGCAACGGTTCGGCTCGGGTCGGAGTTGCTTTGGGTGCGCCATGCATTTCTGGGAGCTAAGCTCTTGGTGGCAACAGCGGGGAACCCATGTGGGCAGGGAACTATGGGGGAGGCTGTTGGCCCGTGGCCCACACGTGGCCCTGCCTTGTCAGGAAGCTGATGAACACAGCATTACCTGTAACAACTTTGTATTAGTGCTTCGCCCAATGGGCGGGAAAGACTGGGTGGGTGCTGTGGAGTGTGTTCTTCGAAGAATTTTCACCTTTTCAAGTCTTGGAGCTTCATCACTTCTATGACATTGGATGCCGTAGTGTCATTGAAGTAGCGCGTACACCAATCGTTGTGCCTCACCAGCATTGAAGGTTTAATTGTCTGTGTGCAACTCACACATCAGACCCATTGGGCGGGACGCAGCATCGCGGGGTTTCTTCGTTTGTTGCACAGGCCCGTGTTTGTAACCGTTGCAGAATCCGGCATCCGGGTGTGCAGGATTAGGGTCAGTTGACCATGATCAGTTCAGCCGGTTGCGCATGCGGCTGGCCAAAGCCCAGGAAGCACTCAAGCTGGGCACGAAGCTCGCTGCGCCTCTCTGTGGGCTCGGAGTTTACAGCATCGCCCATCGTCAGCTTTGGTGGGTTCAGGAGTGAAAACCCAGGCTTCGAGGTACACGCGTGTGCGCGGGTGCCTTGCATTGCCTTGCGACCGTCAAGCCTCAACATAATCCCAACGCCTTTAGACAAGGGGCTGCCTGCGAAGTCAGTTAGGCCCAGCTAGGCAGTTGTGGTGAAAAGCTCCAAGCCCTTAAGCCTCAAACCTCCGAGAGAAAAGCATCAAAAGCATCAAGCCGCCGAGGCCTCGTAGGCCAGACGAAACCAAGCAATACAGATAATACAGCCACAGCGACTTGCAACCTTCCCTCTTCAACGAGTCTCAGCCTCAAATCCAGCCCCCCCTCAGGTCGTTTAGCGGCTCAGAGGTTTCTGAGAAGGACTCCCCCATGGCTTCGCCTCGCCACTTGAGACGAAAGAGAAGAGAGTCTCGTTTTGCCATGTTTGGCTCCTGGTCTTTGGTGCGCTTTGGGTTTCTCTCAGAGCCTGGAATGCTAGGCTGCTAGGCAGAACCGTTAGGGCCGTCAGGGGGTTCCCATCGTGCTCCGCAAGGGTATTTGTAAGCTCCTGCAGGCACATATTTTGCCTCAGAAATCGTGTTCCATGTGCTGTCGGAAGAGCGGGTCCTTGCACTCCTTCATGGCGGCTAAATGCTTCACAGTGGCGTCACACATCCCATCACCCCCTACCTCCTCATATGGGTTTTGACCGTGAGCTTTTCCGCGCAGCGCAAGGCCACGTTCAACCTGTCGTGGATTTCGTGGCAGACCTGGCCAATCTGGCTATGTGTTCTACAGATACTGACGTTGGCAACAGTCGTGGGCGCGTGAAGCGGAAGCATCACAAGGCGCGAACGGATTGCAAACCCCCAAAAACATCCCCCAAGCATCCATCAAAACATATTATCATATCCAAACATTTCGAAATTCGTCTCCAAAGCCAAAGCCCGATAGGATCCCCATAGGTGCAACGCAAATCAAGCCAAGCCGTCCTTCCAAAGTGAAAACCGAATCAGAAACCCACGGAGAGAGATGCGAGTAAAACGCAGGATGCTCTTCTTAGCATTGGCCTGTTGGTACCATGTGCAGCCGAAGCATGCAGGGATTTACTCGGCAAGTCTCCATACACCTCAAGCTCTGCTTTTGACTTACAACCCCAGCTGCCTCAGCCCCCGAAATTCACAAGTAGCCAAGAAGTCGTGAACAAAAGCAGCTCATTTTGCTGATGCTGGGTTCGCCATCAAGCATTTGTTGGGCTTGCTTTTCTAACACATCCCGTTCTGGGTGGGCGGGTTGAAGCCTGTTGCAAAAAGGTTGTTTTTCAGGTTGCTTTCAGTGTTGCTTTTGGCGTGGATTTACTTGTGTTGGCAACTTTGTGTCGAGCGATTCCCAAATCCAAAAAGCCCCTTCGTTTCACCCGAGCCTCTGAGCCCCCTGAGCCCTAAACCCTAAACCCCTAAACCCCTCAACCCCCAAGCCTCTGAGCCCTGCAGAATTCCAGTGGTGCGTCACACGACGGAGCCGAAGCCAGTCCAAAAGGACGCAACGATGGCAATGAAACCAGCCCTTTCTGCCACCATCGCAAGGCTGGTCAGCATCAGGGGTCCCGGGCCCCTTATTAAGGGTTTAGGGTTTAGGGTTTGGGTTTAGGGTTCAGGGGTGTTGCTTCGGGCTCTGCATTTGCAAGCTGTGCTTGGTTCTTGAGAAAGGCCACCCTTCCTCGTTCGTACTACTGTGCACTCCCGCCGTGTGGTGCATTATTTCTATGGGTCACATGGTTCTCGCTCAATGTTTCTGGCATCCTTTTTGCTGTTTCGTTCTGCAGATGAAAGATGAAGCCAGCCACAAGCAGAAGAGCGAGCGATTTCAATCCACCTGCTTCAAGTCACTTCAAAACGGTTGAGGTGTGCCTGATGAACCTTTCTGACCCCACGACCAGGGGCGAATACTTCTTCTCGCCAAATCCATTCCCCAATCCACCGCGGAAAGACGGGAAAGAGGACAAAAGCTCGTAAGCCACCACAAAGGATGCGGATTGGGCTGTTTAGGCTTGAGGAGGCTGTGTTGAGACTCGGGGCACCAGGCAAGGAAATCTCGACGTTTCGCGGCCGAAAACTAGCCTAGTGTTGGCATGAGCTGGACTGCGATGTGAGTTTAAAGCTCGAAAAGCTCCGCATTCTTCCTAACAGTCCTAACACCCAACTGCAAAGTTTTTAACTTGCGGTGTTGGGAAAGGAGTACTTTGCTGTTGTTTCCATGCTGGTTCCGAGTTTCTGGCTGGGTTTGGGAGATTCCGATTTTCCGACAACAACATACAAACAACAAGCGAAGACGGCGCACATGCACGCGACATTCAATCATAGTTGCCAGCACTACTGCACTCCTCCAAGCAACGCTTGATCCCACTTCCAAAAAGGCAGCCTTCAGGACCCTTCAGATCCAATACCTTCATAGACCGTCCTGGGTGCATTTCTAGGTGGAGGTATTTGGACGCTTTTCGCTGACCTGTTGGCTGCTCATGCTGCTCTTGATCCTGTTGCTCCTGCAGGCTTCTCGGCATGTGCATCAGTTCGTGCGGCTGACGGACACAATGGGCGTGGTACCCTCTTCCGCGTTGGGCATCGTTATTAACAACCCTGGCATCTCGGCGTCGACCCGGAAGAGGCCGAGCTCCAAGCTCTCCATCACCCCCCCACGCCGGCCTTCGAAACCCCCTCAAGACATCCCCCAGACCCTCAGAATCTCCCTAAGAATGCGCTTGAGTGCCACGCCCTGCAATCCCGCCTCCTCTGCGAACTCAAGATTCCGTGCCAAGCGCTACTCAGGTAAGGTGGCCGACTTCTACAAGTCGCCTGGGCCTGGACTTACATTTGCTCAAACTACCCCGTGTTTAAGGAAGAAAGGCACCGACACTTTCTTCCTTTCAGGCATGCTTGAGGCATGTTGGAGATATGACAAGAGGCCTTGCTGGTTGTGAGTTCCAGCCTGAGGCTTCCTAAGACTCCTATAAGACATCCTATGACCCCTGAGGCCCTAAGTCCTATACTCTTGTTTTGTTTTTTTGAGATCTTGCTTCTTTCCTACATTCGTCTCTTGAAAAAAAGTCCGCTCTCTTGAGCGCGTCGCGACAGCAGATCTTAAGGTTCCCAGGCTGAACCATCCTGTTGAGTCCCGAACCCGCCCAATACAAGAACTCCATATGTCGCGAAGCCTACGTCCTGCTATGCAAACCCAGAGCCCCAAAGAGCCCTCTCATTCTGGGGCTCGTAAGAACTCAGAAGCCCCAGAAATCCGGTGAACCCAGGATGGAGTCGAAGCCTTTGGGTGAAGGAAGCTTCGGGGCAGTCTTCTACGGGACGCTGCGTGTCACAAAGGCCAGGTTAGAATGGTTTTTGAGTTGGCGAAGAGCGCAAGCTTTGTCTGGCTACTGCTGTACAGGGCCCGGGCCGGATTCTCGCAGATTCCCACATGCTTTTTTTTCAATTGAGGGTTACAACCTGGATAGGCTTGGATGTGAGGTAACCTAGCATCCTGCAAGCGGCATCGACCCCAAAAGGTGTAAGACCACAAGACCGACGAAGACGGGAAATCGCAAACGTCGACAGATCGGGCACTTCACGAGCATGCGCACGGGACCGTAGCGGGAGTGGGATTTCGACCATGGATCGCGGGCCGCAGGTGCGGGGGGCGCTTTGCCAGGAGCAGTGCACGGGACCGAGGCGAGAGAGCGCACCTCCCACAGAATGTGGCAAGGGATGCTAGCTTAAAATTACAAAGGGTCCCCTATTATGATTTAAGGAATGTTCCTTAATTAAGGGGTATTGGGCTCTTTGGGAACTCCAAACTCGCCATACGGAACCTTAGAGCTATCCGATATCCCAAGCTATCCCGTCCCTCGGAAACATCTCGGAGGCTTTCGCCGTGTTGGTGAAACCTTGTGTTCGGCGGGTTTCAACGGGGTTTGGAGTTCAGGGCCAGCGCTTTCGTGGTTTTGGGGGTTCTGGGAAGGCTTACTGTAGATCGCTACCACGCACAGGCATCCAGAGCGATCAAGAGGATTGCGAAGGAGATGGAAGGGTTGCTCATGGATTTGCAGGTTACGGGATCCAACGTCAAGGGGTTGTTGAAAGCTTGCAGGCCCTTGGATCCTTTCGCAAATCGCTGTGAGGGAGTCTTGGGGGGAAACCTACTACAAAACTTGGGGTTTTGCGAAGAAAGATGTCCACCTCCGAGTTCTGCAGGCTTGCAACCTCCCCCCGATCTCCCAAACGTCGCTGGCCTCTGCAAGAGGAGAAGATGAGGGAGAAGCTGGTCACGTTGAAGACGGAGGCACGGATCCGAGCGAGCCTTGATCGTGAGAGGTTGAGTATAAGGCTGCCGCGCACGTTGCTCGCGGCTGTTGGGTTGCAAGAGTCAGCGTCCAAAGCCTTAAGACTCTTGATTCTACGGGTTTCCTTTGGAGAGGTGCAGCTGCTCAAACTCGTGGACCATCCGCACATTGCACCTTGGAGGGAGCAGTGCCACCATAAGACTACGAACAGATGTCGAGGCTACTCCAAGTCTCAGTACACTGGAAGGGGGTGCCGCGGCATTCATGAGGCCGGCACTAACATTGTAAATTGCAAACGCTTGTGTGCGCCGCCGCGGCAGACGGCCGACTGAGCTAGGCGGACGTCTGCATTGCCTCAACCCGGCCCAACAAAGCGTTCCAGGAAGGGTGGGGGGGTCCCAAGGGCGCGTCCGAAAAGTGTCTATCTCCAAAGCGGTTCGGGCAGGTCCCATGCACCGGCGAATGGACCGCAAATGTCTGGGTGGGTGGAAGGGTTGCTGCTTGTTCCAGACGCCTGGGCCGGAAGCCAAGGCGAAGGTGTCCGGTTTTCGATTTCCTTGCACTGCACGCGCATCTCAGGTGATGCTGCATGAGATTTTCGAAGACAATGAGGATGTTCATCTCGTCATGTCGCTATGCCGTGGGGGACACCTGCAGGCGGACCGGTTCTGGCTTTGAAGGTGGGTTTGGAGCGGGCCTTGGGTTGGCTCCGAAGCTTCTTGTGAGTCTTTTTCACCCTTCGTGTGACACAGAACCGCGAAAACACATCCATCCAGAGGTCTAGGGCGCTTCAGGTTGTTGCCCCTTGCCTGGGACAGAACTGTATCTCTACGATTCTCTACTTAGCTGAGCGGAGACCTGAAATATCCTCGAGCCCAACCTTCTTTGCCTTTTTTTTGTTTCTGCTGGTTCTTCAATTGCCCTTGCTCCATCTTGTGACTATGTGATACAAAAATCGAAGAAAATCAAAGTCCCCAGGGACACACCCGGCCCAGGCTTATGTCATGCGCTATGGGCGGTTGAAGGCGCCCCCCCTCTCTCGCATGTCAGCTGGGCATCTCTAGGCACTCTGCTTCACCGCAGCAAGTAGTAGGCATCGCCCACAAGCTGATCAGAAGTTCTTTACCTGACCCATATTAGTGCCCAACAAAAGAGCATTTGGCTTTCGGAGTGCAGGCCAGCTAGGGGGCTTGGGTTTTGGAATGGCTGGGATTCCGTAGGTTCTGTGTGTTGTTGAAGTCCAGCATCCAAGACTATTTGAGGCCATCTCTGCAGCTCCACGCACCAGCATCTGCGCCCCAAATCGTCGCACTCGCAGTCTCAACCGAAGACCCCACACTGGGCGGCCTTGTAGCAACATCTTAGCAACCTCCCAGAGAGCCCAATACCCCTTAACTAAGGAAACATAGCTTAAGCTACAAAGGGATCCTCATTATGATTCAAGGGGTATTCCTTAATTAAGGGGCATTAGGCTCTTTGGGCTGTATGGCGCTTCAGGGTGTTTAAGGCCAACGCCACCCAAACGCCCAACGTCCGATGCTAGGAGCAGCCGGCGGTTGCAGCCATGAGGCAACTCTTCCGCGCGGTGCTGCGGCTGAGAATTACAGGATCGTTCAGTTCATGTGCGCTCTATGAGTCTATGTTTCCATGGGGCCAAGATTCGACAGACCCTGAACCCAACAGTGCGCACTGGAGTCACTGGAGACTTGCCCTTGCTCATCCGTCATGGGCGTTCTTGGGGCTTCTGGTCGGGGGGGTCAGGGTATTTGGTTCCCGATGCCAAGGTCCTCAACAAGGTAATTAACTCCGAAATACCTGCGGAACATCTGTTCCATCAAGAAGAGCTGTGCAACAGTTGGGGATTGCGGTCTTCGGGGGCTCCAGAAGGGCGGCCTGGTCTTTCTTTGGAGCAGGGTTGTAGGTTCTGAGGTGTGTGAGCCACAGAGTCCATGGTAGAGTCATGGGGCTGAAGTTGGTTTCCTGATGCCCGTGACAGAAGCAACAAGCCCCTGAACTACACAACAAGCACCGAACAACGCACTCAGAGTTCCTACGGAAGCCATGCCAATGCAAGAGCCTGGTCTGCAAGGTAGCCTACCTGCACCGGCATTTCATCTGCCATCGGGCCTATGCCTCAGCTTCTTTGTAGAGGCGCACCAGTTTGTGCGAAGCTCGAAGTCTTCCTGTTGTTTGTTTGTTATGCGCGTGTCGTCTTGTTCTCCCTGTGCCCCAAACACCGTTCCAAGTACCCTCCATCGTTTTTGCTCATGTGCCAGGGCTTTTGTAGAGCGCAACATGAAGGTGTAAAGCTGCTATCCATTACTCTGCCATCCCGGGTTCGTTCTCCCCATGCAAGCGAGCCTCGATCCCCCATACTGACCGCTAGAAAGTCAAGAAATTGCATGAACGAAGTGAACCCCAGAAAACCTTTAGGAAACTACATTTGTAGGGTTTTTTGTGCAGTGTTTTCGTAGTTACATCTGATGTCTTCTGATTAGGGCCTTGATTAGGGTCGGGTTTTCTCAAGCTTGGAGCTTGTGAGTTTGGGTTTTCACGTCTGTAGGTGTCTTGCGTTCGGGTTTGAAGTTGAGCTTCAGGGTGCAGAGAGAGTTCCAGAGCAAAGCCATCCGCACAGGGCTGAGAGGATTGCGCTTTGAAGATTTCCATCCGAAAAACAGCGAGGGCTTCAAGCCCCAATCATAAAACAGGGGAACCAGCAACCGTCCAGAAAGCCTAGCTTTGTACAGTTTCTTCTGAGCTATGCAAAGAATGCGCATTTTTCATATGAGGGTTTCCGAAATCCGGGACCCTAATAAGGCACCCCTATAGTTTCGTTAAACCCCCCATGTGTGTATATATCGACAAACACGATCGATGACAGTCGATCCTTGGGTTTTTACGGCTTCAGAGACAGCAGGCTTGAGTTTTGGAGCTCGCCGCGTTTTGGGAGTTAGCTTTGCGTGCAGACGAAGTGTAGCGAGAATGGCCGGGCCACGAAGCGCTGTATTCAGAACGAGTCGGAGAGAGTCGAGAGAGGGCTTGCGTCCTTACATGCAGCCTCAACAATAGCGCAAACAAACGCCGAGGACCTCAAAAGCGAGAACCTCATGCTCTTGCACGATGAGCCCTTCACAGGCAAAATCACCTTTGTCCGGCTGCTTTGGGTCTATCATCGAGTCTGGGGCTTGCGGTTTGGGTTGGGCTCTTCGGGCGAAGCCCCAACAGAAGATAGAGTTGAGCCACGGAAAGAGCCCTTAGAAGGCCCTGTTTTGTGGCGGCTCAAGAGTTTTGCTGCACTGCTCTTCGTGCCTTGGGCAAAGTGATGCAAAGTGCAAGGCTGCGGGTCTTTAAGACGGGGAATGCTTTGATTTCTTTGGCATGGTCAGTGGGGTCCCTGCTCAAAGTATGATTCTGCCTTCCCGCTTTTTGAGCTTCAGGTATAGAGCTGACTAGCTTCCCGCTGGAGCAACAGCCACCCAAGCCTCATCTGCCAGGCAGCAGCCGAAACACCCTGAAAGTCACCGACTTCGGCTTGGCCGCGCTCTTTCAGCCGGGAGTTCCATTGACCTCAACTGCGGGCACACCCAGCCACATGGCACCAGAGGCTGGGAAGGTTGCAGAAGGTTCCTAATAGTAAAATAGTAACACTAATGTTAAGGTCACCTTTATAATACGGGTGTCAATAGTGGCAACTTTTCCGGCCGGGATTTTTGCCCAAAAGTTTGTTTCATGAACAGTTTCCATTATGTTAGGCTGCCCCGAACCCTAAACCCCATTTTAAGGGGGGTCGTAATCAAAAAACGGGTGGTAATAGTGGAAACTTTTCCGGGAGAATTTCCCAAATGTGCTTCCGAGAGTACTCCTCTTTTCACTCTTTGGCTACTTACTGACAGCAATCCAGACCGAGCCCAATGTGGGGCAGCCCAGCTTCATTTTGCCGATCTCTTGAACCGGCTCCAGGCTCAGAAATCCTGATCTTCGTGGCTGACCGAAAAGCATCGATTTCTTCTTAAAATCCTTCTAAAAAACAGCTCCCGAACAAATCCGCCAAGGCTGCCCCCCACGAGGCCTCGAAATCGTAATAATAAAGGGTGACATTAATAAAGTCCGGCGAACGGGGCGATGCCGGTCTGGGACTCTCTTCCATCAGCAAGCCTCTTTGGCTACTTACTGACAGCAATCCAGACCGAGCCCAATTATTACCACCCCGACCCCTTTCAAAGTTTGTTTGGACCCAGCGCCGGAACAAATCCGGGGGGGGGGGGGGGGTTTATTAAAGCGACCTTAACATTAATAGTAATACCAATAGAAATGATAGTAATAGTAGCAGCAACTGCTTGCAGAAGCTTTTGGCAGTCTGGACGTGTTACACTTTGTCTGGGGAGTTGGGTGCAGAGTGGTGGCGGCGTATCGTGAGCGCGAGCACTGCGGCCTAGGCACTTGCCCAGGTTATAGGGGATATCGGGAATCGCATGGCGTCCGCCAGGTTTATGCCAAAAGGTACAACTTGGCTTGTGCGACTTGGTGTGCATTTTGCTTAAGCCTGCACGTTGCACTGTCACAAGGGCTTGCCGGGCTTGCCCCAAGCTGCCCGAATGACTTGAGATGCTTGAGCGATGCTGAGGGTCTTGAAGTTCAGGCCTGGCTCAGGAAGTATTCCAGGCTCCGCTATGCTCTGCTAGGCAATCGTATCATTCGGTTTCGGGAGGCTTTGGGTTCGGGCTTCGGATACCTGCGTCTGCGGAGGGGAGTACGTTGGCGTAGGGAAGCCTCTTCAGGACCTCTGGAGCTGCGGCGTCATCCTGTTCTTCGTGGTCTCACGGCTGATGCCATTCGATGTGAACGACAAAGGTGGGCCAACTCAGTGGGAGTGTTCATTTCTGTTAAGGATGTGTTGGGGGGCCGCAGTTGGGGCCCTGGTTGCGAGGTTGCCGAGTGCTCAAGGGAAAAAGGCTCAAAGCTCAGAGCCAAGAGTAAGATGCCAAGCAGCTCAAAGTCTGCAAGCACTGTCAGAAGCCCTGCGCCTTGCATCATCGTACATCGGTGGACCTAAAACCTTGAGGTCCAACTCCCCTAAAGGCGAGACCACTGAAAGAAGCTCCTCGAGCCAGCTTGTAGCAATGGCCGGATGGCCCAGAGCTGTCACAGTCCTCGCTCGATGAGAGGTTCGAAGCGTTTCAAGTTCAACTTGAACGTCCACCCGTGGGACCTCATCCACCAGGAGCCCGTTAAGGGCTTGAGGCGTTTCAGGATGCAGGTAACAGGGGTGTATAAGGCATTGGGTTAGACGGTCAGCCTAACTTGGCCTTTCATCCCGATACCTTCTCGGTCTCGGATGGTCTCGGGTTCAACCTTGATCTTGGGTTCAAGAAATCAGCCATGGTGAAGTAGCTTCATCTAGACTCCTGCTTCCTTCGCGTTAGGTTGTACAGCCGTCTGACCTGCTTCGAGCCTCAGGATTGCATCAACTTGGTCACACTCCTCTTGGAGAGATCCGTTCACAAGCGTGCCACAGCTGCGGCCGCCCTGCATCATCAGTGGATTGTCAACAACAGTCCGAGGCCGCAAGTGGGGTCAATCATCGCGGGTTAAGAAACGTTCCGTGGTATGAGTGGTATGGCCGTCAGCTCTCTTTGGTCTCTTGTATTGTGCTGCTATGATGGACCTCTCGATTTTTCATGAATGGCATCGGTTCCCTTCGATTTGCAAAAGCCATTGGCAGTTCGATTTCCCGGCTCTGATGAGTCCATACACCCTAAACCCTAAACCCCACACCCCTACAGCCGGATTAGGTCCTGCCTTTGAAAGCCAAGCCAAACCCTGGCAGCCAGTGCATACAGCCAAAAAGCCACCCAAGGTCGGAATTCTTCAAGACTTTGAATCGGCGGCACCCTAAGCTCCAAAATAAGTCCTCCTGGCTACTCGTATCTTTTGGCCCAAGTTTCATCGGGCTCCTACCGACTCCTGCATGCTCGCATTCCTCTGAATCCCTCCTCGACTCCCTTCTGCCGGGCCCCAGCAACGCTGGAAGCAACCAAGCCGTGATTGCACACATGGCCTCTCAAGCTGGCGTCGTGGCCGAATGGGTTGCTGACACAAACCCGTTCACTGCGGGGCAGCTCGCGGCAATGAAACGCTGGTAAGTGAGGATGAGCTGCCAACATGTTTTTGTCCACGTCCATGTCTGTCTGTCTGCCTCTGCTTGTCCAGGTCTGTCAGGGCCCATGTCAGCAAACCCGGTCTGTCTCTGTATGTCTGCTGGAGAAGAAACATACGCTGAAACGCTGTATACGAGAATCGCCATACTCACCGGAGCCCTTGACTCCTGGATCAGGGTGGAGGAGGTGGCGATGCCGTCCAACGTGCTCGCACGGCTGAAGCGCTATCGCAAGCACAATCGTTTCAAGCAAGCATGCCGGGAGCCCAGCTGCGGGTGAGTGTTTCAAAGGCGCCTTGCGGTTTGCTGAGGGGTGCTCAAGAATTCCATTTTGAGAGCACGCTGTCTTCGTGTTGACCCCGTCCGAAGCTTTGTAAGTACAGATGTCAGAAGCATCGCCAGAACAGCAAGCGCCGAGCAAGAATCGTTTCTTACTTGGTTGCCCATGCTAAGGTAGGCTGCTGGAGTTTATGCCTTGTATGCAGTCCTTATCTGCCTCTTCAGGCCCACAAGAAGCCCTATATAAGTCTAGGGCTCCATCATAAGGGACGCTGCGCAGAACAGTATAAAGCGGAGGGGGAAGGGGGGGGGGGGGAAATAATACACATTTTTTTCCAAAATTCATATATGATTGATTTCAACAAACATCGAGCCTTGTGTCTGCGTATGGGGTTGCTGTTTAAGGGCAGTGCAAGCTTTATTGGGCACACGAGTCCCTTAGGTCTACGAGCATCATGCTTGGAAATGTGCGCCCCTTTCCAAACCTCTCATGTGAGCATTGTTTTTGCAAGAAGGCAGGCAGTATAAAACGAGATGTAAATATACCTATTTTTTATTTATACATATATATATATATGTATATATATATACAGATGTTCCCGAGCATTTTCTACGAACGGGGGGGGGGGGGTTCGTGCGTGAAAGGGGCCGTGTTGACTGCTTTGCTCCATAAAACGCTCCAATAAGTACTTGATGAGGGTGTCAAGCCGACAGAAAGTGCCAACCACTTACGGAAATCCCCAGTTCAAAACGCGCAAACAAAACAACAAGCATCAATGTAGAAGATTAAAGTTCAAATGAGGTTTTCGATGATTAAGTGTCGGTTTCCTTGTGAGACCGAGGTTTCAGCGTGGCGGCCTCTTTCTTGAAAGAATGCGAGCGGTCAACGTCGGACTCGCTTTTTCATTTTCTGGACACCACTGGTGCGGGCCGTATCACAATCGAGGACTCTCAGACTTGGGACATCGGTCGTTGGGTCGTTGGCCCTATTGACCCTAATGACCCTAATCCCTAAGCCCTAAACCCTAAGCCCTAAACCCTAAACCCTAAGCCCTAAGCCCGAAACCGAAAGAGCGAACACCCCACAAGCCTGCCACAAGCTCGTCAGAGTTCCTGACACAGGAAATGGCCCGGCTGGTGGGTGACGATGATGTGCCTGGGCAATCTGTTGGCCGGTCGTCTGCCCCATGTTTTCTTCTGAGTCGGTCAGAGTCAACTTGCAGAAGCCAGGTTTCTTCAAGCTGGCTGCACGTTTCAATACATCATCTGCAGCAACCTACTCGGCGACTAATGTAGGGGCCAAAATAATGAAAGCAGCTCATTGTTATTTTTTTTGGGGGGGGGCATTGTAGTATATTTCTGTAGGAGCTATACAGGGGATGCTACTAGTAATTGTTCGACCCCTATAATACTTGGTTGAGGGTTGTCAGAATGCTTTTCTTCCTTGGAGCCCAGGCCCGTGACATTTTTGGCCCGCCCGATCCTGCGCCTTGGCCTGACCATGTCTCGGCCTGTTTCAAGGCTCGAGGTTTCTAGGGTTTTGGGTTCAGGGTTGAGGGTTTTGGGTTTAGGGTTTTGAGGGATCAGGGCGCTCTGTGATATGGTACGGTTTAGCATTTGAATTCTGGTCGATAGAGAAAGCTGGAAAGGCTCCGTCCTTGCGGGTTTCAAGTCGGGCTTCGAGGGGAGAGAACGGGTCTAGACCTGAATCCCAAAAGTCCCGAAAGGGTCGAAGGACTGGGATTTTCAGGCTCGAGCAAGGTTTTGGAGGTCTTGTTGGTGCCCGATCCTTGGCCACATCGCTCGACAGGCACTGAAGCACTAGGAAGTTTGTCCGCTTTGGTTTGGAGCTGTGCAAATGAGTAGCGGTGACCACAACTGCAGCTAACTTGGCTGAACCCCACGCCATCTAGACAATCTTACTGGTTGAAGTGTCCAGGAGCCTGAGGCATAGCTTTGCCAGGGTCTTCCAGTCGTAGGCCAGCCCAAGATTCGCCATGTTGCAACAGTTTGAAAAACTCGCGACTGGAGCAGAGAGCAAGTCAAGTACAGGACAAATGAGAGTACGATGTTTGAAGGGCTGCTGGGACCTGATGTTCGTGCTGTGTGTGTGTGGGTGGGAGTAAGAGGCTTGCTTTCTTTGGAAACCAACAGACCAGGAACTGGGGGTTTACGAACTTAAAATAGTAGGATCCTCTTATGATAAGGACCCCAATAAGGTACCCCTAACACCGTCAACCCCCAAAAGCAATACAGGCTCCGAAGCTAAAGTAAGCCCATAGAGCCATGGAGCCCGAGAGCCCAGGTAGATAATACCTACAAACCCTTTGCGTACACAGAATTTCTGGCGGCCCCTCGGCGGAACTTGTCAGGGTAGGGAACTTGGGACATGTTACATTTTGCCTTTGGGTTTAAGAGGATCATGTGTAGGAATATTGTTCCGAGGGTTTTCAGGATAGTTTTAAGGGGCCATGTTAGACAAGTGTGGTCCAGGCCAACTGAAGTACAGGCCTAGGAGATGTCAGACCATGTGGCTCTGCATCGAATGCTTGAGGCTCGGGAGGTCTTTTGAATTTGGTACTTAGTACTAAACCCTAAACCCGAAACTTAAACCCTAAACCCTGAACCCTGAACCCTAAACCCTAAACCCTAACTATAGCCATGTTGAAGACCCCTATGCATGGCGATGTGATGCTGGGCTTATGTTGCGTGTTCGGCCGGGCGGATGTATGTTGAACTTGTCTTGATTCGGCTTCGTAGTCTGGGGGTTTGGTGCGTAAACCCAACCCTAAACCTTAAACCCTAAACCCAAAACCCGCTTGTTTGCTGATGTTTGCTGCCTGAGGTTCAACAGTAATTGGCCATCGGCAGAGTTGTGTGTGTGTGTGTGTATTCCCATGTTCAGGCGACCTTCGACCGAAAGCAAGCCCTGACAACGGCGGTATGCAAAACTGCATTTGCAGCCTTTGACAGGAATGGTGATGGCTCCAGAACTGCACTTGCAATAGCTTTTGTTGCTTGCGGTGGGTTGCCGTTTGTGCTTGCCGTTGTTGCTGTCGTCCCTTCAACCGTGAACGCTCCGGAGGCTCAATCAGCATGGCTGAACTCACTTCCGGACATTTGCTGGGTCAACTTAGCGTGGAGGAGCTGAGCCTCACCCTCAAGCAGCTGGACAAGAAGCTGGGTTTGATGATTGAGAACTAGTTTTATACATTTTTTGTTGTCCCGGAGTTCGTGAACCTTATGTCAGGTCTAGAGCTGTTTTAATTGTACTCATGCACTGAATTCTGTTGCTCTGGCGTTCACACTTCCTGTGAATGAGCCAGTGGACCAGGAACGGTGACCAAGCCATTGACTTTCAAGAGTTCATGGCCATCGTGAAAGATGAAGGGGACTAGCACACTTGTGCATGACCCGAACCATTTCAATTTGCCATGCGCACGCAGCATTGCAGTCACGCTCGTAGAAGCGACTTTCCGCGTCCGGCAAGCGGCTGCCCCAACAAGTGCACCTTGTCCAGACCTCGTCCCCTCAGGCATACATCCCATGATACGCAGCAACAGCATGCAACAAGTTCAAGTTTGTTTTGCACCGAGACAACCGATATCTTCCGGATATGATCGACGCAGGATTGCGGCACTGCACCGATACACCGATACACCGACCGAGGGTCCCGGGGGCGATCGGCGCAGGTCTGTGTGGCAATCAAGGCCCAGGAAATTCTTTTTGTCCCGTGTCAGCTGTTGTTAGTTTTTTGCTCCACATCGGCGTATTGGCGTATTTGGGCGTGGGGGGGGGGGATCGGCGCAGTTGGGTGAGTGGCGTTTGAGGGATTGTGGCGCCTGGGCTGTTTTCGTTTTTCGAGGGGGGGGGGAGGGGGGGGAGGGGGGGGAGGGGGGGGAGGGGGGGGGGGGGGGGGGGAGGGGGGGGGGAGGGGGTGAGAGGGGGTGAGGGGGGGTGAGAGGGGGTGAGAGGGGGTGAGAGGGGGTGAGAGGGGGTGAGAGGGGGGGGGGGGAGGGGCTATTGGCGTATCGGCGGCGTAGCAGGTGTATCGCAACGCAAATCGGTTTTCGCCTTTTTTGTTGCATGCGCTCTATGGTCACTCATGCGCCCCAAGTGGTTCATTTACTTTCCGAAACTCGGAGCCTTGCCTGCGCGTGTGCTAGTTGTGAGAGTCGAAAGCCTTTGCAAACCTCGATCGTGCTCATGCCAGATCTTGCCTGACGCGGGACAAGGAACATGCCCATGCTCCTGCAAAGGAGACAGGCACCAGGCAGTGTGGGTGGACATGGGCGGACAAAACATGACCTCAAGAATTGCTTATTGAGGCTTAGAGTGTGATAAATCGACCTCAGAGCGAGTGTCGCGGTTTCATCATCATCCACATGTGCACTCGAAACCCAAAGCCCAAAATCCCACCGCCCTGAAGTCTCAACCCGAAAACAAGGTACCCCGGAAGTCCTTGAAGTCAGAGGTTGACACTTGGAGGGTTTTCCACTAGTTTTCATTCCATTCGAATGTCATTCAAGTCTGTTCTTATTTGGGCATCCTGGCCAAACATGCTTTGGAATTGAGGAGCTTCTACTCGCTTGGATCAGACAGAACCATGTAAAAGACTGTATCCGCTTTCCCTTGCGTTCGGGCTTCCAAAACCCATGCGCGTTTTTGGACACCTCCGTCCACCCGACGTGCTTTGCTGATTGGCTGCGGGGGACAAGGACGACTTGAATTCAAGACACTTCGCAGGCAGCGATCCCTTGTCCCTAGCAGCGCCTCACAAATACATACTGGCAAAGTGTCCTGGTCGGCACATCTTGAAGTAACCCAAGCCCTAAATCCTAGCAGCAGCGAAGTTTGGGGATTGTAGGATGGACTGCTTTCAGGCAAGCCTGAAACCCCACGAAGCCCATCTCAGAAATTCCCGATTCACAAGGATTTTGGAACCCGAGTGCGTAGGAATCCCTAAATCCCTGTCTTGCACCTGCTTTGCTGAAGTGCAAAGGCAGGTCTAGATGTGTGGCCTGAAGTACTACACCCCACACTTGAAACGCAGCTAGGCAGATAGGCAAGTGCTGAACGCTCTCAAGCTTCCAAAGCCCCGCACTAGAAGTATTCCGACGGTTTGGAGGATTTCTTCAGCAGTATGATCTCTTGATGCCTCTTGACTTCTCACCTTGGGCTACTTGAGCTGGGTTTTCCCCCTATCCAGTAGGCCACGTGGAGCAGTGCTTTGCAGGTGACAAGAAACCTTAAACGCCCAACAACCGGCTTCGTTTGGTTTGTGCCAACTAGCTGCGACGGCTTCCGGCGTGCGCGCGCACGCTGGGAAGACCGCGAAAAGTCGGGGCCTCCTCTTCTGGGCATCTATGTCGCATACTATACGGGTCGGCACAGTGACTAATCATATTCCCGGGTTTAGGGGGCATGTTGAAGGAATGGATTTGCCTTCAGCGACTCGCAGGGGGACCACTCCAGCTGCATCAGCCAGAACACCCCGAAGCTGGTTATCGAGTAGATGTAGCTCCGAAGGCTTAGGGGGGGTCTGAGGCCCGTCAAGACAATGTGGTTTCGTGTAAGTAGCTCATTGGTAAAGGTACAGACAGGCGCCCCTATTTCGATAAAGGGAGCCTTTCATCTTAGGAGTTGACATGAGCTCCATCAAGCGGAGATCTAGTTTGCCATGCAAGCCTAGAACAGGGAACTCCCCCGGCTTGAAAGATCGCAAAACGAGCTGCATACTTCTAGCAGAGCCATATAGAGCCATGCATAGGACGGCTCGGATAGCTCGGACAGGTAGTCTTAGGGGTACTTGGAAATCATTGTTTATTTTTGGCTACTATAACTCCTAAGAAAAGCAACAAAATAATTTTTGCTAGGGTTCCAAGTTCTGTATAGTAGTGGGGGCGGTCATGTTGTAGACTTCATCAGCCTCAAGGTTTCTCTGCTGTCGCCAACACAGACTCAGGAGAAAACTCGCGCGGCGATACGTTTGGAGAAAAGGCTTATTTACATCCCAGCCGAAACGGCCCTTTGTAGGGTTCATGGGACTTTTCGGCCTAACAGCCCATCCTGGTCATTCCTCGAAGATGGAGTCTCCTCTTAAACGAGCCCCTTCACCTTGAAGCCTTGATCGCGCTGTGTGTTTTCGTCTGTGGATCGGGGCCCTAAGTCTGCCCTCTACTCTTCCCAGAAATGCCTCCCACCAACCCCTTGCAGTCTTTCAAAATCATGAAGCTCACAGGCTCAGGGTGGCCCCATATTCGCTACTCAAAACAGATTGCAACTGCAAGCCATGCTTAGCAGCTGCCCTAACCAGCCCTAACTCCCTGAGCACTATAGCTAAGAGCTCCCTGGAGAACATCCCTAGCAACCTAAACAGACCTCCAGGCCCTTGAGTCAGCTAAGCTTGGCATGGGGCGGTCGCTGCATTCTATTTGGGTCCCTCTCTAGCACTCTAGCCTCGGCTGGCGCAGGCTTTAGATGGGTTGAGGTTGACGGCTGGAGAGCGTAACGTAAGAGCTTGAGGCAGCCATATCCGCATAAACCTCCCTCCGCGGCTCTGATCCGCTCTGATTCAGGGTTCACTTCGGACGGAGCGCAGTGCAGCAGAGAAGCGTGGCAAAGTGCCAGCTGCGGGGCAATGTGGAGCCTTGATCGAACATCCTAGTCTTTGACACCAAGCTTGGACCCTACACCGCCTACACCCAACTTCCACAAGCCGTACTTAAGAATTCCAGTACTTCTGGAGCCGCACTCCCTACACGTCAGCATGTCATCTCTTCAAGGTGGCACAAACTCTAAAGCCTGTCAAGACCTTGCCACGGGCCGGACTGCGATGTGCGGCGCAGCCGATGGCAGGTGCCAAAAGGAGAAACTCAAATAGGGCAAGTTGAGCATGACTAAAGGTGCACGGGTCGTGGTGGTTTCGTCGTTGTCCAGGTGGCTGGGAACCTTAGTCCAAGACGGCGTCTTCGGACTTGGGGCCTAGAGTCTTTTGAAGGATCCTCACAAGCACCGGGTACCCCAGCAATTCCAATTGGCAATTGGGCTCACAGGGGACGGCTGAGGTGGGCTTAAATCCCGCAGGTCCTGCTGCGACTTGGCCCCTGAACTATCCTGAACTCGAAGCCCCAATCCTGGCACCACAGGTGCCCAGCGCTATGGGCGAGCGCGCTGTGGGCGAGCTCTGGGAAGGCTTCTTTGCTTGAGGTTTAGGGGGGAGATGCAGGGGAGTGTTGGGCGTGCGCAGGTAGAGTGAGCTGAACGCCCGGCTGTGCCCGGATTGTTGGTCGGCTTGAGTTCTTTTGGTCTTACCACGTTTTAGCCGCTCTTGTGCTTGTAGAGGTAGAATACCTAAGCAGTGTTTACTGTACGATTGGATTTGTTCTTTAGGGCGGACGTACCTAACGTGGGGTTTCACGCATGCGGCTTAGACTTCTGGACTGAAGGTAGGGGTCAAGGCAGAAAGCGGCGCAAGAGCCTGGAGGATTGTTGAGCATTGTTCAGTGCCGTGAGCCCTCACAATTCAATCCGTCGGCTGCTTTCCTAGCCCGGCGCTGCCAATGAAATGTGGCGCCAGTGGGCAAGTGTCATTCGGGTTTGTGAAGTGGGCCCTCAGCCGAAAATGCCAGATAGTAGATTAAGGTGGCTTTTTCTTTTTTTAAATGTGTTCTGGAACCCCCGCCCGCCCAACCCGAAACCGCACAAGCGTGCGGGCGTGCGATGGCGTGCGCAAGGGCGACGCGCAAAGGCAGCTCTGTATATCCCAACAGCTCAACGATATAGGGCTTCTATGTGGACTTGTGCTGAAACCAGGGCCGCACGAAAGCGTGCGAGGGAGCAGTGCAAGACGAGTTTCGGGACGGGCGGGGGAACGCAAATAAAGAACAACCCCTAGGTTGAAGCCCCTTTGGGCAAGGGGGAGACCTACTTAAGGAGAGCGTATCGGAGATGTTCACAACTTCAAAGGTCAAGCTTCCTGTTCCTCGGTTTAAGTCCTGGGCGCACTGATTTGTTCCGAGCCCACCCTGCCCCCTTAACCCAGCGAAAAAATAAAAATAAAACCGTCTGAGGGAACCCCTAAGCCCTAAACTGTAAACCCCAACTTGAAGCCCCCTTTCAAGGCTGGTGGCCGCCTTCCTTCTGTTCACGGCGGAATTGGGCAGGTGCGGGCTGCCGGAAATGCGGGACCACAAGCTTTCCACACAGTCGTCAACAGCATGTAAACCCTAACCTGGAGGGTTTAGGGTTTAGGGTTCAGGGTTTAGGGTTTAGGGTTTAGGGTTTCGGGTGACCCTTGCTTGCGGGTTGCCCGTTTGTTGTTGCATGGATGTACTTGGGGAGGAGAGCAGACGTTGGTTCTTGACGGGATTGGGGGCCTCTGGTAGAGTCTCCCAGTTCGACAAAGAGTTTGCCAATTTTTTTAAAATGATAGCCGAACAGCAGCTGGCAGCTGAGAGCAAAAGCTAAAGCTCAGCCCCTAACACCCAACCTCACGACACTTTCTCTCCCAGACCTGGACCTGATGGACCTGTAAGTAGATGTGCGCTGGAAGCCTCCGAATCTCCGCAAGATCGAGGCATGAGCTCTTTGCTTACCAGGCTCGGCTCAGGGCTCGGGGGGGCTTTGCAAACTGTACAAGGGATGAGCTTAAGGCGACCTGACTGGAACCCCCACTGCGCATGCAGTGCGCATGCGCACGGAAGCTTAGCCATCCTCGCAGAAGGACTAACGCAACTATGGTGCAACAGGTGGAGACGTGTAGTAGGTAGGCCAAGTCCAGCGACCCAGGAATTACCTCGCAGAGTCTTTGGCTCAAGCTGCTAGCCAGACTGAGAAATCATTCCACCGTTCCCACAACCGGCTCCCAACTCTTTGAATTCCTCTCCGAGGGCAAGAGAAACGATGCCGATTCCCCCCCCCCCCAGCGTCTCTCTGGCTTCCTGAGAGCATCGTCCTCACCAGCGGTCTTGGCTCCTTGGTGGGAAACCCAAGCCTGAATAGCACGCGGATTCAGTTCAACTGAGATTCGAAGACCCAAAAGTCGGAACCTTCATTCTTAAGGCTTGAGGGCAGGTTATGATACTCCTCTGTGTTCCAGCATGCTGGAACGTGCTCCTGGAAAGTTAATGCCGGTTCGCCAAAGGTGCTTAAACGATTGGTGTTTTGCAACCAGAGGGTATGTTTCAGCTGAATTTCTGTGTTTGCTGCTTCGCTGGTGCCTGTGTCGCAATTAACTTACTCATTAGACCGTGCAAATAATGAACAACGTATAGTCGCGATGGCTTTGCATGCCTTAAGGCAAAGAACCACCACATAATTGAGGCCATAAACAAATCCCTTGAGTCAGAGGCCCTTGGAGTACTAGGAATCCCTGAGGTGGCCTTAGGCAACCACATTGTGAGGTACCCTAAGCCTACAGCGACATACAGCGACCATGAACATCTGTGAAACAAGGCGCAAGACCGAAGGCCCTGTCACTCCTGGGGCACACCACCTTGAATGACGGGGATCTTCTCGCCCGCAGACTTGGATTCCTTGCGACAGCGCTGCGTTTACAACAGGTGGAACGATTAATCCGTGGCTCTTACAAGTTGAGTTGGTCCAAGAAATTTTCCGAAACGTGGGTCAGACCGCGGATGGAACAAAGCCTCCCTGTCAAAATCTCATGCTCCAATGAATCTTGTCAAAAGAAAGCAGAAGTGTGTGTGTGTACAGAAATATCATATACATATATATATATATATTTATGTATACACATGTCTTCAGGCCGGAAGCTTTCTGTCCGCCCAGTTGTTTAGGCGAATGGTTTTTTTCGCGCACTTTTGGGTGGTTAGCTGGTTGCGAGGCGGCCCGTGCTATCCTTGGATGTTGAAGCATCACCTTTTTCTGCATGATCTCACGCCCGCACCAAGACTGGCCACTACCACTTGCCTTGACACCCACAGCTCCAAAGATTCCACAAGCCTTAGACCTCCAATGTGTGCACGGCACGTCGGCAGCCATTGAACTGCGGCTTAAGCCGACACTGGAACTATTTGAAAGCAACCCTGCCTTGTGCGAGCTCGACGGTGTCTGTCGAGATGCATGGCATGCTTTAGGCATGTCCAAGATGTGAAAGTGCCAAACACCAGACTTAGTCGCGGTCAGGGAACTAGGCTGAAGATGCTTCAATTGCTTGTCAGTCTATTGCACTTTTGTTTGCTCTTGGGTGGGGTTGCCCCAGGCCTTTGAAACTTTAAACTGAAGCTTTGGAAGCATGATACGATTGCAACATCATTAGCCTATCTCATCACAAGATTCAAAATAGCGTCTCCCTCTGCATGCAAGCATGCCCCCGCCTTGAGGATGGGGAGGGTTTCAGAAGTTTCTGGCTCCGGGCACATGCGTTATCAGAGTTGCTCCTTCCTTGCTTTAGCTCCATGCTGGCCGTGCGTGTGTCCAGCGCAGCCACTGGCCAAGAGCTCTGCGTCATCCAAGCAGGGAGGGATTGGACGGTGCACGAGCTCAATGCGAAGCTTGCAAGTCAACAAGGGGCCAAGCCGCACTCGCAAACGATTTTACAAGGCGTCAGGGTCTTGCAGAGCACGGAGTTCCTGCGCGACTTTCTGGAGGAGGGGTCCGGGTCTTTGGAGCTCCAGGTGCTGCGCAAGTCCTGGGTGGTGACCGTGGTAGATGAGCGGCCCGAGCCCGCGCGGCCAGAGGCACATTCTGACTCCGATGGTGAGGGTGACGCAAGCCGGGAAACCCGGGAGATCCGGGAGATGGGCGTCGAGGCTCATCCTGAGTGTACGCTGGGCGAATTCTGTGTCATGGTCGCTGAGATGTTGCAGCTCGAGGCTGCCACCCAGCCAGACTTGTATTTCCAGGGAGACTTCCTGGACAATCAGGACTTTGACGCAATGGGCAGCAGCCTCGACAGCTTTGGCATTCAGGGAGGCTCCACGGTGCGGGTGCGTGGGACCTCCGAGTTGCCTTTGCTTTGGAAAGGCCGAGGGGCGATGACGAGCCGGCGCTCCGAGTTCTTAGAGTCCAACGCAGCACTTTGCCTCATCGACCAGTGCCAGGCCGGCCAGCTGCTGGCATGGTTTGAGGACATGGAGCCAAGTACGCCACGCGCCCATGAGGTGCTCCACCCTGGCACTGGCAAGGGCCATTGTGACTCTGTGTCAGCCCTGTCCAATCTCCTTTCAGAGAGTGAGTGCGAATCCATCGCCCAGGAATCTGAGCGGCTAGCCGTGGCACCCATGGACGTGAAGTGCATTCGGGGCACTCGACGCTATCAGCGCGTGATTGTTCAGGATGAGGAACTGGCCAAACACCTTTGGACGCGAGCAAAGCCTGCGGTCCAGGCGGCTCTCGCAGGACAGAGCCTGAGGCCCCTGGGGTTTGGCTGCGTGCAGGGCGACTGGGAGTTGGAAGGACTGAACCCCTGCTTCCGAGTGAACTCCTATGGGGCTGGCGGATGCCTAAAGCCGCACCGCGACGCGCCCTTCAGCCCCGAAGCCAACGTAAGAAGCCTATGCACCCTGCTCATTCCGCTCAGCTCCGTGGGACGGACTCGCTTCTTCCATCCCGTGCAAGACAAAGACTTCCGTGGAATGACCCTGAAAGAGGAGCTCGAGGCAAGAGGCGGGCTGGATACCGGCTTCCAGGCCCTTGACGTCTGTCTCACAGCTGGCTGTGGGCTGCTCTTTGGCCAGAGCTTGCTGCTCGGATCTCTTAAGGACAGCACGCTTCTCAAAACCTCTACTAAAGCTCAAAGCCGCGTCAGCTTCCATACCCATTGTCAAGGGATCTGGAGTTCATGATTTGGATCAGCTCTAGCAACAAGAAAGCTGTACTGTAACCTCCCTCGCAACGAAGAGGCTGCACGAGGGTATCCCGGCAGAGGGCTCCCAGCAGAAGATGCTGCTGAGAACCGACGTGCTCGTGCGGAGGAGGCCGCCCATCCCCGGCGTGCTGCTACCAGGTCGGAAGTGGCATGGGGGGTTGGCTTGCCGCGTGTTCTTGCTGTGTTTCGCGGTTTTAAAGCTCCTCCTTTATGTTTTGGGGGGTGGTCTCGGCATGGAACTGGAAAAGCTTCTCCAAGTGTCTCCATCTCTCCAGAGTGGACTGCGACCCGTTGACGTGCGAGTCTAAGGCTCACAGAAGTCGAGCGGAAGGACCAAGTCCTGGCCCTGCAATGGTTCAGGGAGGCGCAGCATCGAGACTTGAATCTTGGGGGCCCTTATGTACGGCATGGTTTCGGGTGTTCTGGTTCATGAAAGCTATTTTTTCTCTCCTGGACCGGAGAGCCAAGGAAAGAGGAGCCGAGCAACGACTTCTACGAGCGGGCGCTCTCCTACCGCTACTTCCACCCAAGTCCGGAGGATGCCAAGGATTCCTGGGATGCCCTTAAGGCGACCCACGGGTGTCCGGAGACCCACGCCAAGCCGCTTTGGGATGACCCTGAGCCCTTGCTGCCCAACCCACTGTTGGAGAAGTTCCCTCGTTTCGCCCTGCCCTCTTTGGCTTTCCTAAAGGGTCCGGTGGCGGCTTTTCGACTTGACCCCGAGAAATCCGAGAAGCCAGCCCCTCAGAGCGAGGGATACAGAGACTCGACAAGTGGTGCGGAATGGGGTCCGAGCACGGCGAAGCACCTCCGCGCTCCTTAGATCTGTTTAGGGTTTAGGGTTTAGGGTTTAGGGTTTAGGGTTTATCCTGATGCATGAGGCGGTTGAATGATTTCATCAGGAACTCGATTCAACTATTCAAACCCCAAGAGCAATCGAGGCTTCAGCCATGTACGCCTTGCACCTACTTGGGCACCAGGGCTACGGCGAGGAAATGTACACCGTGGACTTCGATCCGAAGACTCAGCAGGCAGCGCAGCGATTGAACTCGCCTGGCGTTTTTTGTTCTTAGGCTTAGGGTTTAGGGTTTAAGGTTTGGGGTTTGGGGTTTCTGAGGTTGGGTTGGGAAACCCGTACTGTCGATTGCCATGGCCAATGACCAGCCCGTTTCATGAAGTTACTCATCCGCACGGTACTACACTGGCCCCTTCTTTGTGGCCCGCGAACTCAAGCACCGTGGGACCGCGGGCCCGAGAGGCAGAGGCATAAATAAGCCCAATTCTATAGGTACCCCAACAAAAGTTGCGTCCCTGTTTCTGAACCCTGTTTACGTGCATGTTGCCAGCACATCCATGTGGCCAGAGCATCCACGGCCCACCCTAATTGCGTCCCTGGTTCTGTACCAGAGCATCCATGACCCAACCATAATTTCGCCCATCATCAACCGCCAACCCAAGCCCAAAGCAGCGCAGCCATAGGCTCAACCCAAAGCCCAAAGCAGTCCTAGCTGAAGCCCTCAGACCCTGACAGTGCTACACCCTGACATTTTGCATCCGCAGTAGTTTTTTGCAAACGAGCACATTTTTTCTCACCTTCGAATAAATTGCAATGCATCAACGTCTGGCAGCACGTGTGCAGCAAGCCGACCAGGTGCCCCGAAGCCCACAAGCCCAGAAGCCGTAGCGGCAGGAGTACTAAAGGTCGTGGTGATTGTCGTGGTCGTGGTCGCGGTCGCGGTCGTGGTCGTGGTCGTGGTCGTGGTCGTGGTCGTGGTCGTGGTCGTGGTCGTGGTCGTGGTCGTGGTCGTGGTCGTGGTCGTGGTCGTGGTCGTGGTCGTGGTCGTGGTCGTGGTCGTGGTCGTGGTCGTGGTCGTCGTCGCGTCGTGGTCGTCGTCGTCGTCGGTCGTGGTCGTGGTCGCCGTCGCCGTCGCGTCGTGCCGTGGTCGTCGTCATCCGTCGTAGTCGCAGTCGTCGTAGTGCCAGCAGGTGACGGCATTGCCGCTTGTCGAGCTTCTTCATGCCGCGTTCGAGGGTCGACCTTGTCATGGGGCCGCCTACAACGTTGCTCCGAGCCGCGGCTCCCCAGAGAAGGACTTTGAGGCCAGGGGGCTGGGGTGTGGAATTTGGGTTTGGGTGGTTTCGTGACCTTTGACATTTTGTGCGGTGCCTTTTCCGACGTCTTTCCGTCCTTCATTCGGGAAACGCAGGGAGTAGAAACACATAGCGGAAAGACCAGCTGGCGTAACAAGTAACAGAAGCAATGCCCCCAAAAACGTAGCAGAAGCTGGCGGAAGCTCCTGGGACCCTGGGAACCTTGACGGAAAGCAACCTAGACCCGTCACAGTGACCCAAACCAAGAGGAGGCGACATAGAAACTAACCCGGGGATCCATTGCAGGAGTGCTTCTGCGAGAGTTCAGGTTTTTTTTTTGGGGGGGGGTTTCGGCTTTGGGATTCCGGGCGCGGTCTTCTTCAGAGCTTAGTGGCTTAGTGTTCAGGGTTTTTGGTTTTAGGCTTTAGGCTTCAGGGTTTGGGTGAGGGGTTTGGGCTTCAGGGACTGGCTGTGTCCGTGACGACCTCTGAGCCTCTGGGTTGGTTGCCGTTACAGGTTTGGCTGGTTTCCGTGCGTCTGGCTTCCGCGTTGTGGGACATGGTTTGCGTGGCATTTTCCTGGGTTTCTGCTGTGGTTTCCAGCCTGGTTTCGGCTACATTCTTGTTTTGTTTCCGTTACCATCTCACCCACCCACCCAGGTGTTGCTGAGATTCTTGCAACTTGACACAGAGGCGTATGAAGTGCTAAGGGCCAGACAGGGGGTGAAGTCTCAGGGCGCTGAGGGCCGGGGCTTCGAAGATGGAAGATTGCAGGCGGCCGTGGACAGGACGCACATGGCCTTGCGGCATAGCTGCGTGCACATCGGGCAGGACTCCCGGTGACCGTTGCTTACCTTGGGTGTTGTATCGGACGAAGCGAGAGCGAGGGAGATATTGAAGGTTACACCAGATGCCAGACACAGACTGAGAGATGGATGGACAGAGGAGCAGCGAGACCGAAAGAGAGAACAATCAGCCGGGCACACAGGCAGACAGAGGCAGACGGAGGCCAGAGAGAGCGACACAGGGAGAGAGAGAGAGAGAGAGAGAGCAGAAGAAGGAAGAAGAGAGAGACAGAGAGCGGGTTCGCCCCTCATGCCCTGTAGAAGAAGAAGAAGAAGAAGAAGAAGAAGAAGAAGAAGAAGAAGAAGAAGAAGAAGAGGACAGAGAGCGACAGAGGCTGACATGCAGGCAGAAGAAGAAGAACAAGAAGAATAACAAGAAGAACAAGAAGAAGAACAATAGCAAGAAGAAGAAGAAGAAGAAGAAGAAGAAGAACACGAAGAAGAAGAATAAGAAGAAGAAGAAGAAGAAGAAGGAATGTAAGGGTCGGAGAGGCGCCGTTTTGGTCCGCAACAGGCATGTCTCCAGCTCACCAAGCCGACGCTTTAGTGGACCGTGGCCATGGGGTAAGACTTTAAGAGTGAGTTGCGATGGGCTCCTTACCAGCGTATCTGGTCGCTTCTCGGAACAAGTGGTCTTAAGTGGCCTTAAGTGGCCGAGCCGAGCGACCGATCGCCTCCACTCCTGTGCTCGCAGCGCTCCTCAAGTGTGCCGCCAGCCTTCCAGTGAGTCGGGGGACCGAAGCAAACTCAGAACATGTTGAACACCGCTCGGATGTGTGTTTGCCGCGTCTGAGTGGGATCCACATGTCGCATTGTGAGGTGCCTGGTACAAACTGAGCGGGGACATACCAGGGCACGCAAGACATGCATCTTGGCCCTATGAGCCGATGCCCACCACCTGCTGCATCCCAAGCTGGCCAGGACCTCCTGGCTGGTTTCAAAAGCGAAGCTTATTCGAACAGTGACCTCCGCGAGGCGGGTGAGGACTGCCCTTTGAATGGGGCAGAAGCAGCTATTCATAGAATTCATAAGATGGTCTTGTGTCATCCTGCGTTTATGTTGCATGAAGCCTTTTGCCAGTTTCGGATGGGCCAAGCATTGAAACAGACTCTGAGATTCTAAGTTCTCGTCCAAGTGGTTCGACATCATGTTGAATGGCAGAAGCCTCATGCCAGTTGTTTTGTGTCATGGTGCGATGGGGCCTAGATGCCGGGGCGTGTGTCAAAAACATGGTCTTCTGCTGTCGGTGCCATTAGCCCAGAGGACTTTGAGCTGATAGACTTCAACCAACGGATCTGGAACGAGTACAAGGACCTAGGATGGTAATTCTATGGTTCTGACTTTATCTTGCACATCTTTTGCTCAGGACTAGCCGGTTATTTTCAGGAAAATCGCTGGACACTCAGGGCACAGAAAGGTCCTTCAACTTGTTCAACTATCAGCTTGAACGTAGAGAGTCAGGACAGAATGAAGCTTGCAACGAGAGGGCCTGCACATTGTAGGGTCTGGAGCCTAGGGCTCCATCTGAAATGGGCGACAGTGACAAACAGGAAGACTAAGATGGGGCACAAATCTGAGGACAGGCCGCTGCAAAGGTGGAGTGTTGACATCCCGGCCCTAGATGCCCTAGACTTGTGGCGCCCCTTAGCAGCCTATGGCTAGAAAGCCAATAAGTAGTGAAAGGGGCCCCTTAACCCTAGATAAAGCTCGATGGAGGAGGCGTTCAACGACCAGCCCCGCGAGAAGCAGTTTGAGATGTCGCGTGCGAGACCCGAAGCGGACCGCTGAGAGAGTGGGTCTTAGGGTCTTAGGGTTTTTGTTTTAGGGTTTTAGGGTTTTTGGGATTTTTGGTTTTAGGGTTTTAGGGGTTTTAGGGGTTTAGGGGTTCAGGGCTTAGGGTTCCAGCGTGGTTCACAAGCAAACAGTTTGGCAGAAGTGTCCTGAAGGGTGCCGTTCCCTCTTCCGCCAGAACCACCTTTTCCATGCTTATCATTACTATAATGAATATGGTCATTATTGTTATTATTATTATTACTATTATTATTATTATTACTACTATTATTATTATTATTATTATTATTATTAATAGTATGATCTTTGGTAGTATTATTATTGCTGTTGTTGTTCTTGCTATGGCTACAACTATGTTGGGAAAGTTCATGAGTTGATGCTGGAGTGTTCCTTGGTGTCCGGGTCTGGACTTTTGCGGTTTTCAATTCTTGGGGGGATACATGTCCGATTGTTGGCTCACATTTCATCTTAGAGTGTCGCTGACTTGCTCCTCTCTCTATCCCCCTCCCTCCCCTCCCTCCCTCCCTCCCGCCCTCCCGCCTTTCCCCCTTCTCCTTCTCCCTTCCCCTTCCCCCCCGTCATTTTGCAATCTGACCTCCAGTGCGTGACTGTGACTGTGTAACACGACTGTGAAAACGCCCTATCTGCCACTCAACCCTAAAGCGAGAACTCAACATGGGGCCTTGCCCGACCGACCCATTACCAGGACTGGCAAAAGTATCTGTCGAGCTTGCTTGCAGAGAAGGCCGCTTCTGGAGGGTCTTTTGATGGGCTGCAGGAGGTCTGGTGCTAAGCGTCGGTGTGGTGTTTCCCTAGAAAGATAAAGTGTCGGCATGCGCCTTGGATGTGTGGCATGCCAATCTCAGACACTGGCGGCACCTGCAAAAAAAATTGAAGGGGAGCAGTGCCACACAGACGAAAGACTGCACCCCCCTAGGTCCACAGTGCTCATGTCAGGCTGGCGTTCCCGGCTTGGACCTGATTGCCCTTGCGGACGGGAACAGCGTCCTTCTCGAGGTTCCACGAGTCCTGCTCACTTGGAGTTTCAGGGGAGCAGCACCTGTATGAATTGTTGTTGTAGCTGAGGGAGTGACGGGTAATTATTCCATCTTTGGGCTACAGCTGCAGCTGCTAGGAGGGAAGCAACTTTCAGGAGGTGAGGGCCCGGCGACAGGCATGTGTCCGGATGTCTTGAAAGCGATTGTTCGAGTACCAGAGGCCTTCTCCCGAGGATCGAAGAACGGCAACCGTTTCGAGGATGGCGACTGACACGCCACACCGAGAGCCCCAGCACATCGGAGTTGCGAGGGTGCAAAAGACTCGATGATGACGACGATGCGACGCGCACAGCCATTGGGGTTTCCACGAAATTTGCGCGTCCAACGCGACGACCGTTTGGAGGACAGCGACAAGGACAAGGACGAGATGCACCTACCGCGAGGGTTACTGCTATTTGACGTCAAGCAGCGTTTTGGAGGACTAAAAACACGTTAGGAGCTCAAACTCACGTGACCATGCGTGTCCAGAACGTGGCGCTCCTCCCGCTGGTCTGGCTTCCGACGTTCTGAACTTAAAGACTTTAACATCGCCAATTGCCTTTGAATGTCAACATCAGCAAGTATCAGCAAACGCAGTCCGTGGAAAGCCATTGAGAATCTTTTGGAACGTTTTGGATCCTTTTGTCTCTCCATGGGCTGGCTTATGGATTCTCGGTCTCTGGGAAGAGACTTCTGTGGGCATGACGAAATTCTGAAGGACTTCACGGGGCCGCCTGTCGAGAGGACGGATCACATCTCCGTCAAGGCGCGCCTGTTGCTCACGTTCGCGAACAGTCAAATCACTGGGCCTGTTTCTCTACGAGTCTGCGTGGCAAAATGCTGTGAGGAGCTCCTGTCGCCTTCATAAGCCCTGCAAAAGCCCTCTATAAACAACCCTAAACCACCCTAAACCCTTAACCCTAAGCCCTAAACCCTAATCCCTAAACCCTAAAACCGCGATGCCCCACCCAAAGTGCCAGGGCCGTAAGCTGGCAGATTTGGCAGGCTTGGCCGATGAACCATTTGGTTTTCGACTTCAACAAGCACCAACTGGTGGCCCCTCATCTTTTGAGCCAAGTCCGTGGTTTCGGTTTCGGGCCGGAAGCACTCAGGAAGCACGCCTCACTCCGCTAGACTCAAGGCCTTAAATTTCCTGAGCTATGCTAAGCCTGCTAAGCCTGCTAAGCCTGCTAAGCCTCTAGCCTTGCAGGCACAGTTGGGCTGAGACAAGTAAGCCCCAGAGTCAAGCCCCTTGTTTGCAATGTCGTTAGTTCAGAGATCTGAGGTTCGGGCTGCCCAGGCGACGCCACCCAATGCGTTTTACGACTCAGAGGTGGGGCCTGTCAGCACTAGAGTCTACAGCGTGCTCTCAGACACCCGACAGTTTACAATGCCCGGTATAATTGGGGTGGTGTATGACGGCAGGCTTTGTGGCTGGAGCTTTTGCAGCAATGGCGATCGGCCGGCCAGTCTGAAGCTTCGAGGCGATTTTGAGGCTGGCCAGTTTTATGTGAATGTGGTCATATCAACTGCGGACCGTGCCCTTCAGTTCTGTGGACTTGGAGATTTCTTTATTTCTCGAGTACGTAACTCATCGCAAACGTACTAGTGCTTCCAAAGCTCCAAGAATTGAGTCTTGATGGAGGACATTCGGTACAGTGGCTGAGGCCAGAACACAAGTGCGATGAAGTGCGTACGTACCTTCTCGAGACGAGCCGAGGATTGCGCATTCACCCTCCCCATACGATGCGAGCAATCGGGCATACTCGCCGACATGACATTGATCAAGGACGGTGCAGGGTATACGTTACAGGATCGATGATGACTTCTGGGACCACCTGGGTCTGTGGTCAGTCGATAATTTCAAGACGTCTAGTTGTGCAAAGCGCCGATAGGGGCAGGGAGCGTAGAGCCGCCAGAGAGATGGCCTTCCATGCTGCCATGCTCTCATTCATGTTCTGCTTCTTTTGAGTTCCTTCGGTTCCGGCGCTGCTGCCTTGCACTTCTTGACGGACTAAGGGTCAGCGAATGCCCTCTGTATCCCGACTGCGCTCCTGAACCCAGCTTCACTACTATTTGCTTAAGAACCCCCCCCCCTCCCCCCAAAAAAAGTTAAAAAATAGAAATAATAAAAATGATCCCTATATTACCCTTGGGGTTCTTAAGCAATTAGTAGTTTCAGGACACAGCTACCACTCTGGCCGTCATCCTTGGGCCAGAGGTCGCTGGAACCAGACCTCGCTTTCGGATGTTCAGGTTTGGTGAGCCCGCAAACGGCCTCCCAAAAAGAACTTCATGGCATGTCTTAATCTTTATGTAATCGCGGTGGCGGTGGAAGGCTGTGTATTTTTCCGAAAAGCTGCTTTCCGAACATTGGTTTCATGGAGGCTTGCAGCAGGGAGTTTGGGATAGGGACCGCAGGTCGGACATTGGCTTGGTTTGCCTGGGCGCAGAAACCTCCGACACAGCCTTAGCTTGCGGAGTCAGGTTCGGGACATCGTCTTCGACGCCGATCGGCAGGCCCACTTATGGCGAGGTGCCCACATCTTGCCCTCTGTCTCTGATTTTACTGGGCAAGCTTGGAGTTTGGAAGGCTGTGCGAAGGACTCCAGGATTCAGGGAACACCGGGAGCACCCTTCCGTTTCTTGATGTGGCAGAGGGCTGTATAAGGACGACCACTTGAAAGACCAACTCAGGGCCTAAATTCGGTCGGGGGGGGCGGAGGCCTGGTTTACCCCATGGCCCATGGCCCCTACGTTACACCTGACGGTAGTCACCTGGACCTCCACAAACAAGTCCATGATTTAAAGTCAACCCGTCTCCCGACTCCCTTTACCCCCAGCAGACCTTGACCCTTAGACCCCACAGTCTTCAGAAGTTTTTCCGAACTGCCCATGAAGAAGCCAAGGCCTCGAGCTTCTTTGGAGGTCATCGATGGCAGGTCAGCAGTTTTCAGGGTGCCGGTTTGGGCTTCAGGAATGAAAGTGGTTTGGGCGGGCAGACGCTGGAAGGATACGTGCGGCGGGCAAACTAAATTTCCAATTGGAGAAAGTTATGGGGAATTTCTACATGGAGCCCTGAGAGCGCAAGAGCCCGCAGGCTGGATGGAGTTGACCTGAAAGCATCCTAAGCCTAAGCTTATCCCTCACGCGTTGAATGTTGGGAGCGTGGAAGGCTCTTGGTTTGAACGCAGCTTATAATTAACCGGCACCACCTAAACTGTCTTCTGCGGTTTGGATGGGTCGCTCGGGCCATGCACGTCATGCGATCCGGACCTACAGGGTAGTAAGTGTTTGGACTTGGTGCATTTTGCAATTCAGCACGCTGCGGTCATGTCTCCTCTTACAGCGCGGAAAACTTAGCCATGTAACTGGTGAGGCTGCAGTTTCTGGACAGATACGGCATCATGAACTGTTACGAGATCTGGATCGCCGCGTATGAGGCGAGGTGTGGGTGAGAATTGTGGGCACATGGTGCCCCCCCAACGAGTCCTGAAACCAAAGCTAGAACTTGACATGCTGAGGCAAGGGATGCTTAGGACAGGTTGCGGTTCCCGTAGTGAAACTCATGAGAGTTGCAATCTGTTTCAAGATGTATCCGGTCCCGGACTTTGTTTGAAAGGCCACTTAAAGGTTCAGTACCTCTAGACAGTCGAGGAAATCACCATTCCGCATCGATGACTAGCCCCGGATCAGCTTCGTGGGGAACCATGGGGGTATCAAACTCTGAGGCAGAGCTCGAAAGTTTCTTGGCTTCTCCGGGACATGCCTTCGAGCGCTATGAGGCCGCGTTCCCAGTAGAGTGTGCCACTTCTTTGGTTCAACGTGTCAGCTCTCCCGAGTATCGTGCTCCCTCCTTCTCGCGCTCCCCCTCCCTGTTGGTTCCCCCTTGTTCAGGCCCGGCCTCCCTGTTAGAACACCCAGATCTCGTTTCGTGCTTCACTGCGAAAGGCGCGATGTCGGATCGCATTTTGATGGTGCCGGGGGGGCGTGGCGAGGGGAGGGACAAAGGAGGGAGCGCGGTTACCCCCCAAACAATTTTGGGGGTTTTCGGGGATTTTGAATAATGGCGGCTAGGGGTCGAGGGTTGAGGGGAAGCCTTGAAGCTTGGGGGTCAAAGCTTTCCAGGCTTTGTAGCTCCCTGGCCAGGGGAGCTGCGGATCAATGCGGGTAACCGAAACCATTTACTAGAAGCGAATCATGGCAGCTCGTGGGCTGCTCCCTTGGAAAATTGATTGGGGGCCTGTTTCGTAGTGAAATTTTGAAAGGAAATCAAATAGAGCCGGACACCAGAAAATTTCGGAATTTCTTATTCAAAATCATTTTCTGGTTTTTGGTTCCCGGGCCCCCCGCCCTTCATCCCCGGCCCGCACACTTCGCATAATTGAGGACCACCCTCATCAATGGGGGGTCCCCTATAAGATTTCCGGAAAAACGCTTGATAGTGCCCCTTGACATTAAAAACAAGTGCAACATCAAAGGCTTTAAAACTCCAGGCCTTCAGGAAGGCTAGACAGCTTGCTTAAAGGCCAGTAGCTTCAGCCCACGTTTTGCTTTGGGTGCTAGGGAGTGGGGCATGGCTAGAAAATGGACATGGTCATTGCTAACTTAAAGATGGCCTTGGCAGGTTTCCCTCACAGAGCTCGCACGACCAGGGACTGCTTTCCACCACGCTGGCGAGCCTCGGTTTGGGACATTTGGAAACGGATCTTGAGGGGACTTCTCAACTTGCCCAAACTCCCATCCTTGAAAGGGGGTGCCTGGGAGCCAACCCTAAACGATCCTAAGCCCTCTAGCTTCTGAGGCCTGAAGTGCACATGCCTATAGGCCCGAAGCCCCAAGCCTTTGGAGGGTTTGGACTCAGGAGATGAATGGCATCGACTGGACGTTGCAACATGGTCTTGGAGTTATGGTGTTGAGGGTTGTCGAGGGTTGGCGTTTAACAATGTGTAGCATCTTCAGCTGGGACCTGCCTGCACTGGGTCTGCAGGCTCGGTGACAAGTACTGAAACTTAAGGTCGAGGTTCAGAGTTTCAGGCTTTGGGATTGCAGGTCCTTCAGGCCAGGGATGATTGGGGCATGGCATTTGAGATCTGTACGGATATCTAGGATGAAGTGGGGGCAAGCCCACGCAAGCTTCGGGTTTCGCGTAGAGGGACGTAGCTGGTGGTCTTTTGTTCAACGCCGTGCGCATATAGGCTGCTTTCCAGCGCGAGCATCATGGGGAAGAGCATCACTGCTCCGTGGGTATAGCCGTGTAACCTCCTGTCACCTCGTGTAACCTACCCGAGGGCCCAAAGGACAGGGCACCAGGCACAAGGGCAATGAAGGACAAACCGCAATGTGCATGCTCAGAAACAACTCAGCATGCCCAGGTAGATGCTGTATGCCTCACAACAGCCCTTGGCGTTTGGCACGTTCGCCTTGCCCTCTTGCGCTGCAGTGTGCCGAGGACCGTTCAGGTCGAGCATGCCGGCCTCGCGATCTCCGACCACACCACAACCGTTCTCTGCGCCGTCACGGCTGAGCCGGAAACGGGGGATGTGCAGATTTGGACGGTGTACCATGGCTTGTCCGCCCTCTGATGTCCGCAGTGTAGGGTCTGGGCCAGAGTTTTCAAAGAACGCTCAGACGGTACACAGCCTGTATATGTTTTCTGCCTGCAAAATTGCCCTCGACAAGCGCCGCTGGGCTGGGCTCTGTCAGGGGTGTTTGTTCCCTGCACATTGTACAGAACAGCCTCAGAACAGCGCGATCGATCGCTTTCTTGGACAGAGAAGAGGAAAACCATGTGAAGCGCCATGTGAAGAGCCCAGTTTTCCCAGCCCCCTCAACGAGACCCCGGACCTTAGATAGAAAAGGAACGAGACAAGTGCAACATAAAGCCCCGTGAGCAACACGTGCGGGCCCTGCTTGTGCAGCTGCTCCTCCTTTCAGTTGCACTATTCCGCACATTCCAAGCATGAGGATCGAGCAGCCGACGCCGCGACCACACTCCAGAGGAATGCCAGATGTGTGCGAGGTGCCTTGCCCACATTTTGGGGTCGGTTTGGGGAGCAGATCTGCACCTGCATTGTTGAGCCTGCTCAACTGAGGTGTTTCGGTGCCATCTGATGCGTTTGGTGCCGCACAGCTCCGACTTTTCCAACAAGATCGAGAAGGTGGTCGAGTTTGTCAACGATGTCAGATTTGAAGGTCTGAAAGGGCGCTTGCGCGGTGCGGGAGCCTGGTATCAACAGCCTTCTTGAATAAGAGCACCAGGCACAGCCTTCGGCGGCGTTTGAAGGTGCCGATCAACTGTTGTTTGGCAGCTTTCCAGCTCTGGAACTCTGCAAGGAGAGCTCTGGTTCCCGACAGAGACGGAGATCCTCCATTCCTGCTTGTTTGTCGGCCAAAAACTTCTTATTCGCCATGTCATTCACGAGGAAGGCAATTTCTTAAGCCTGGACAACATAGATGGCGAGGCAGCGCTGGGTGTCTAGGACAGTGCTCTGCCTGACCAGTCCTTCAACAAGGACCAACTCTCGCCGCGGATCGCAGCAACCTGCAATGGCAAATTGAGGCTTGAGTTGGCTTGCGCTGGCGGGAAAACTGCGTCATGATGCATCAACAGATCGAATTTGTTGTCAAGAACCTCTTAAGCAAAATCATTCAGTAGCAGCGATGCCATTATGCCCAGAGGGTGAGTGGCCAAAAGTCGAACCCGAAAAGCGTGCTGTTTTATGAGCCATGCACTGCCTGCACGTACTGTACCTTACAAGGCCGGTTTCTGTGCTGTTCTCGTGCTTCTGTGAGGGCCGCAATGACGTCGCAAGAAGGTCCACCATTGTGTGCCTTAAAACTGACTCTGGGGACGCACCCCCAATTCCCAATGGAGTGATTTTGCCTGACTCCCTCGGCCGCATGGCCATATGACTGAGCCATATGAAAATGCTGAAGATGCACCGCCCCGAACCTTCCCCGAGGTGGTACAGTGCTGTAGCAGTGTAGGAGGCTTTGCAGATTCCCTTTAGAAATGCACCAGGCAGAGCACGACTGTCGGTTCTACAAAGACGCGCGGAAAAACTTGCCGCACGCCCAGCCGCGGGTTTAGTTCTAAGCCAGTTCGAGTGCTGGCTCCATGAGTCTATGAATCGATGACAGTCTATGAGTTGGGATGTGCCCCCTTGTACTAACAGTCCTGAATAGGGATTATCGTATCCCCCCATGTATCATCTCTATAGAGGAGCTGCTAGCGTAAGGAGGAAGATCCCAATCTACGAGCAAAGATGAGTAGAGGTCCCGACGCCTGGATGCGGCCGTGCGTGCGCGCGACGCAGGGTCGGCTTCCGCTTGCCTCGAGGAAGCGCAGAGGCCGTCAGGGCGGGCAACGAGGCAACAGGAAATAAAGAGTTTAGTAGACCGAATCCTTCATGACTCATAGCCTCCAGAATCCGACACGAGGTATTTCAAGCATTGCAAGCCCTTTTGTCTTGATTATGGAGATTCTCGGAGGTGTTCCGCATGATGTGTGTAGGTTGCAGGGATTAAAGCTGCGACTAGGTGGTGGCGGCAGATGTTACAAAGAGCGTTCAAAGCGTGTTGTCACAGTCGACTACAGTGAACCACGGAGGACACGCAGCACTGTATACCAAGACTCACTACATATAGGGTGTGAACTTGTGTGAACATGTTCGAGGCTGTGGGTGGAGCTTGATGTGGTGACGTTCTCGCCGTTCATTCACGAGGACAGGCTTTCGGGATGTCTAGGGCCACTGAAGGCACTTGGGAGCTCTGGGATCAAGGCATGTCTTCTGGGATCACCCAACTCATTCAAAGTTCACCTCAGACTGTCCTGCTTTACACCAGCTGAGGAATGAGAATCAAGGGTCCCATTGGGTCTCCCTGGGCGCTTTCGTGCTCATGCGATCCGAACCCCTGGGCAGTAAGTAAGGGATCGGAAACCCTTTTGCGCAAAACAGCTTCAGACACTGCTTGATTCTAACTATGTCTCTAAGCTTGAACCCTTTAAGGCAGCGAGTTGTGAAGAGCCTTGGGTTAACCCGCCATGCTCCAGACAATGGGAACGTGGGCCTCGTGGGCCTGCAGCTTTGGGGTGCAGTTCCGAGTGGATTTGGGGGTTATGTGCAAAACTGGCTGGACCGTGAACGCACCTCTGAACGCAACATGAACCTTTGAACCTCTGATCCCCCTCAGAGGGGTCCGCAGGCAGCAGGAGAAGGAGACCTGCGACGAGCGGGCCCTAGAACTCGCTTTGTGCCTTAACATAAATGGGCCTGTACTTATGTGCCATACTATCCCTTAAACCCGTGGTCGCTTTTAGATTTTAACTGGACGTGGCGGTGTGCGATTCCGAGCTGAACCCGTAGAAGAATAGGGTTTTTGGTCTGGCGATGAAACGCAGCTGTGCTGCATTAGGATGTCATGACACGAGTAGTTGTTGTGCCGGGTTGGTGTGGAGGGTCAACGAACAGGGCAACTGCTGGCGGCTGAACTTGGAGCGGCCCTACTGACATCTTCTGGGTCTGTGCAAAGATGCCCAGCTGCTGCTCCGCGAGCACTGGAGAATCCTCAGTCCCCACCTGTCAGATGTGCTTCTGCGAGGTGCAGAGCATTGGCTGGAACAGGTGGGCTGCTTTCATCTGCCTGTGCAGGGCGTTGGGCTTCAGAAACTTGAGAAGCTGGTAGTATGTGAGGGTCGGTGCAAGAGCATCGTTGTTGATGCAGCACATTGGAGCCGTATTTTCCGAGCATGAACGCATCACGAAGTACTTGGCCTCACAAAGTCTGCAACCACCCCCTGTAAGGCTTCAAGAAAGCCCCTTTCTGGGCTTCCCGAAATCGGCCGAGGCAAGGGTTTGGTCAGCCAAGACGCGCCCTCAGAGCTCTTCGACGCGCTTCTCCCATTCAAAGGCCTTGCACCTTCCCCATGAACCCCGCCCTGTCTTGACGCTTTCCGTTTGCAAGGATTGATGATGTCGAACTCAATGCGGTCATCGACGCTGCCTCAAAGCAAGGTGTGTTCTGCTCCCGCAGGTACTATATATCTTGAATCCGGCCACCTATGATTCTCAGATGGCACAGCCGAAACGCAAGCACTCAAGGTGAGGGCCTCCCATGTCTCAGCAAGAGCCATCGCAGGCAATCTGTCAGCCGCAGAAGTTTGGTTCAGCATGTTCGGCACGGCCAGGTGCCCGGTTTGTCTATCATGTGCTGCTGTCACAGGAGAGTCAGCCTCTGTGCGTAGTGCACCTGCACATGATGCTCTGCAGGAGAAGGCACACCGCTTCCGGGTCCAGCCCGATGCAAGAAACCCAGTTTGAGCCATACTTGCACCAAACTTGCATCTTTCAAAACTAGCCGCCAAGCCTTGTGCACACATTGCGCAGACAGTACTCTACACATTGTGTACGCTGTATTTTGTTTCAGAAACTGCACAGCATTCCGGCCAAGTGATTGGAACTACAGTTGGCCAGGTGGTGACGCTCACATCAGTGATTCGCGCGGCAGGGGAGCACGGGGATCCAGAAAGGGCCAAAGATTGGTATTGCTGCGGCCTCGGGCTCGCCTCAGGCAACAGTGGTTTCAATTTCTATCAGAGAATTTGCACTTGTTTTGTTGCTTGGCAGTTCATCTCACGCTCCACAGCGCTTTGGCCGCGACTCAGCACCCTCCGCCTCGAAGGCGCTGCACCATACCTGCGCATCCAGCCCAACACAGCCTGCGCCCTTGCGGGTTTCAAGGAGCGCTTGAGTTGCGGCTTTGTTGCTGCGATGCACCCTCAACAAAAAGACAGGCCTTGGCCCCAGCTATGCAAGAAATCGACCAAATCGCACCCTTTGCAATCCTTCTGCCTTATCCAAGACTAGCCTCCATTCCTTAAGACCAAGCTGTCAAGGTGACCCATGCCTGCCTGCTGAATGCCCTGCGGCAGAATGCCTCGGTGCGGGCTCAGCGTACGATGTACTGCTGTAGGTTTAAGATTCCTGCGTCCTTTGCTGTGGGCTTAGGGCTCTGGATATCCTTGAGCTCCCATATGGTGTCAGGGCAGCCTCAGAATACGGACGAGAAGTTTTTCAGGTTCGGGTTCCGGGGCACATGATAGCAGAAGACTGCCGGACTCCATCGCGCCCCGCAATCTGACGGCCTGAGCCCTTGAACATCGCTTTGTTTCTGCCTCAACTCCCACCCTCTAGTGAAAGGCTCTCGGGGCTTCTCGAGCGTTAGGCACCTTCAAATCCCCACAGAGGTGCCACACGGTCAGACATCTTCCCTTCAAGAAAGAAATACCTTAAATACCTCAACCTTCAGCCTCAGTGCCTCAACACTGATCCCCGTAGAACCTAAGAGGGACCCGAGTCGCACAGGCAGTGCAGGAGTGGTTTGACGTCGGCATTCGCGACGAGATCCAGCCAAACGCCACTTTGGCCACTTAAAAGTTAGTCGCTATGCGTATCTTTGGATCCGTGATCTGGGGAGCATCTGTATTCTGTTTAGTTATGCTTGCAACATGTGCATCTCGTGGTGGTTTTCGGTGAACAACAGTCGGTCTGATTGTTCCAAGTGGTAAAGGTCGTTCGTGGAGCTTGTTTTCGCTTTAGCCACTCCCTGACATAGGGTGCAGTGCTAGAATGTGCGAGCCTTTTCCATCCGAGACAGCCGTAACACATCTCACTGAGCAACGACACTGGTGCAAGCGCACTGAAGTAAGCACCCGGCTGGCATCGACAAAAGCTACTGTAGCACGCGCTTGTTTGTGGTTTGAGTCCATGGGTTGGCTCGCCAGAATGGTACCATACTTCAAACCTTCGGATTGGAACGTTGCGAAGCCACGCGAGGCTCACCCCGTGCCCTCCCCGAGCTTCCGCCCCTTGTGTGCGTGTATGTGTCACCGTCCTGAAATATTTACTTGGGGTCTCTGCAAATTTTGGCAACATGCAGAGTGCAGAGGAGCCTGGTCCTGAATCACAAAACAGCTCTCACAAGTTCTCACCAGTTCACTAGTCTCCTGAGGTTGTGACGTACAACACGGCAATTGATGCCATGGTCAGGGCTTCAGACAGGGCAGGGTGCGGAGATGTGAGGTTCTTATACGTGAGAGTTTGTTCGGTTTTTATTGTTTTCTTTGGACGTGTGTGACAGGTGTGGCTTCGCAAAGGCCTATGTTTAGGGAGTGACACATGGACCGCGTCCTTATGCTGTGCTAAACACGACCTCAGGTTTAAGGGTGCCCGTGTGTTCGCTGCATGTACATGCCATGGGCTGAGCCTGGCATGAAAGCTTCTGCAAAAGGCTGCCCCTTCCGGACAGGGCAGCTAATTAAGCCAAGCTACTTGGGCCTCGGGAACGACCTTTGTGGAAATCTGTTAGCACTACCCGTGGGAATTGTCGAATGTCTACGTTGGCCATCGTTGGCCCAGAACACTGTCAGTCCCGATGCTTCGAGGCCCTCGGGTTGGCGCATGTTGGCACACGGTTCCATGTTTTGGGGGCTTTGCTGTTTGTGTGGTGGGTTTTGCCCGGAGTCTTTTAAGGTCCACAACAATTCAAGGTACTATAATATACTACTATACTATACTACAATATGCTATAATATACTATACTATGCCATACCATGCTATAATACTTAGGCAGCCTAGGTTTTCAGGGCGGGAGCACCAAACTCCTCCGGGAGCACTCAGGCTCGCGCCGGCCGCATGGATCTGGCCGAGAGGTTTTTCCAGTAGCTCGGAGAGGACAGCAGATCTCTTCGAGTTTCTTTTTGTTGCTCAGGTTTTAGGGTTCAGAGTTCAGGGTTCAGGGTTTAGGGTTTAGGGTTTAGGGCAGTTGCAAAAAGGGTTTAGGGTAGGGGGCTTTGGAGAGGATGTTCGTGGTATCCGGGCTTTCTTGCTTTAGAGGGTGGTCCAGAAGCCCTTTCGGGGTCTTTACACCCCTAAAGCCTCCAAGTGCAGAAGGTAGGCTGGATTTGAGCCCGGGGTCAACACATAGCAAAGCTTTTTGAAGAGAACCGCAAGCGTGACAGAAGTTCCTGATGGTTGAAACGACGAAATTTGCATATGGATCTCTCTACTTTTGAGCTACTGATGTCTAGTCGAGATCCGTTGAATATGTATGCATGCGTATTTGGTACAGGCCAATCTGCTTAATGTTGGACCCTCTTTAATGTGGGCCCCCCCCCCCCCTCCCCCCTGAACAGTCGAGGCGTGGATTTGGTCCCGATTAAAGGGCCCCGGGGGTTCATATGATTTTAATAGGGAGGAGTTTAGATAGATTAAAAGGGATCCATATGAATTTAAACGGGATGAGCTTATATGAATTTAAAAGGGATCCGCGCGAATCGAAAAGGGATCCGGGATGAGTTTATATGAATTTAAAAGGGATCCATTGGCTTTTTCCAAATTCGGAGCCTCCGGGCCGGGGCCTTGACATAAAAGAGGGTCCCAAATCAGTGCCATTATTCGGGGCCGAGGGGGGCTCCTGGACCACCCCCTTGTCGGATTGAAAGAAACCAATTTTTCAAATGGTTTCTTAAAGGGAATTAATGGTTTCGGGCCGGTTGGGATGGATGAGGCTCGGCCTTTAAAATCACAAGGTCCGGCTTTAAAAACGTAAGGCCCGGCTTTATGCCGGAGCCTCCGGGCCGAAACAAGCCCCAAATCCTAAACAAATAATGCCGGATTTCGGGAACCGTGTGACTTTAAAGAGGGACCCACAAACAGTGGGGGGATCCTGAATAATTTGGCCAAATTGACTTTAAAGGGGCGGCCCATACTAAACAGGGTCCAACATTACTGTTCAGCTCCCCCATCACAAAAGCCGAAGGGGGAAAAGCATGGGGGGAAGGTTCAAAGGGCCTCTTGTGCCTTGCATGGGCTGAGGGCACCAAACTTTCGAGCAGCGGGCCCGACAGAACTTGCCAAGCCACTTCTAGTGAGCTGGACCTTTAGAGGAATGAAGAGACTTGCAACAAAGGCCTTTGAGCACGTTGGCAAGGGACTCAGGTTCCTGAAGGTGTTTTTGTGCGACTATGCGAGTCTGAGTTAGAAGAAGCAGGCAAAGGCCCGGAGAGGGGTGAGCACGACGGCCACATGTCTGTGAGAAAGGTGCCAGTATCGTGGGTTTTGGGTGCAAATCTGATTGTTGTGGGTAGGGTTGTTCAACTTTAGCCGAACTATCCTACGATGACCCTGCTCAAGAACGCAGACGATTTGGCTTCAGCCTTTTGCACAACTTCTTTGCGCACTCCAGCCAGCTGGCACTTGGGTTCAACTCATCCTTGTGCACATGTTGGAACTCCCCACTGCAGCATGCCGAGAGCAACCACAGCCTTATGTCTTACAGCGTCTTACAGCTCGTCATTCCGTCAAGTCCAACACACACCCCACACCCAGCAAGGTGGTGGCCGTGCATCTAGTTCGCGAGACCCTAGTGACCCGAGCTGAATCCAGCACTCAGACGACGGATTAGTTGAAGAGCCATGGATGAGGAGCGCGAGGCTCTGGAGGCCGTATACGACACTGACTTCGAGGTCAGCCATGTGTCAAAAGTTGCGAAGGTGGAGTCCTTTCCTTGACCTCTGGACCGTTTTCTTGGGGTTTCGGGTGCATCAACACATGTAGGTTACGTTGACCAGACAAGGCGAAGTTGATGATTGGGGACTGCATGTTGAGGCCGACGGAAGCACCTGGAGAGTGAAGCTGCCGGAGCTCAATGCTGTTCTGGTGCTCCGCTTGGGAGGCTGGGAGGCTGTTGCCTGTGCACTCAAACACGCTCATCCCGACACCTTGTGCAAGAAATCACTTGGAACCTGCAAAAAGGACCAGGAGGGCAGTCTCATGCTTGACTGCGCAAGCCCATCAGCCCACCCCTCCAAGCGTCCCAAACCTTGCAGAAGCACAGCACCAAGCCTAAGCCAACGTAAGCCCTCCGCACACATCACAACCCCGACCCCTGCACAATCCACACGAGGCGACGAGCCAGCACAGCTTTCTGAAACCCGATGCCGCACCAGGAAGACATCTAAGACATCTAATTCCATGGTTTCGGCTCACTGTGGTCAGGACAGTTCGAACCCCCAAAATAATCCCGAACCCAAAGCCGCATGGTCAGTTCTTTAAGTTCATGTCCCACTTGGGTGGGCAGAAACGGGGTCGTCCTGGATCGTAAGATCAGGAGCCCAAAAACCATACCAGTAGTCTAGAGCATCGACCATGCGCGCGAATACCCCGAAGCCATGTCAAACGACCACGAACAATCAGCCCTACACCCCGTTAGCCCCTGATTCCGAAAGGTACGTCAGAAAAGGGGCGAAAAAAGGGCTGCACGGAAGAACGACTCCAGCAGTGTAAAACGTTCCCATTAAAACATTCTCCAGCAAGGACGAGGCGTACCCCTCAGCCCACAGAAGAGGAAGTTTTTTCCAGGCTTAGAGCCCAGCACTTCCCCAAGAACTGTGGGCGGTTTGCTGATCAGACGTCTTCGCGGCCTGCATTACGCAACCACCCCAAACCCATCGCATGCTCAAGATAAAAGTGAATCTCGCAGGTGGGTACCCGGAGTCCGATCCGCCTTCGCCATCACTGGAGTTCGATCCCTGGCCCAAGGGGGGCGACGCCTTCGCACGGCGTGTGACGCAGGAGGGCTGGCTACAGGGTGGACGCAAGTTGTGGCACTCTTTCTGGGTTCGGGACTGTTGGGGATTTGACATGAAGCTCGTAGGAGGTCGTAGGAGTTACTGTGAACCGGGTACACGCCCCCTTTAGAGCCCAAAAAGCGACTCCCCAAAAGAATCATGTTGTCGACTCGTAGAACCCTCGTAGATTGTCGCAGGACCTGCTGGGCCAGTTTGAGCCGGGTGCCGGCTGCGTGATTCAGTGGGTGCCTGGGCCTGCACGCCTCAATTCAATTCTACGAAGTGCACCCCCGTGATTTCCATGTTAAAGGGCAGTCGCTGAACAGAAGAAAAAAGGGATTCATGCTGTTTTTCATCCACAACTCTCTACCGCCCGAAAGCTCCAATCCCAAATCTCAAGGCCCGAAGCCGAAGCCCTGGAAGCGTCAAGCAACAGGATGCAAGTCGGCTCACCACTCCGAAGCCCCTCCTGCACTTCCCTGAAATCTTATAGGATCAGGTGCCTCAAACGCCTTCCAGGGGGTGAGCCGGACCTACCGTGGCAATGACGGGTAACGGAGAATTAGGGTTTGATTCCGGAGAGGGAGCCTGAGAAACGGCTACCACATCTAAGGAAGGCAGCAGGCGCGCAAATTACCCAATCCTGACACAGGGAGGTAGTGACAAGAAATAACAATACAGGGCATCCTTGTCTTGTAATTGGAATGAGTAGAATTCAAACCCCCTTTATGAGTATCAATTGGAGGCCCTTATTGCAAGGCAGAGTGTAGCAGAGTCGCTCGCAACGCCGCTGATGTGGTAAAGGAGCTCGCTTTCAAAAAAACAGAGTGCAGCAGAGTGTAGCAGAGAGAGCTGCAAGAAAGATAGGCAAGACAAAAGGCAAGCCTTTGATGTTTCCGGGTGGCCTGCGAAATTGGGAAAACACAGTTTGCCGATCAAACAAGCTCAGGACAAGATCTTAACTGGTCCCGTGGTGTAACCAAGTTGCAAAGCTCCCTCCCCCATCCAGGTGGAATACGTGAAGGAAGCCTGGGCCAGCAGTCCACCGGAAGCATCCACCGCACTGGAGGCCTTGCCCAGGGAAAGGGTCTAGCTTAGGGTTTCGTGTCGTGGCAGAGTAGGCGACGCGAGAGTTCAGAAGCCTACTGCAAAAGGGTCCAGGGCTCAATCATATGCTGTGTGGGCGCCTATACGCATTTTGATGTGAACCTGAAGGGCCGTGTAACTGGGCTGAGCAGACGTGAAGCCAGCGACCCGCTGCATGTGCAGAGCAGACCCGTCGATTCGTCGTAGGTGTACGTTCTGGAAAGTCACACGTGGAAAGTCCTAAAGCTAAACCTCAGACGTCCGTCGAAGCTCCAAAACCAGGCCCCAGATCCGAGCCCCTAAGCCCCAAGCCCCTCTGTAATTTGAAAGCCGGGAATCGTAGTGTCTTGTCTCTCTTGTCCCGAAACGGTCACTGCAGTGTGGCCGGTCTGCGTGGCGGGGTGCAAAATCCTCATTTTGGACAGTGCCGGGGCTAGGCGGGTAACAAAAACATCCTCCCGAGGCCAAGGCACCGGCCAGCGAGGTGCCGGAGGAGAAGCCCAGCAGTGTAAAGCTGACGCCGGCGCTCGCCCGAGCCGTAGGCGCCCGAAGGGTGCAGTCCTTGTGAGTGGTGGGCTAGTTGGGATCATCGAGGTCGGGCTTGAGTAGATAATCATAAAGGGCTGTTGTTAGTGGGGTCTCGGAGCCAGCCAGATTGGCGGCCAATGTGAGGCCAGTTGGTGTCTAAAGGGCGGCGCACCTTTCAGGCACCAGCTGCCTCAAATCTGGGCATTGCGCAGGGCGTCCCGCATTGATGTTTACAACGCTCGTGTGAATCTTGTAGTTTGCTCGGTTGCAGGCTGGGAATGAAAGAATTGGTTGATTCGTACGTCCAAGCAGTGATTTTGATGCCAGCAAGCCCGACTTGACTTCACGACACTTATGCCTTTACGCCCTGTGGTGAGTTACTCATGCCGCTGCTGCCTGGCCAAATCTTCAAGTGCCATCGCCTTCTGCAGAGTCCATGGATTAAAGTGCGCGACAGGTACTGCTCTCTTGAACGCCACCCAAGCGAGTTGAAAATGGAAAGGTGCCTTCAAGCTGGGCCGTGGCAGTTGTTCCGGAACACCATCCCGCGACCACCAGTTGATGCTTCAAATGCTGTGCAGGACACCATGGCGCCTGATTCTTGAGCGGTGTTTTGGGCTCCCCTTCTTAAAGTGGATTAAAATGGTTTCGTGCGTCCGTGCATCCACCTTCGTTGGCATGAAAATGATGGAAATGAATTTAACCAGTATAAGAAGAATGCTGAAAGGCAGTTTCTATCGGTCGGCTTGTTTTCGCGCATTTTGTAATTCTATTGCAAGTGCATCTTTAAAACTGTCCTGCGCCAGCTTCAAACTAGCATGGGTGACTGCATGTTGTTGAGGTGCCACTGGCCTCACATTCTGTGAGTTTTCGTTGGGTAAGCATGGACGCGAACGGGGTTGAGCAAATCTGAGCACGGCCAGCGGGGCCCGGCGGCACGGCGGCCCGTCGGCCCAGCTTGAGTGAAAGGCTGTGCGAGACAACAACCCGCACCTTGACGGTGCGATGCCACGCGCTATGTGAATTGAGCTGAGGATGGAGTACTGGAGTGATGTTGAAATTGAACCCAGCACAGCCCCATGCGCCTATCGGACTTATGCCTTCTAGACATCCCCCCAAAATAGTCAGACACCTTGGAGCAGGTGCTTCCTTATCGAGTGCTGGCTTCACCGAGTGGAGCCCAGGGCTGTTCGCCCACAGTGACCGCGGGGTCACCGCAGAGGTTCTCTGGTTTCCCATGCCTCTTTGGGACTTAGGGGGCTTCCGGTTCCAGCTCTGTCAAGACTGTCAAGAATTCTGAGGTCTTGCTCGCCCGAATGAATCACAACTCAGGGTCTATGACAAAATGCGTCAACTTAAGCAGCAAAGGTTCGTGACGATCTCACCATCACCGTGGACGGCGTGGATGCGGAGGATCTCGTGGACTGGGCTGCTATGCAGCTGGCAGCGGAGCCTCAAAGTTTCGGAGCGAGACTCTTGGAGTGGGCGGCTTTGTTCCAAATTAGCAGGTCCATGTGCTATAACAACAATAATGATACTAATAATAGTGATATAATAATCCTTAGTGGAGGCCCAAAAGAGGTTATTGCTAAGAATGCCCACAAAGAACAGCAAGTGGGACTTGGGTCGCATCACCGCTGACAGGCCGCGTCGTAGCCTTGGCAACAAAGGTCTGCGCAGCACAAGCAACACGTGCAGTAGTGGACTTAAGTGGCCTCAGGACGAAGCACAGAAGAATGCACAAGGGAAGTAAGTAGACCGGAGGGTTTAGCCCCCACTCGCTCACATGTTTTGTATCACTGGCCACTTGCAGGGCTCGAGCCATTGCAAGGTCATTCAAGTGTTGGGCTGGGGTTGGTGCTGCTACGAAGGCCTTCTCCCCCATACACAGCCCCCTCCACCCCCCCGACCGAAACCAACCCTGACTCCCCCGAACCCCCCGAAACCCCTAAACCCCTAAAAACCTAAAAACCCATAAACCTATTAAACCTAAAAGCCTAAAAACCTAAAATCTGAACACCTAAAAACCTGAACACCTAAAAAATTAAACCCCTAAAACCCTAAAAACCTAAAAAACCTTAAAACCTTAAAACCTAAAAGCCTAAAAACCTAAACACCTAAACACCTAAAAACCTAACAACCTAAACACCTAAGAACCTAAAAACCTAAAACCTAAAAACCTAAAAGCCAAAAAGCCTAAAACCCTAAACACCTAAAAACCTAAACAACTAAACACCTAAAAACCTAAGAACCTAAAAACCTAAACGCCGAAAAACCTAAAAGCCTAAAAGCCTAAATCCTAAAACCTAAACACCTAAAACCCTAAACACCTAAAATCCTAAGAACCTAAAAACCTAAAAGCCTAAGAACCTAAAAACCGTAAAAGCCTAAAAACCTAAAACCTCAAAACCTAAAAACCTAGAAACCGAAAAACCTCAAAACCTCAAAACCCAAAATCCAAAAGCCTGAACACCTAACCTAAACCTACATAACCAATGGTCATAGAATGGAGATGCGTTCTATAGGCCAAATATGTTACAAAACAGCATACGCAGCCCAAGCGTGTTGCATCTAGGGGCTCATTTTTGTAAGTGATGTTGAGAACAAATGGCCTGTAATGCACTGGCTTTAGAACCTAAAAGATTACGCAACTCTTGTGATTCACATAGTCGGAGCTTCGCGGAGCGTGGATGGTGTCTTTGGGAATGCCAATGGTTGTTTTTTGGCAACAGTACTGTCCAAGACATGTGTTGACCGTGCAGACGAGATACCTGCAGCAGAAGCCACATCGGAGGGAGGGGGCACTATCATACATGCACATGTACACGGAGAGGCATGCCTTTTTGTGTATGTACCTTTTTGCAGGGGTTCCCTGTGCATGTTGGCATCTTTGACACCTTTGTGAGCAAAAACCCTCAGAGGTCACCGCCCAGCGCTCGCCGGAACCGGGCTTCCTGGAGGAGGATGCGGAGGCCGTCGGAGGTCCCGACTTCCTCCCGAGCGCCGATGCTTGGTGGTTGGGCGGTGTCGTTAACTTGTTCATGTGCCATGTAGGCTGCTATAGGCTATTTGGGTTCCTTTTCTGTTCTTGGGGGATCCCGCCCCGAGTTTTTTGAGGGTGGGGTTTCCGTGTGCTGGCGTAGTGAAGTGCTCGACCCGGCCTTGAGTTTGTATCAACTTGGAAGCCGCACCCAACCCAAGCAGTTGCTTGGGAAGCGTTTTGGGGCCATGGGACTCATGCGATGTTTTAATGTTGAAGGCAAAAGAGGGCTGTGGGACCCGAGCTACGGTCGCCGTCAGTGAGCCCAGCCAACATCAGCCAACACTTGAGTCTTGAGTCGCTCAGGAAGAGCTCGGCGTGAAGAAGGAGCGAGAGCTGCTGGTGCTGACCTGGGGGAAAGCTTTGCGAAAGTCAGCGCCGCCGGAAAGTCAGCACAACTTCAATGCTGGCATCCTGAACGGCCGTGGCGGAGGCTGACCTCGGGTGCTTTAGTGCTTCATCTTTGGTGCTGTGTGTCCTCTGGAGTCGATGGTTCTCTGAAGAATATCATCATGAGAGGGAGGGCGATCGAGGTGTAAACGGTACGGTTCTTTTCAGCCCTGCAAGCGCAGAAGAAGAGTTGGCTCCGGCCCTTATTCCCCGTAGTCCGCTGCGAAGAAGAGAAGAGAGAGAAGCGAGACTCATCGAGAGCTGGAGGTCGCGTGATGAGGACACAGGGTGCAAGCAATTATCATCAGATTATCATCCCCTGTATGGCCCAACGACCTGCAAACCCAAGAACCGCATCCTTCGCAAGGGGCGGACCTGAAGTCGATGAACGGACTCTGGGACGAAGTTCAAAGCAATGTGGCCTCTTGCGGCCTCTTCCCGCGATGGATCTCCATGGTCTGCGCAAAGGCTTGCCCATTGAAGGGTCGGGGGGTTGTCGTAAGGCTATTGTGGGGCAACATGGAACCATGCCTTTTGAGTTGACCTTGATGTCAAGAGGTGTCATCACACTGTAAACCGCGGCGGCTAAGTCTGCAGAGTACTTCAATGAGTTTAAGGTAAGGTGTTCCTCCGCACAGTTTGCAGCAACTGGCCCAGGTGGAACATTCAGATCTCAGCTGCATCTCCATCAACTGCACCAAGGGCCGACATCGGTCAGTTGCCGCTGCGGAGATTTTGAGGAAGACCTACTACCCAAACGCGACAGTGAAGCACCTGACAATCTACTAACCGCGGACATTCGAGCCGCTGCGAGCATCAAGCTCAACTGCGAACCCACGAATTGCTGGCATCCCAAGCTGATGGGTTCCGGAGCAAACAAGCCGTTCCTCAGCCCTCCAGAAAGGAATTTGACTCGAAGGCCCGAATGAGTCACGCAGACAGGAGGATGCGCCAGCGATGGAAAAATGCTGCAGGATTGCGGGCTAAGGGTTGTCGGTCATTGTGGCTTGAACGTTTTGGGGTTGGAGTTGAATTAGATGCACGTTTGCAGCATCCTCAAAACTCCAAACCCCGAGGCTTGCACGTAGCCGTTTTGCAGCTGAACGGTTGTCAAGTTGCCAAGAAGAAGAGCTTCTCTCTCCAAGGATCTAGCCAGAAGCTGATAAAAATTGTTGCAAGGCACCACTTTCAGATGGAGGATCGTGTATTGGTTATGACGATGAAGTGGCCTATATGGCCATCTCGGACATGCTTACGACCAAGTTGCTCACTCTTTTTTCCACGGTAGGTGTAGCCGTTGCGCGTTCAAGTTTTTCCCTTGTGAACGTGTGGGAGAACTTGTTCAAAACGTGACTCACGTCATACTTTCCCTTGGCTTCCTGTTGAGCCCAGGCAGCTGTGTGGCAGCCCCAGCTTGGTTTCCTGGGCATGTGCTCGGGGTTGAAAAAGCCGCATAAATTCTGGATGCGCGCCTCATTTCTTGAGCATCCCTCCTGGAGTTTTGTGACTTCGAGGGGGAGTCCCCAAGGCTTCCATCGCATGAGCTGCAGCTTTAAATCGGGGATGTCTTTGCTAGGCCAGGAGCTGCGGCCAGATGCTGCGACCTTCGGAGCCCTCATCAACGGCGCCGCCCAGCCCGGAAGCTTAGGGGGGCCTCAGATTTTTTTTTCCGCAGAAAGCTCAGCATTCTGAGCGCGATCGAGGTCTGTGAGCTCTGTTTGGGCTTCCGTTCACAAGGTCGTTGCCTTTAAGAATCGTGAGCGGCCTTTCTGCGAGGGGTGGTTAATAAGGGGTCTGGTTTCCCACCCCCCCCGTCCCACCCCCGTCCCACCCCCCTTCACTCCCCCCCCCCCTCTCCCCCACAAAACACCTTGGCAGCGCATTAGAGCCCGCGACTGGGCGGCTAGTTCTGACAGCAACCTCGGACCACTTTTCTTTGCAAGTGGGCAGAGACCCTTGATCCTCGGATTCTCTGCGGGTCCTGGAAATCTCTGTGCAAATGTCGGCCTCTCGAAATCTCGAAAGGAAACACAGGGTTTTAAAACGTGGGTCGGTGGAACATCGAATTTTCTTATGGGTCTTATGGCAGTCTGCTGACTACAGACGAGGGGGTTTCGAATATGATCCTTGTGCGATGCCTCAGGCTCAAAGATGCGCGAGCTCCCAGTGGAGTGGGGGTTGAGTGGTGCAGTGAAGTGCTACTGGTGTCTTAGAGTATCCAGGGCAAGGAGGAGGTTTCCGAAATTGGGGGGGGTACCTTATTGGGGTCCTTGTTTTAACGCTACTATTTGGGGGTCTATCTCAGGGGTCCCCTATATTTTCGGAAACCCCAAATCATGGTCACCGTGTGATGAAGGGTCAGGGTCTTGGGCTAGTTGGCATATGTGGATGTGCAGCTGGTTCTGGGTGAGATTCAGATTGGTACATCTTGCGGAGCAATGGACAGGGCATTTACCTTTGGGGGAATCTGTAAGATTTCAGGTGTAGGGATGGGGTGTGTGTGTGTGTGTGTTGATATCTTCACCGTGTGTCGGCAGGGGATGTTACGTAACGTGATGCAACGTGTGCGTCGGCAGGGATGTTATGCGGCATGATGCAGATTCTAAGCCAGAGCAGCCTGAGTCTAGTGAGTAGTTTCTACGGGCTGGAGACGTCCAGGATAACTCGTGCTCTCTCCTATGCTCCGTCATGTCTACGAGTCATCGTGAAAGATTGCGTCGCTTCATGTGCTCAACCGCGCTCTTGCCTAAGTCCCCGATGCATTCCGTGGTCCAGATCGCGTCCCCGTCAAAGTTGAATTGAATCGCTCGGTGTCGCGGCAATGTGGCAGGGACGTGCTTTCCCGCCTCGGGCGGGTCCTCTTCGTGCGTCCGCGAAGATGTGTGTGTGTGTGTGTGTGTGTGTGTGTTGTGGTCTCGCACTGTTTAGGGCGTATGTTGTGCTAGATTTTGTTTCGCTCGATTGCAACCATTCGGAGCTGAACTGGGCCCTGATACGCACCAACCTCGAGGTCGATGGAGCCAAGCTGTGGATGGAGACTGCCTGGCGAGTGCTGGGAATTCTTGTTTGCGTTCATGAGGTGTATATATGTATATATGTATATATGTATATATGTATATATGTATATATGTATATATATATAGATATTATATTCACATGTACGCATATGTGTATGTATGTCTGGATATATATATATACACACGTATATTATATACATATACATATATATGTATATGTATATGTTGCAGTTGGAATGCGGGCAGAGTCGTTGGAGCCATGTGCATGCCGACAGTCTTCTGATGCTCTTGTAACCGCAGAGAGTTTCTTCCTTATGAGAAGTCACAGTTCTAACGCTGCGCGGCTACGCGGTCCGGGTGCTTGTGTGGGTACCATTCATATATAGTGGATCCTCCTAGATCAGCGAACTCCCGGCCTCCCAATTACGCGTTGATGGGGGTGATAGGGGATTCGGGAGCTCTGTCAGACCCTCGAAAGATAAACCATGGTTGGAGGCGAAACTTGGGCAAAGTTTCATTTCAAATCATGTGTCTTGACAGCCTCGTGCCAGGAGGATGGAACTGCTCGGGGCCACAACCTCGTCCAAGCTCCTGTCACACCCCTCCCTGAAGTTTGTGGCCTTCAGAAGCAAAGCTGTTCAAAAATCCCTGAGCTTGCAACGCGACATGCAAGAAATCCAAGCCTAGTCCAAAACAGGGAACCGCAAGCCATGTGTAGTGCACGTAAGTCCTGCGCTGTCCTGAACCCCGAAACCCTAAGCCGCGGAGCCTCTGCCGAGATGCCCGGCAACATCGTGAGCTGGAACGCCCCGCGCTCTGTCTGGCGATTCTGGGACAATTTCCCAGAGAGCCCAATACCCCTTAATGAAGAAGGAGTATAGCTTAAATTTTAAAAGGGATCCTTATTATGATTTAAGGAATACTCCCTATTAACTGTATTGGGCTCTTTGGGTTAGATGCTGTCCGCAACCTGGAAGCCTGCGGAGGGTCAAAACTTGTGATGTGAGCTGGAGGCGCTTCTGAAAGCGTGCCGCGATGATGCGAGCTCGGCAGAGGACGGAGTCATGGGACCCCTTAGCTTTTCAAGGGCTTCAATAAAAGCATATCTAAGCACCAAGTCTACCTCCCGATGTTTTGAGCAATTCTGCCCAAGACCTTGAGCGTCGCAATGTGCAGGATCTGTTCCGGGAGATGGTGACCCTCGGAGTGGTCTACGCTCAGATGATGTCGGTTCTTAGATCTAGAGTCTAGACATGGGCGTAACGGGCCTAAAACCGGGCCTAAAGGGCCTAAACACTGGATCCCAAGAGCCCCTGCAGCCGCCAAGCGTTACACGATGCGGATCCACCTTGTTCTGTTCTGATCCCTAGAATTCCTTGCCCCCTCGAAGGACGAATCCCTCGCAAAGGCTTTAGGCAGCTTGCTTTACATGGAGGTACTCGGCCGTGGCATGCAGCCAGACGGCATCACCATGCCAGCATCTCAGTTGGTTCAGCAAACTGCTGGCGTCAATCATCGTCGAGGCCTCAAAGAGTCAAGCGTCGCACTATAGCGCTGCAAGGCTGTGATCATCCCCTACAGTTCCCCAACATCCACACTCAGGGTCGGAACACGGGGTGTATTGGGCTTGGTGCTCCAGTGATCCAGGGCCCTCAGTACTCAGAGATGCTCAGAGTGCAGGGAAGAGGGATACCCTGAGCTCTAAACCCTCAGAGGGTGGCAAGAAAAAGAACCCTCAGAGTGACACTGTGAGGACGACACTTGTTGGGGTCCTCGGAAAAGCTCGTGCTGGGCTCTCAGAGGGCGAAATACTCTCAGGGTGTCATTGAAAGTGCACAAGCTTCGTTATGACATTCAACCTTGAAATTCCTGGCCCCGCGGCCCCGTCGAGATCTCCATGCGCCAAGGCCAAAGAGTTGTGTGCAGACTTGGGCGTGGACTACGTGCGGCGCCCAGTTGCAGAAAAACTCACAGAAGCTCCGAGGCTCCAAGGTTTTCTTCGGCAGAGTAAGCCAATTCCTGAACCAAAAAGTGTTCTTTCTGGGTGGGCATTGGGGCCGGGGTGTCCTTCAAAGGTAGAATGTGTGTGTGTGTGTGTGTGTGTGTGTGTGTGTGTGTGTGTGTGTGTGTGTCAGATGGTCGGCAAAGCATTAAACCACCCGCCATATGGTTTGCAGTCGCACGTGTTTCATGTGCCTTCGTTTTGTGGCGCCGGAGCTCAAACAAAAAGTGGTGGGATCTCGTGGAATTGTGAACAGGTGGGGCTTTTGCACGCGCGCAGGAATATGGGCGTCACATTACAAGAAATGAGGTCGCGAGGAGCGCAATCGCCCGTACTTGCAATACTTGCGCGTGTTCGGGGCCAAGAGGCAGCCATGTCGAAAAAACATGGAACTTGATGGTTTGCTTAGTTTGCTTCTATTGTTTTACTTGAAGCTGTTGGATTACATGTGCTTGGCTTTTCGCGTCTGGTGTTGCTTTCATAACCAATGCTGGGGGCCTCGGGCGCTAGCCTTTTGTTTGCAGCATTTGGGTCAAGCGTGTCGCGTTCAGGGCCTGAGGTTTGCGCGATTTTGCCGACTTGGGCGTGTAATGTTGAGGGGCTCGGGCTTTCGGTGTAGGGATCAAGCTTAGGGTCTTGACAGTGTGGTGCTTTGGGGCTTGCAGACCTGGGAGGTTGGTCTTGGGAGTCTTGGGTATTGTGCAGTGTTTTGGGTGCCAAGTACAAGGCTGCCCAAGTTCGAGTTATGGACGTGCGGCTGTTGGGTGGATGGAGAAAGGGGGCGTGGGTGATCTGACCATTCACAGGTTTACCCCTCCCCCCCCATCCACAGCCGTGTGTGCCCCAAAAAAAGGTGCAAAGCACGCGACAGTAATCCATGCGGTAGCATGTTGCCACATCCGAATGTTTCAGCTTAAGCCCCAACTTGACCTAGCCCAAAACAGTTAAACCATGAACCCCGTGGCCTGATGGGCCATGTCATGGTTTCATGGTCTCAGTACGGCAGATGTTCGAAAAGGGCATCCCCAAGCCCCACAGCCCCGACTCCAAACGGACGGGGAGTCATGACGTAGATGATCTTGGATGTTTGTCTCGTTAGCTTTGTTGGCTCATCTAAGCATATATATATATACATATATATATTATGTACATGTATGTATGTATATATATATATATATATGTATGACAACATACTTGTACGTTGCCCTCAGGATGGCCTGATTCGATCAACGGTGGTGAATCGCGATGTCAAGCGAGCAGCTCATGGCCAGCTGCCTCGGGCTCGGAGAGCATGTTTATGTGCATCCATGTATGGGGCAATGGGGCCAAGCCAGAATATGTTTAGCCGTTCTTGCCTATTCGAGTTGTAGCTGTTGAGCTTGGAAATTTTTTCTCGACTGGGAGCAAAGGCTACTAGCGTGACTTGCAGGGATTGCAAGTGCATTTACAGATGCTTCAAGGTTGAAGCATCGATGCTTAAAGGTTTGACATTCCTGACCATAGTGACGAGTGCCTGTATCTCCTCTGGCCGGGCCACAACATGGGGGGGGCTCCTTGTGACAGTACCCTTGAACCCGTAATCCCAGAACCGGCTCCCAAGCACAGATTTGCCGCTCCGCAACCTCCAACCATCTCCTCCCCAGCCCGGGTTGTTGCCACCTCCCAATCCCAGCATGTCTCAGAGGTCCGAGCAGTTCCGACGCCTGTCGCGCCTCGCCGAAAGAACCAGCCGAAGCCGAAGCTCTGGACACAGGCCGCCTTCGAAACCGGCGTTGGATGCGAGAATGTGGGATTTGGGGTTTGTTCATTACAATATTATAGGGTTTTCTGGAATAATTGAGAGGTCGCTTGGCTTGTGTTGTGAGTTTTGTTTAAGCGAGGCTGAACTCCAGCACTCTCAGTGCTTTTTGGCCCCGTGCTTTTCAAGACTGCTGGGATGGCGCTTGCTTCCACGCAGGTGCTTTCAGGGGTTTTTAGATCCCCGAGCTGTCATCAGCACCCATGATGAATAGAAGTCCGGGGCAGTGGCCTGATTAGTGTATTCCCGGCTTTGGTCACAAAGATGCAACGATCTTAATAGCTTGCCCTTGGCTGGTCAAAGCGGAAACTTGAGATACCTTTCCGGACAAATCTAGGGGCTCGACCAGCCGACTAGACCCGTCCCTGTCGCTCCCACACTGCCACAGGCAGGCCACCTTGCGTCAAACCACCGATGCTGAGAGGGCTCGAGAAAGAAAGAAACTACTGCTTGGTGCCGGGTTTGCTTATGTAGTACTTCTGCTGGTGTCCACAAACAACTCAGGAATGCAACCTACACATGCGCTTAGCTGCCATCATGCAGGATTCGGTTCAACCCCATGCATTCCAGGAAGCCCTTGAGCCTTGGACCCCAAGTTCCAGATGCTGAGCCTGCTCTCAAGATTGAGCACTGCGTAAAGGTAACAAGAGAAGGTGGGCAAAACAAGTTATTGCCAATTGTGCCAATTTAAACAGGAGCAGAAGCAGAAGTCCCCGAGCCACGAAGCTTTCACTACACCAAGGTTTTCGGAGAGTTGGCTCGGCATGGGTTTGGCAGAGTGGCTGCAGAGGCTTTGAGAACGATCTTGGTGGGGATGTTTCCCCCTTTCTACTAGCAGTCCTTAGTGAGGATAATGACATGGGGGTAGTATAATCCCTACTAAGGACTCAGCCCCCCTCCCACTGCCCTAAACCCCCCTCCCTCTGCGCCCTCGCATTGTGCCCGTGGAACCTGTTCGGCTCTGGCTCCCCTGCTTGGGACGACGTCGGACGGCGTAGCTTGTCAAGCCCCCTGGCTTTACAAGGGTTTAGGGTTGAGGGTTCAGGGTTTAGGGTTTAGGGTTTAGGCGGGTTGGGTTTAGGGTTCAGGGTTCAGGGTTCAGGGTTCAGGGTTCAGGGTTTAGGGTTTAGGGTTTAGGCTTCACAAGTGGCCGCTGCGTGTAGCGAGGACTCGCGCTCAGGATAGTAAGGGAGGGCGATCTCGCCGATGCAACGAGCAGTCAACCAGAGCAGTAGGTCGCTAAACAGGTCGGCATCTTACTTAGGATCTCGGTGCTTCTGAGATTCTGCATGTACTTTTAAAAGCCACGTGAACGACTACTGTAAGTGCTGCTGCTCTGGCCATAGTTCACTTTGGCTTTGTTAGGCAGATGCTGCCACGAACCTTCAAGCAGCGCTCAGTCACATATGTATGGTCAGTGCAGCGGCGCTCGAAGAGTACTCTTCGCGGCCGATGCTCCAGCGTGCCGACTTCGTATGTGTTCCCTTTCACCAGTTCAGCCGCGCACAGTCACCAAATAAATGAATTTTGCAAAAAAAATATATATATATATATATATATATATGGTCACCCCCCCCCCCCCCTCGACAGACCCCGGAAGTATATTTCCGGTCTGTTCAGGAAGGGGGTGGGAGGAAAAGCACCACTCCAAAATTCCTCGAGTTTCCAAAAATCCAAAAATCCAAAAAACCCAACCCAGGGTTCCGCTTTTTGGAAACTCGAGCGGGAGCCTCAAAATCCTAAAACCGAGCAAATTCCTCGAGTTTCCAAAATTCCAAAATTCCAAAAAGTCCACCCCAAGGTTTGGATTTTTGGAAACTCGAGCGGGAGCCTCAAAATCCAAAAATCGAGCAAATTCCTCGAGTTTCCAAAATTCCAAAAATCCAAAAAAATCCACCCCAAGGTTTGGATTTTTGGAAACTCGAGCGGGAGCCTCAACATCCAAAAATCGAGCAAATTCCTCGAGTTTCCAAAATTCCCAACCTTGGGGTGGATTTTTTTGGATTTTTGGAATTTTGGAAACTCGAGGAATTTGCTCGATTTTTGCTTTTTGAGGAAATTCCTCGAGTTTCCAAAATTCCAAAAAAATCCACCCCAAGGTTTGGATTTTTGGAAACTCGAGCAGGAGCCTCAAAATCCAAAAATCGAGCAAATTCCTCGAGTTTCCAAAATTCCCAACCTTGGGGTGGTTTTTTTTAGATTTTTGGAATTTTGGAAACTCGAGGAATTTGCTCGATTTTTGGATTTTGAGGAAATTCCTCGAGTTTCCAAAATTCCAAAATTCCAAAAACTCCAACCCAAGTTTCGGATTTTTGGAAACTCGAGCGGGAGCCTCAAAATCCAAAAATCGAGCAAATTCCTCGAGTTTCCAAAATTCCCAACCTTGGGGTGGATTTTTTTGGATTTTTGGAATTTTGGAAACCCGAGGAATTTGCTCGATTTTTGGATTTTGAGGCTCCCGCTCGAGTTTCCAAAAATCCAAACCTTTGGGGTGGATGTTTGGATGTTTGGATTTTGGATTTTTTTAAACTGGATTTTTGATAAGAGTTTTTCAGGGGTTCTTATATGATTCCTTATTATGTTTTAGGCTGCCTATTAAATTTAATAATACTCCTGTTCACTTTTAACGGGAGTCCTTATTTAATTAATAGGACTCCTAATCATTTTACTAGCATTCTAAGTGATCTTCAATGGCAATGGGATTCCTGTATTTGTTTAATGGGGTTCGTATTTGATTTTAAAGGATGCCTGTTAAAGGACTTTATTTGGTTTAATATTGATTCCTATTCATTTTAATCAAATGCAAAAAAATTGGAATACGATTCTCAGTAATTGTAATAGCATTCTTCTTCCTAGTTAGTTTTAATAAAAGTCTTAGAATTTTAATAAGCTTCATAACAAATTTTATACATATTCCTATTAATTTCAATAGGCTTCTTATTCATTTTCATAAGATGTCTTACAATTTCTAATTGGGTTCCTTTTGCTTTGACAAGCTTCCTATTCATTTAAAAAGGCTTCTGATTAATTGGAATAGGCTTCGTATTCATTTTAACAGGGTTTCTCATTCGTGTTGACAGGATTCCGAATAATGTTCATAGGATTCCTACTAGATTCCACAGTGCTCCGATTATGTTTTTAAATCCTGTTCCCTATTCATTTCAATTGGACTCGAAGTAATGTTCTTGTAACTCTCATTGTTTTATTAGCAATCCTGTTAATTAAATGTTTTAATAGGGTTTATTATAATTCTAACAGTACGACTCTTATTGTTTTAAGTTTTGAAGGGTCCACATTACTTTTTTATAGAATTTTATTGGCTCCTCTTAATCCTTAATAGGATTCATCTTCATGTTACACGGATTCCTGTTACCCTTAAAAAGAATTCATAGATTCTTTTGTAGGGTTCCTATTAATTTTAATAGCATTCCTATGAATTCAAAAGGGTTCCTGTTCATTTGAATGGCCTTCCTATGGTTCCTCTGAATTTAGGACGCCAAGAAATTTTAATAGGAGCTTCTACGTATTTCAACCAGGTTCTTATTAATTGTGCTAGGATTCTTACTAAGTTTTCAAAAAAGACTCGTCTTAATTTCAATAGGGTTCTCATTCATTTTAATGGGGTTCCTATTGATTTAAATAGGATTCCTATTGAACTCATACGAAGCCTATGAATCCTAATAAACTTAATAGGAACCCAAGTAAAACTAAGAGCAATCTTATTAAAATTAATAGCAATCCACGATGTCGAGCAAATTGTTCAGGTCCTTACAGCATGCGTCCTTCTCACATCTGTCTGCATCTTTCATTGCGAACACAAAGCCGTACTAATCGAAAAAAAATGTCCTCTATTGTGTGTTAACGTGTCTGGCTACTGTGTGCAGCTATGCTGTCCGTCGCGCCCTCAGCCTTCTTTTTGCTTCCGGGGTCTGTCGAGGGAGGGGGTGAGCATATATATATATATATATATATGTATACTGGTTCAAGCTTGTGCTTCGATTCCAAGGTTTGGCGGGGCCGTCGCGCCTCTGTGCCGTTTGCCACGGCGGATGGCGGACCGCGGTCGAGTGCGCGAGAGCGTCGAGAGATTGAGGGTTTCGTGTACGGGGCATCTGGTGACAGTGTAGTGCTGTGCTGCAGAAGATTGCGGCTCACTAATGTTTCCCTTCAATGCTGGGAAGAGGAACGAGCTTTTAGCATTCGATTTGGTATGTTCTTCCCAGCAGGTGGGATGCCTCGTCTACAGCAGCAAAAGCTGCGCTGAGAAAGAATGGCCTGAAGCTCGGGAAGCTTGGGCCAGGCCTTTTCAGCGAAAGAGCAGCAGGAGTAAGCTGAGATACAAGGGAACGCATCAACAGTGCCGTCAACAAACGGTTCTTTTAAACACTTCGGAAGTCACGAATGAGCCACATGCATAAAGGCCAGCCGCAGTCACAAACACGAGAGCCACATTCAGGAAACAGCAAACGAGCCTCCAAAAGCCCCGTTTGCACGGTGCAAACGTCAGCATGGAGGCGCTTGCTGAATGTTGCTTTCGCGTTTGGTGAACGTGGCTTTCTAACGTCGAATCTACGAAGGGCTTGGGAAGGTGTCAGGCGGTGATATTCGGTTGGTGATTTCGGCTCTCGTCGTTTCCTGAATGTGGCTTTGGCGTTTGTTGAACCTCGCTTTGCAAACGTTGAATTTAAACACGGTGTTGGGCTATGATGTTCCGATCGTACGGCGAATCACTTCGGGCTTAGTGCTGGAATATTGCTTGTCGGAATGTTCCCCTCCCCGAACCAGCTGAAGAAGAGGAGAGCTAGAGAAAGAAGAGGGCGATGAGAGAAGGGAGAGAGATGTCTCAGAACGTCTCTCAAAGTGACTTCCTTTGTCTTTCTGAGGCGGAAATCCCACGACTCGCACCGCTCCCCGGCTGCACACCTGGCATCTGGGGTCTCCTCGTGTTCTCCTTTTGGTTGTCTCCTTCTTGCTTGTGCACTTGACTTTACCTTTCAGAGATCTTCAGGGTACGGAGGGGGAGGTTTCGGGCAGGTCGGATGGACGTGGTTCTCAAGTCACGAAAGCTAGCTCCTTGGAGCTCGCGAGAGTTGTCGTTTACAAGAATTCTCTCTAGTGTTCAGCTGGGTCAAGAAGCGACTCCGACCCTTAAGTGGTCTGAAAATCAGAGAGATAAAGGGCTGTGGAGGGGGGGGGGGGCCCCCCCCTCCCCCCCCTTATAGGATTGACAAAATCAATCTCAAGGTGTCCCCCCCCCCTCCTTTCAGGGTCGCCTTAATTGATTTCTGGGGAGGGGGGGGGGGGGGGCCCCCCCCCCTTTTGGCCCCCCCACCCGCCCCCCCCTTTTCAGGCTTCCCCCTCCGTCTTGGTCAGGCCCTGTTGTCGAGCTGTAAGGCCCCGGGATGAGCATTCGAATCCGCAGCTTCCGACAGCTCTTGACCGCTGCGTGTCCCATCATGTTTCGTTTTGCTTACACCGATTCGGCAGTCCCGTCCTGCTCGGCTGCGCTGCTGCGCCCACACTTCTCCTGCCTGACTCGAAAAAAGCTTGCTTGTCAGCCGCGTTTCTAGCTTTCGTGGCCCCGATCTCAAGTCACCCGTTTTTTTAACGTTATCGAGAATTCGAGGGGCTATTCGAGTGTCTCGAGGAACCAATGCAGATCAGGCCTCCGCCAGGGCCGAGCCCTATAAGAATCCGTAAGACTCCTAAGTGCCCGTTTGGGCCGAAGGACTGGGAAGAAGCAAAAACAAAGGGGGGCGTGCTCTTACATCGGAAAATTAGCTAGTTGTGTCTGCTTAGAGTGTGTTTTCAGAGTGTACTTCTCAAGCTAGTAACGTGCGGCCCAATGTGTGATGAATGCGCTTCGTTTGACCCCGCCCCCCCTCCTCCCGGCTGGAAAAGACACGCTACTTTTGAAATCGAGAATTCCACAGACTCAGAGACAGCGCCGAGCAATGCCATTGCCCCTTTGTTCAAAGCCGGCAGCAGGTACTCGAGTCCGGCACTGAGTGAGTTCGGAGAGTTGGGTTGGCTTGGCTCGAAGTTTAACCTGAAGTTGGGGTTTAACGGTTTAGATGATTTAGCCGCCCCAAAACCGAAAACAATGTCGAGCTTGGCTTCTTCCAGGCGGTCCGACCAGGTTTCTTCCAGTGGGCCCAGCCTGCGGCGTGCTTTTTCGGCCCCCTCCATTCCCTCAAAGGCGGTCAGAAATCATAAGCTGCCTTCTCACCGCCCGTGCTGAGATACGGCAAGTCAAGCCTGCCACGGACATGTCGGCCCCATCGACAATGAGCCTCAGACTGCAGTTGTCGGTTGGTGAAGTCGTGGGAACCGAATTCGCCCCCCCAAAATATGATGTTCCCAACACGCATCATGGAGCGTTGAAGAGGCTTTTCTTGCACACAAAGGGTGCAAGCAAAATGTAAGCTTGGGGGCTCGTCCATGGTTTCGCAAGCAACGCAGCAAGGAAGATGGACCACTTCCGGACCAACCTCAAGAAGGATTTCTGCACATTTTCTGCGCTTGCCGTCTCAATCGTCTCAACATGAGCTATTTGAGACGCTTGTATTCCCCGATGGTTCGGGCCTTCCCTGGCGCGCATCCGTGTTTTGCGGGCTTTGACAGACTGGACAGAGACCTTATCCATTGGGCCACACGACCTCTTGCAGAAACTGCAGTCAGGGCGGCTCTGCGTCCTGTTTCTTAGTGGCAGAATGCTGAGGGAATGAAGTTATTTTGTCTTCCTGTCTGCAGATGAGCATAGTTTTTGGCCGACTTTATCATTCCAAAGAGTTGACTGCAGATCAGCAGGTCCCTGGCTCAAATCCGGGTGTTCCAAGCAGCTGTTGAACACATAAAAACTTGCTAAGCTATCCTCTGCTTCTCTTGTTCTTCGCCGTTCAACCTTAAGCGGTGCAGGAGCGGCTTCTAGAAGACCGCTACATGGAGATCGATAGGCCGTGTGGATTTGGGGTGGTCAGGGTTTGGTGGAGCTTCGTATTTACAGTATGTAGAGGACCAAGTTTGTGGAAGTGGCCAAGTGATGTGGGGGTTTGATTGCAGGCGTATGACACGCATGATGCATGCAGCTTTGAGTGGCTTTGGGCTCGGTTTTTGCCGCAACGCTTTTGGACGAACACTGCTGCAAAATGGGGGAGGGGAGGGTGGTAAGAAAGCCAAATCAAAATCAATCCAGCTTCAAGAAAGCACGGTTGGGCTCCCAAACCCTGAATAACACATGCACCTCGGCGAACCTCTCGATCTCCTTGCCGTCAGCACAGGCCCCCTTTTGTGAAGAGACTCTGTTTGTATGATGTCATGAGACCCGCTTTGCCCCTGGCCCTGCAACCTCCAGACCTTGATCCGAAACGAACCTTCCCGAGACCATCCGAACAAAGCTGCAATTCAGGGAAAATCGGGTGCTTCTGAAGAAGATGTTCGAGCCCTGGTTTGCGCTCGCGGGTGCAGGGCGCCAACTTCGAGGTTATGCTCTGTGCTCGTGAAATCCCTAGATCGCCTCATAAGGCTTGCCCGTGTTGTGACAAAGGCGAACTTGCCAGCATGTCTTAGCTTTCAGTCCACGGGTTGGCCTCCATAAAGTTGGCCAAGTGCTCCCAAGCCAGCAAAGCCATAACCCCATGAGGCCGCAGGCCGCCCAAGCCTCGAAGACTTGACATTTTTGCCTCAGGTCAGAGGCCATGCGCAAGCCGGCGCCCAAGCCGTGAGCAATTTCCTCTCATTTCGGCTTGCTTGTAGGTCTTGTGTCTATAGGTGTGAGAGGCTTTGGTCCTTGCATGTTGCGTGCTTTATGGTCCCTTGCCCTACTTGGCTGAAGATTTCGAAGTGCCGAAAAGGCCCAACCCTTACGTGGTTGAGAAGAAGGAGGCCGCCCCACCTTCCTTGCCGGGTGCCCAGGATGGTTTTTTTGGACCCGAACCCCTCGCCGGGCTTCCGCGCTGTGTGGTTTCAGGATTTTGGGGCACCTGGTCTTGCATAGCCAGCTGGAACCCGAGAACACTCGATGTTTATTGAACCCCGAAAGCCTCCGCCATGGGCAACGGCGATCGAAATGCCACATGATACCTTTCACGTTCTTGCGGGTTCTTGACCAGGGCTACTGCTGGCGCTTGAGTTGCAGCGTTCCCAGACGATAGGGCTTAGACCTTAGACTTTATGTTGTGTCACTTTCTGACCACCCTAGTTCTTGGCCCGAAACCGACACCCGGACTCCGTGGTGCGAAGCGCTGAACCGTGCTGAACCGCTGACACAAGTCCTGACACGCACACGCACACACCTACACATACACATACACACAAAATAAAATAACAACAAGAAGAAAAGCCGCTCACCAGCCCCCAGGAACAGGTCTGGCCGGAAAATGGAGATGATCAGGAGCACCCTTTTTTTTCTCTAGCTTTTGAATGGAGGTTTCCCTCCTCTCAAACATCTCAAGTTGTTCGCTTGCTCGCTGGGTTTTGGATTGAGTTTAATATGTTTGTAAGCGGAAGGCGAATATGTGGGAGTCAAGCACGTTGGGCTTGGCTCGACTTCAGGGTTGGACGATGTTGGAAGCTTCAGGGCTTTTCGGGGCCAGATCGTGCCCTGAGAGCATGCAGAAAATGCCGTAAACCCCAGCGCCAACGGCTCCTCGCAGCACATGCAGCAGCTTGTGCCAGGATTACCAAAGACAATGCCCGGCTGCTCCGGTCTATCCAGAAGGCAGGGCCCCAGAATCGACAGGAGGAGCACACGATCCGGAAAGCTTTTTGCAACCAAGACACCTAGAAGTAAGCACCCTGAAACCGAACAAACTGACGTCAACCCTCAATCTGCACAATTACAAGGGCGACCCAAATCTGGAAACACACTGTACACATCCCAACAAGCTGATACGATCGAGAGCCCTCTGCCCAATGGCCCAGCTGGGCCCAACGTGGCTCAAGCGATCTCTAGCGGCATGGTGTGCAATTAGAACTCAGCTTAGGTAGGCTTCTTGACACAGCTTTGGGGTTTCATTGCTGTTGTTGACGCGATCGTTTGCGCTGTGTTGACGGCATTTGAAGGCTGCCTCAAATGCAGTCTTGGAGTGCTGTAGAGATTTGTAAAGTGTGAAAAGTTGTGCCTTTAACTGTTAACTCAGTCTTCGGCTTCTAGGGTCTCAGGCCAGTGTATTCGCTGGGCCCTCTTTGCCGCAACAGAAGCACTTCTTAATCTTCCAGGCTTGGGTTTGCATGCCTATCCAGAAGTCGGTGGTTGAGCCATGGCAGCCCTGATGTCGTTGAGCAGGTGGGGGCCAGGTAGGCAGGTGGAAGGAGATCGGCAGCGTCAGGGCGCCAGGGCGCCAGGCTGCTTCATTCAGCTTCATTCAGCTTCTGGGCAAAAGTGGGCTGATACCTCAAGAAGAATAATAAGAATAAGAATACTAATAATAACAATGATGATGATCATATATAATAATTATATAATAATAATAATAATAATAATAATAGTCTGCGATGCTGCGAACAGGGAGCGGGAGCTTCGTCTGGGCATACTGCCCTCGGAGTCGGAGTCCGAGGCGCGCAGACGTTGGTGCCATTGGAATGCCCCCCCCTGTATGAGGGTTTAGGGTTTAGGGTTCAGGGTTTAGGGTTTAGGGTTCAGGGTTCAGGGTTCAGGGTTTAGGGTTATTTGCGGGAATGGGCGCCAGGTTCGACTTTTGTCATTTTCCAGGGCTGGCAGGAAGTGAACAGGTCATAGTGCTCTCCCAAAGCGGCGGTCCGTGGGGCTGCTCCAGGAAGTGGATGGCATGCCAAGCAAGCAGAAGACACGATGGCACCTGGGACTGCTTCATCTGCCGGCTCAACTGCATATCAACTGCCCCAATGAATGTCCACATGATCTTCAGTCATCGAGTCTGCTTGAATATGGGACCGTGATTTCACATGAACTGCTTGAACTCAACACCGATAGCTGCGAGCTTGCGCCTGACAAGACATGACGCGTCATAAGCTCTGCACAGAGTCTGAAAGTTATGTCTTCAAGTCGTGCATGGAAGTTAAGGTTTGGGAGTTTACTTCTGGTTGCTTGTTAATTGGATCAATCAAATGCCTAACACGTGGTATCCAAACCCTCCAATGTAGTGGTTGCACCTACGTCCGGCCCCCAACAGCTGCAAATAGCGAGTGCACCGTACGTATCTTGAGCTTCTGAATACCGTACTTTACATGAGTTTTCTGCAAACGAGGCAGTTACAAGCAAGACAACAGTTCGCGAAAGCAAGAGGCCCCCAGAAAAGAAAAAAAAAAAAAACACACACACACACCTGACAGAACAAACATGATCCATTCATGCTCGAGACCAGGGCGTTCGTGGGTTCCGCTCGGTCATGTAGGTTGATGTAGAGCAAGGTCGGCCAGTTGGCATCCTGTACGAATATCATGTATCCTGACAGGCATGTCCCGAAAAGCAAAGCTTGTGCAGCCCTATATTCCTGCCTCTGAAGGTGGTTTGTTTGAGGTTGAAAGAATGCCATGAGCGCGACTGTGCAGGCAACGATTTAGGGTTTTCGAGGAGAATATGCCTCCTCTCTTCTGTCTCACTCTCTCTCTCTCCTCTCCCTCTCCCTCTCCCTCTCCCTCTCCCTCTCCCTCTCCCTCCCTCTCCCTCTCCCTCTCCCTCTCCCTCTCCCTCTCCCTCTCCCTCTCCCTCTCCCTCTCCCTCTCCTCTCCCCTCCCTCTCCCTCTCCCTCTCCCTCTCCCCTCCCTCTCCCTCTCCCTCTCCCTCTCCCTCTCCCTCTCCCTCTCCCTCTCCCTCTCCCTCTCTCCCTCTCCCTCTCCCTCTCCCTCGCTCTCTCTGTTTCTCGCTGTCTCTCGCTTCCTCTCTCTTTCCTTAGCTCTGTGTCAGGATAAGTTCCTTTTGTATAGGTGCAAGGAGAAGAAGGCAAACAACAAAACAAACAGCACACGACCTTCTGAAACACTGCACTCGCCAAGTGAGGAGACTTGCAGCCTTGTTGGCCACGCTGATGACTTTGACGTTGGGGAGCCCTAGGGCTGAAGGTACACTTGGAACTTGGGGACTTCCTTTGAGGGTCTGGCTTGTCGGGGGACGACTTCGCTTGGGTCGGGGCACCAGGTGGATTCAACAGACGAAACAGCTGCAGTTGCGAACTGCAAGCTGGGCCCTCGAGGTTTGTTTGGGATTCCCTGGCATGGGATATGCATTGAACACGTTCAAGACCGATGCAGGACCGCGTTCCTTGCTGCTTTGAATTCTCCGAAGCCCTCCAGCTGAAATAAGAGGGGTGCCGACTCTGGTGATGGCACCTTGTAGAAATTTCGTAAACCTGTGCAAACGGCTATTTGCACAGGGTGAGAACAAGGGATAATCATCAGGTGCGGAGTGTCTCTGCTTGTTGGTGGCTAGAGTTGCACATTGTAGGTTTTGGAAGCCGAGGTCGAAGAGGGCTGCTGTTGAATTCCCCCCCCCCAAAAAAAGAAACACGCAATAGTGGTCCGTGGGCGAGATGTGCAAGCAACATGCTTTGCATTGGTCGAGCTTGGCGTGGCAAGACAACCACACATCCTGCGCTTGCAGAGACCACTGAGGGCACCGACCCAGATTGCGAAGACCATGGAGCTGGACAAGGAACATGATGCAAAGCAGACGAGAGAGGCGGGAGTTCTCTGTGATTGGCCCTTCCACACCCCAAGAACTGTGCAGGAAGAACCCTGGCCAAGGTCGGGGGTACTGGTGTGGCTTGTTGTGGCTACCCCCAAGCAGATTTTGGCAGGTGGCACGGAGAAATGTGTGCTTATTCTTACAGCACGGTAACGCTAGAGTCACATAGAGTCTAGCTCCCAGGGTATCAGTGAATTGCTTCCAAAACACTGGTGGGCCGCGGAAAGTGCCCATAGCTTGCAGTGCGAGCGCTGGCAGGTTGAAAAGGACAGAAGTCCGGTCCACAGGCGTGCACCATCGCTAACGCTGCTGCAGTTCAATCCTCACTGGGAGTGCTTTAAGCCTGTGAACATGGAGACGACGCCTGGCAGCTTCAGAGAGGAACAGCGCTGTAGATGCTACGAGCTCGTTTCTGTGCATGCACGATATTCCAAAACCCGACGACAGCCTTAACTGAAGCCCATGAAGGCCCTCGAACCTGCCAGTTTGCGAGGCAAATCTAGAGTTTGCAAACAAAAACAGCCCCAGAACATAGTAGACGCATGTGGTGCTGTGACCCCCCCCCCCCCCCCCCGCAAAAAAGAAGCCTTATGGGACCCCCCCCCCCTCGACCCCCCTTGTGGTGTGCTCGCGAGATGTGGTGAGGGGAGTTGTTTGCACTTCGCGTGAGGGTTTAGGGTTGGGTTCTGGTTTGCGTGGGAGGGGGTACCAACGTGTATTTCGCAACAGAAGGACCTTGACACCTAGATTCCACCGGTTACCATACTATGATAAGGTTCTTTTTATGAGTGGTTTGCCCAACAATCCTTGTTTAGTTGCACTTTTAAGTAGCTTAAACGTAGCATTCAACAGCTATATACCCTCAGCAAGTTGAGTTTTAGACACTATGAGCATGCGGCTGCGAAGAATGCGGTGCACAGCGGCAAACAAACTAGCAAACAAAAAGCTGTTCGTGTATGGAGCCTATGCTGCACAAGATGGCATGCGTATCTTCTATAGGCTGCAGATAGGAGCTCTTATGTGTTGGAGTCGCCCAGGAAGAAACGTGCATTTGTCATCGTCATGACACTCTGGGATTGGGCACTCCAGGCATATTCTGTCAGCGGGCTCTGCGATGGGCACTCCAGGGTCCAGGGATTCTGCAGATTCCCTGCAAAATTCTTTGGGGGTGCCCAAGGATACTCGGCGGGATGCTCTGGTGCCGGGAACTGATACTTTGCAGACTCTTTGGTTGGTGTGGGCACTCCAGAAAATTCTTTGTGCGATATTTGCTGCTGGGTGGTGCACAGACAAATTAAGATGAATTACGAATAGCAACAATCAAATTAGTTGCTTTAGTAGAAACCATTCGAAAACAATCTTGCAGCTTTGGTATGGTATGAACATATCTTTGCCTGCATGCGCATTTGATGGGAGGGATCTGGTTCAGAGTGCTTCGACACTTAGACAGCAGACGAAACCCTCAATTCTCACAACGGCCGCGCAAGGTGTGGGCGTAACGTATTTGGCTTGGTGACGCGGCTCCTGCAGAATCACAGCACGGACTTTGCCAACATCATCGAGTCACGGCCGTCACTTTCTAGGGCTTTTTTTTGCAGGGCTTTGCACACAGACTTGCAACTGTTGCCCGAAGTCCCGCTGAGCTCTAGCAGGGTGCGCACTGCGGCATCTTCTGTTCAAAGCAGAGGTTAAATCGGGTTGCCGCCCGTGTAGCAAGGCCTGCGGGCATTTTGGCTTCAATTCACGAACTCGCCACAGTCTCGGGGAGGTCGTGGCGCTCTCACCATCTAGATGTGCGCTGCCTGTTCTTTGCAGATCGCTTGCTAGAAATCGTGCTCCCCGCCTTCCCAGAGTTCACATATGTCCACATCAACATCCTTCAGCACTTGCCTATGCGCGTTGTGATTTTGGATTTAGAGGTGCCACCGATTTAAGTATGAGCGTTGAGAGCACGTTCTTTCGATCCAAATAATTCTTGCTCCGACCTCAACTGGTCGTTTGGCAGTGCTCTGCGGTCTTAAGCACGGGTTCTAGCACAAAGTAGGCCTATGTCAGACGTGGGTCTCTAAGCTTGGCTTTCAGAGTCAGTGAGTCCTGTGTCTTGCCTTGTTCGGAGAACGGGCACTTCCGGGTAGATATACAGAAGCTTGTTGATTTCACGAGCGTGTCCGAAATTGAGAGAACATAGAGAGAGGAACCACGCCTTCGAACTCTGAGGATCTAAGGCTGGTGGTTCTTTGGTTGTTTGTACGTCCTTGGGTTTCCCGCAATTGCTGCAGTGAGTGGGCAAAGGCATGCTCAGACGTCCCAATAGCCGAACCGAAGCCTTGCCTGCCTTGAGTGCCTGACATGAGAACATCTCAGAGCCAAGGAGCTCCCGAAGACCTACAGGCAGTGGCATTTGGCATGGTGTAGGGGTCGACTTTGGGGGGGCCAGAGGGTTTGCTCAGGAGACGGGCTGTTGTCCATACAGCGTGTTGCCAGGGTGAAGGGACTCTAGCGCAGACAGATTTTGGAGGTCCGATTGTGGGGGCCGCGGGAGCGGAAAGAAAGAGCCAGACTTCTAGGACTCCGTAGAGCAATCCTGTGAAATCATTTTTGATGCAACCCCACATGGTGCGAGTTGCTGTGGACTCTGTTGGGTCAACTCTTCTGAGCTTGACAAAAAACAAAAGGCACTCCCCGCGAGTCCTCAATTACACTTAACCCATCTTAACCCGAAAAGCACTAAGCTCAGGCCACCAAAAGGCTGGCTAATGGCCTGCCGCAATGGAGGAGGTGGCGACACGGCGTGCGGGGCCCTCGGCATTCGCAGCTCAGAAGTCAGAGTTGTTGGTTCTGCGTTGACGAGAGAAACAGCAAGCAGAAAGCAGCAACCAACAAGCAACAAACACATCAAAGGCAACAAGCAACAAAGATGCGCTGGGGCGAGGTTGGTTTCCAAGGTGGTGGCGAGATGTTCACGTCACGGTCTCCCATCGTGAGGGCGGACCGATGACTTCGGCACAACGGACCAAGATGCACCACACTGGCTTCAGTGGCCATGCTGGGGGGAGGCGGTGCCATCCGAATACGCAGGGACGGAATCGGCTGCATAGCGCTGGGTGAAAGTCACTCGCTGACTCGTTGCCGTCTTGAAGTCGTGGCCGTCTTTGCCATGCAGTCCGGCCCTGCATTTGTGCCATCCCTGGGTAAGAGCAGTGGTGAGCTGTAGGTCTGCGCGAATGGCTTCATCCAGGGCCTTGCAGAAGGTCATGTACGGTGGCTGGGGCGGGCTTTCCACTATGTACTTCTTCAAGCAATGGGGAAGAGCTGCCGTCATCAAAAGGCGACCCGAGAATGCCCTGGAAGATGTGCTTGGAAGTAGTCCAGGCTCCCGGGTAAAACAGACTCGCTCCACCGGTACAACCGGTACCGTAACGGCGCTCTCTCGTCGCATGATGCGCTGTCCACTCGGTCATGCTTCGCCCGGAAGGGCTTCAGCAGAGCCGTCTTCACATCTGAGTATCCGAGAGTAGCAGCCCCCTCTGAGCCAGTGCTCAAGATAGCGGAAGACATCCGCACACTGTGCGGTGTGCAGCAGCTTGGAGTACAGACGGTGTCGACCCGACCTCCCCAGAGGCCAACAGATGAACCCTTCGAACATGTCCATGGCCATGCTGCGAGGGCCTTCCTGGGAATCGTGAAATGTAGGAACGAGGCGATATGGGTAGGCATCGACAAGAGAGGAAGCCAAGTGAAGACCTTCAGCCGAGAAGTTTGTGTGTTGGGACAGTCAGCCACGACAGAAAGCAAAAAGCGGCAAGTGACAAGCTATAAACATCAATATAAAACACTAACACCGAAACTAAAAGCGAAAAGTCTTCCTGAGCGTAGACAAAAAAATCTCAAGCTGAGCGTCAGATCTCGAATGGCTCAGGGGTCTATGTGATGCATATATATATATATATGTATCTGTGTGTGTGCTGCCAGTGTTTTCTGCGCGAAGAGGCCTGCTATGGCGCAGCTTGGAGTGGGAGGTGGTCGCGCCGCAGACGGAGTGCTGGCTTCCCGTCCGCAGCATTGTTCGGCCATGCAAAGGGTTTGGTAAGATGTGCGTGCAGTGCTGTTTATCCCAAGGCCCGACGTGCAGGACGTCGGAATTTCGGACCCAAATTCGCGAAAAGTCACAAGACATCATAAACTTCAAGTCAGGCAATGGCAATGCAAGGCCACTCAGTTTCCCAGCACTGCACAGAAACCACAGCCGCTTGTGCCCACATGCGTCGCGATAGTGGTCGTGCTTCCCTTTCCTGATACCCATCAGGGCACATCGGGTTTGTAGTTGCTATGCAGCACGCAGAGGAAGCTTCCTCAGGACAGCCTCCTCAAAGTCCAAAAGCAAGTCTCGTTCAGCAAATCTGGGTGCAGGAGCCTAGTTATGTCCAGGCATGTTCCCCTAAACCCTAAACCCTAAACCCTAAGCCCTAAGCCCTATAAGCCCTAAACCCTAAACCCTAACATTGTTTCTGTCGGAGATGACCGCAAGGAAGGCGCAGCTCCTTGAAAAGAGATTCTCTGCTGCCTTGAGGTGGGGAAATGGCCGGGCTTGCAACATCATGCAGCTTGTGCAGCACGGTCCAAGCAAAGTCTCCCAAATCCGCGATGTCCATGCGGAATTGGGCTTGACTGCTTGATGTCTTTGAGTTGTTCGAAAGATTTCGGGTTTGAAGATCTTTACTCCATGCCCCAGAGTCCTAGAGATACTCAGGCCATTCAAGCCTCACGCCCATTCCGTTTTGAACCAGAAAGCTCAGGACCTTTCAGCATGCCCGACAAAGCGATTTGAAGGCGGTGTGGTACTGCTCACACGAAGAGACTCTATGGTGAGTAATTATTGCAGCACAGACGGTCGTTGGCCTGCGTTGCAACAATGTGCTAGGGGATCCTGCCCCAAAGGTGCTCAAGGTGTCGGATGCCTGACCCTGAAAGCTACGAAATGCCAGCATAGGCCCAAGGCATCGATGGCGAAGATTCCTGCGCCAAATCCCACACGAGTTCGTCCCCTAGCGGCAATGCATTGATGTTCACCCTAAAATCGAGATACCAGGACGCAAGCATGCAAGGAGTTGCTGAAGGCCTCCTTGCTTTTTTGCAGCCGGCGCAGGTCACCGTTGTCGGTGCGCACTTCCCTCATGGAGCCAACTCAGGTGCTACGGCAGCCTTAAACATAACTTTGAAATGGTCTTCATCAATTGTACTGTAGAGAAGCTTACCTGCTGCCTGGAATCCCTTTCCGATGTAAGCTGTGCGGCCATGGAAGCCAGAAGCCGAGCTCTGCATCAAAGAGGTTTGCCCAAGATGCCATCAGTGTGGCAGTGTGTTGTATGTGCTATTCAGAATTCAACAGAATGGTTAACTGCCCACTCTCGCACCCACTCCCTCAGCGAGGCTTCTACATGGATTTCGTTGGAACGATGCGGTGGAACCTGAAGAAATCCAGAAAGGTCACAGACAAGGCGTTGAAGGGCAGTGGGTGGTCACTTGCTGCACCACTCGGTTCAAAGCAGCCGCTTTTGGTCCAAGGGGCTCTCTTCCGGCATGGCATCCTGCTCGATCTTGCTTCATGCCTTTGCCTGATGCCCTTGATTGCATCTGGTCCTGCAACCTTTGCCGGAGGTCATCGTCCTTGCGGACTCGAATGCGGGCCTTCATCAGAAATCAGACTCTCGGCACATCTGAATTTGAAGGTGCATACCATTCAGCTTGAAAGTCTACGATGTTAGACTAAAGTGACTAAAGTGACTGAAGCTCGAAGTGGCGTGAGGACGTGGGCATTCTCGAAGACCTGGCATCCTTGCCTCCCCACACACATGTGCCGACCCTCTGGTACGACTACAGGACAGCTCCGGGTTTTGCATCAGGGTTATAATCTAAGGGCGAAGAATCGCGTTAAGCCTTGAGCAAGAAATTTCAGGGCCATGACGCCCCCAAGGCGAAAGCTGGGATGGAGTATTCAGGGGCTTTTCGGGGGTCTTGGGCTGGCCTTCTTCGGTTCGGCATTGTAGCCGATCCGAGACGGCTAAAGAGGGTTTTGCAAGCACAGCTTGCCCTGCACTTTCGGGGCATCTGCTATGGTAAGAGGTATAGGGGGGAAGCACTGTGGTGAATGGCTACAAAAGGCGGGTAGATTTCCGAACGCTCTCCAGTGGGCACTCCTGTTGGCCCGTCATCACACGTCGCAAACGTCGCATACTCTGAAGCGGGTTGAGGGGTCGAGGTGTGCCGTTGGATGTCCCCAAACCCCATTGGTCCCAGTGCACTCCAGCATCCTTCGGTTACAGCCCTGGGAAAGTGGTGGGGAAATTCTTGGGCACTTTGTAAGGTTGGCAGGGGCCTCTTTGACCCCTTTTGTGCGAAGGACATGCTGCTACAACATTCACTTCCAGGCCTTCTTCGATCGAGTGGTTGCAAACTTTGGGAAGAAGTTGGAGCCCTGCCTGGGATGTCTCCTTCCTATGTCGGGTTTTCTGTGTTCTCTGTTCCGGGTGAGGGACCGAGCCGGGATGCGAGCTCCATGCTCATTGGCGCCGAAGACATAACTCATTGTACACTGGCATGGGAAATTACGGGACCCTCACTCCGACGACTCACGGGTGAAGCTTTGGGGCAATACGGGACAGGGTCTTTTCTTCGGCCAGGGCACTGGGCCCTGGGTACAGAGGGCCAAGAGCGCGCCAGCGAATTGCAGAAGAGGCTGTGCGTACAGTGCTTATCCGGTACCGTACCTGCCAAGTATGGTTTGCCGTGCTGCGCAGCCTGAATCCAGTCCTTAATGTTGGACCAACACCGCACCTCGCCAGCCATGAGCCCACAGCTTACTGATGCCATCAGCGTGGCTCCCTCAACAAGGGGTAAGAGTAGGGTTCGGCCGGTCCACACTAACAGTCACCACCAGCAGACCCACAAATAAAAGCACCCGGTAAATGCCCAAAAATTGACTGGGATTCCTGCTATTCCTGGTGCTATTCCTGGTGCTATTCCTGGTGCTATTTCTGGTGCTATTTTTTGTGCTATTCCTGGTGCTATTCCTGGTGCTATTTCTGGTGCTATTTTTTGTGCTATTCCTGGTGCTATTTCTGGTGCAATTGTTTGTGCTATTCCTGGTGCTATTTCTGGTGCTATTTTTTGTGCTATTGTTTGTGCTATTTCTGGTGCTGTTTCTGGTGCTATGTGACTACCAGTCACCATCAGCAGACCCACAAACAACAGCACCCGGTAAATGCTAAGCTGCTAAACTTTTGACTGGGATTCCTGGTGCTATTTCTGGTGCTATTGTTTGTGCTATTCCTGGTGCTATATGCCTGGTGCTATTTTTTGTGCTATTGTTTGTGCTATTTCTGGTGCTATTTCTGGTGCTATTTCTGTTGCTATGTGACTAGCAGTCACCACCAGCAGACCCACAAAAAGAAGCACCCGGTAAATGCTAAAATTGACTGGGGTTCCTGGTGCTACTTTTTGGCCTGTGTGTTATAAGGCCACGGCGTTATTTGACTGTTACTGTGGACCGGCCGAACCCAAGGTAAGAGCGTTGTGATTTCAAAGTTTTGCTGCCAAACCCGGCTTCGGGACAGTGAAGAGTTCTCCTGCCTGAGCCAAGGATCTGATACGTGACGATGACGCTCCGTCAGTTCAGATGCAATACTTCAAGTCGTGGTGTCACTAGTCAAAGCTGTGAAGGCCGAAGCAGATGGGGCCAGCCTCAAAGCCAAAGTTGCCATTTGCCGAGCCAAGGAATACCGATCACTCAGTGGAGATTTCACTCATGCACCGCCGCTCGGTGGAACGTTGATAGAAATCCCGCTTTCTTCGGCATGGGCAGCGAGGCTGACAGGGTGTTTGGGGAGTTTTGGCCAATTGTGCGAGTCTGTCACAGGCACGTAAATTAACATTGTTGTTCCGCGGAAATTTGCACGTTGTTCCGCGCTTGCGGCGTGCTTCCTTTAGGGGTTCCACTGATCTGCGCTGCACCCTGAAAAACGAAGTTCTGAACGAATTGAAAATTCTGAAGTCTCATGAATAGGAAAGGCCCACAGCCCAGCAGATTCAATCGGCAATGATTCCGAATGGCCAAAGATCTGCTCGCACAAGCTCTCACATGACTAAGCTCAAGCTCCTAGATATTCCTAGATTCTCTAACAGATCACGACATACAACGGAACCTGTGGACGCACAACAACATCCGCAAATCCAAAGCCGAGAGCAGCCCTTCATCCAAATCCCCACAAAGTGCTCCGCAATTCACAGGCCGTTCGCCCAGATCAACTTCCCCAACAGCGCTGCACCAGGGTCTTTCCACCATCCAGTGCTGGCCCGCCTCAGTCTCTGATATTGCAAGGGGCTCCCAAGCGCCAAGCAAAGAAAGCCCTCACGGGGGGCGTTTCGGGTGGTGTGATATGTGTGATGTTCCCACAATATCCAGCAATGCACTAACCACATCGAAATACTGTACTGCCATCCACTCCTTCTTGGCGTTCCTTGTCAACATTCCGTAAACTACAGGTGCATAGCTCCGCAGAGGAGAAATGAACGGTATCAAGCAGCCATCTCACACAAGGGCACTGAAAAGGGATCTGAAGTTTCGTGGACATCCCAGAATCCTTGGCAGCCCTGCGCGCATCTCCTCAAAGACAGGAGCTCAGTCTTATTGGGCAGAGACTGGCAGCTGAAATCAGCTGTGAGCACTCAGAGATGGGCTTCAAGCAAAGCATGAAGCTCACCTGACCTGTGCAGAGTAGGCGTTTAATGCGAACGCCAACGGGGTGATATGCAGTCTGGCTCGGCGCAAGGGCTGCAAGGGTCTCGAAACTTTCCGAAAGAGTCGAGAGCATGTCCCATTTTCATGTCTTCACAATTCAAATTCTGTCAGGCAGACGGCTCGGTAGCCAAAGATCAACGATTGCTCTCGCTTTGGTACAGAAAGGTGTGAGGACCAGAACTTGGGAACCGGGGGCGGCCTCAGCCGTGCAAGCAAATCCTAAGTTTAGAGCCCTTCGCGCTCGCGCTAAGCTCAAGTTTCGCGAAGAATCCGGCGTGCCTGCCAACAGTTGCAGGTCCTGGGCAGGAAAGATCGAAGGCTCCAGACCTCACGGGCCCAAGTCTCTTCTGCGCGAACTTGCAGGAGAGCTTACATAGGGTTGCGAACCAGGGCTCGTACTCCGCTGCCAACAGCTTCATGGATTGCAACGGCCAGTTCTCACATGGCCCCCAATTGAGACCGAGAGTGTGGTGTAGTGGGGGACGCATTGCCAGGTGCAGCCGGTCTACAGCCACAAGAAGTGGGAGGATCTGCAAGCTTTGAACATAAAATCTTTCAACCCGAATATCCGAACTACAATTCTTGCTTTGACAGGAGTTCTCCGCAGGGACATGGGTTGGCCTGAAAGCTGCCTGCCATGCTGTTGCATAGAAGCGAGCGCTCCTAATGCAGACCTCAGATTTGCAAAGTACTAAGTACATCGGAAAAGTGGACATGAAAAGTATCTTATAGCTCCAGGGGAATAGTGCGTAATGTTGCTGCAGGCAACACTTCCGGCCGCCCCCCTGAACAGAGTAGGGCGCCCTATGCAATAAACTGATCTTGACCTATTCTGAGAAATTGAGGGGGATAACATCCAGGTGATCAACTTTTCTGGAAGGAGTTCATTGTAAACCCGGTGCCCTGAGCTCAATCTATTTGGGGTCAGAAGGGTTTGGGGCTTTCAGACTGGGGTTCTATGCCCCTCGAAGCCGGTTAATGAGGGCTTTAAACAAACAGAGCCCTGAACACTGGACTGCTGTTAAACAACAGCAGAAGTCATGATGAAGTCTCTTCAGGTCATGACTTCAGAGCAGCATCTAGCGAGAAGCTTTTGCATGACTTTCTTGTTTCTGTTTGGTCCAGCATTGCCACAGGAGAATTATCAGAAGAGCGCCGTCCACCTCAAGAATTGCCAGGGCCCTTCCGGCAGTGCTCGGCAAGCATGTCGAATGATGGGTGTAGCTGGCAATGGGAAACAAGGTCTCTGTCATGCCCAGAGCCACGATGTTCAAGATATTTGTTTTGTGACAAAGATGGAGATTGGTGGGATTTGTGGGATTGTTTGAGGTTCAGGAATGTTCAGGACACAGCATGTCCTGTCAGGTTGTGCCTATCCAGTCGTCACCCGGATGTCCAGGGGTCGGAGTGCCCCGAGTGCCCCTCGGCTGAAACCAGCTTTGCCCCAGAGGCCTACAAGCCTAACACTTTATTCACCTAATGAACTCAAAATCTTACCTCCCTGTCACACCTTGAGACCCTAGAAGAAGCTCAAGAACGCAACATGTGATCTATCACTTGACCCCCAGGAAGGAACCCAACACAGCAACCGTGCCATCGTGAGTCTTTCTACGTGACAGGAGCTCTCCTGACAAGGAACCCAACATCCAGTTCACTTATGGATTGAGGTTTCTTCAAAGCGCATCCTTCGTTCTCCAGCTATGTCCGTGTAGCACCTTGGAATCATGAGCCAGGAAACTAGACTGGCGGTTACACGTTCAGAAGTGAGCTGTGCTCGCGCGCCCGTAACATTATATTACAAGTCTACGCCGTCTAAGCGTGAATTAAGATTAAAACGGGCGTCACATGAACGCCACAAATGATCTCCTCTTCGAAAATCCTGTCTCAAAGCCCTATAGAACCTGTCAATCGCAGGCCGCCTGCACTATATAGTGATGTCATGAACAAAGCGTGTGAGTTTATACTTACAAGCGAACTATGAAGCGTACAGCATTCTTCCCGCGGTTTCTTTTTCACGTTCAGCAGAGGGGCAGGGATGTTGGAATCCCCAGGTGATGATGCAAATAGCTCCGGATGGGCTGCGCACCCAGGATTGATGACCATGGTTTGAGAGTTTTTTGCTCGCATCTCTGACATTGCTGACCATGCCTTAATTATGAGTACCCTTCCAGCCAAACTCGATGGGCCAGTCCACCACTCCTGCAAGATTCCTTGAGGTCCAAGGCCTTGGGGCATTCCCAGAAAACTGGCAACCAAACGTATACTTACTTCGTTCTACGAACTGGGACCCATACCCTCTGCGTGTCTTTTGAGTATGTGTGGCAATAGCTGCAATTGAGAACATCTCCTGACCCCAAGGGCCAAACTTAAGCAGAGCGGTTGAGAACGTGCAGCCCTGAAACCAAAGTTTCCCAAGGCGCCCAAGCATAAGCTTTTAAGCTCTAAGGTGTTGCGGGTGAAGCCCTGAAAGCAAAAAAAACGACCCCAGTTCCAGGTCAGATGTGATGTCTGCCAGCGCGCAGTCTCCAACCCGCGGCGGGGCGTCCCCCACTGCGGAGGAGGCATCTAAACCCCTGAACCCTAAACCCTAAACCCAAAGAGTCTGTCTGACGCCGCTCTGGGGACTGGTGGGAACATGATGAAGGATTCTTCGGGGGTCCTTTTCTTCGATCATGGAGCTCTAAAGCCCAAGAGAAAAGCACAAAGCCTCTCCCCTCAAGCTTCCAGAAGATTGTCCATCTGCCAGGAAGATCGCAGGTTCGTGCTCAAGGAAGGCTTGCGCATCGGCACTGCGCTCAGACTCAGACTCTGTAGGGGCGTTTCGAGCATGAGGCCTTTGGAAACTGATTAAGCGAGATTAGAGGATCTTTCAGGCACACTTCGTTGCGCAGCTTCCGCATTTGTGTTCATGTCCACGCGGACTACGGTCAGCCGTAGACGTGACCTGCTTCAGGTGAGACCTACTACTTGCCCTTTGCTCAGAGTACCAGATGCCTTCAGGGGGGTAGGGTTTAGCGCAGTCTCTGGTGGGGTCTGAAACTGGCAGAACGTGAAGCCCAAAAGCTTCAGACGCTGAACCGTTTCAGGGTTTAGTCCCGAAAAGATCCGAATTTTTGGCGTCTCATTAAGCCCTGAGTACTCAAGGCCTGAAGCAAAATCTCGAATTGAGCCCAGAGTTCAAACCCCCCCCCCCCTTCACACAGCCCTATTTGTCGCCCTTCCGAGGCTAGAGATGTCCACGGACGGCCGAACACTGAATGTCTGGAACCCGTTTGAGGGCCTTTAATGGGTAGGCCCCCCCCCCCCCCCCCTGAACAGTCGAGGCGTGGATGGGATCCTGATTTACACGGCCCCGGGGGCTTATATGATTTTAATAGGGAGGAGTTTAAAAGGGGCAGCGATGCCCAGCATCTTTTTTAAAGGCGCGCCGCGTGGATTGTTCTTACGACGCCCGGACTTTGACTTTAAAGAGGATCCCCCAAACAGTCAGGGGATCCTGAGGGTGTGCCGGGTCTAGCGTGTTCAGTTCAAGTTTCGGGTGTCCTTGGATGTTTTCGATTGAGTTTGTCAGGTCTTGCAAGATGTGAGGTTTCTCATGTTTAAGGCTTCATATGAAGGCTTTGGCACGTGAAGTTTGGTGTTGGGCAGGTAGGTGCACGCCATTGCACGCCCTCCGATGAATGACTAGTCCTAGGCCTGAAGCCGACGTGCATGTCGTACGTGCAAGCATTGCCCAGCCCCACAACAGCTCGACGACAAAGCCAACTACATCAGGCCCTGAATGTTAATGTAATCCACTAAGGATCCACGTCCATAAAGAAGTTAATTTCCAGAGGATTGCCCCTCGAGGTGTCAGCCTACGATGGCGAGACCAAGACGTCACTGGAGCTCATTATCAAAGAGAAGGCTGCTGTGTCCCATGGGTGAAGCGAACGCTGCTTTAACAATTGGCGGGCTCGGAACTCCAATAAGAAATTGTGAGTAAGTCCCTTTGGAAAAGACCACTCCCGGCCTGATCATTCCCTCATTCCCCCTTTCCTGAGAAACCATTACTACTGTACCACTACGACTCAGAAACCATGGCGAAGAAACATCGCGACGCAGAATCTGCCCCCCTCTCCACCCTCCCCCATCTCCTTCCCATCTCCTTCCTGCCCGACCGCTCAACCTCTCAAAACTTAGCCCCAAATCGAATCCGCGGCGCAGCTTTTTTTGCCGAATCTGCCCCCGCTGCTTCCGAAACATGATATTCTGAATCAGCGCGCGATGACTTCGTACTAAGGCTTGCTTTCCGAACACGGGACCCGTCGGGTTGAACCTGCCTTCGTGTTTTGGAGGCTTAGGGCAAGAGAGCTTGAGAAGGCTTTGAAGGCCGAAGAAGCTCCAGTCTAGGAGGGTCTTTCACATGCAGAACCCTTGGGATCATGTGAGCCATCGGATACAGTGATAAAATGTAGTCTTCAAGTCTTGGCGTCTGTTGCATGTTGTGGCAAGAATGCCAGGCTGTCACTGTGATCAGAATTGGTATTTGCCGAAAATCGGGAGTACCCTTCTTGGGGGGGTCCTTTATTGTAAGGGAATCCTACTATTTGGGGGGTTTAATCGGGGTCCCTTATTTTCGTAAACCCCCACTTAGCTTCGGCCGACAGGGGGAAAGCCTGCAGGTCCACCGGTCGCTGTACAGGGAGTGCAACGGGGACTATGCACAGATCGCAGCAATGCCAGGATCTCGGCATTGTCCAACTGCTAAGCCAAAAAGCACAGCCCCTGATGAACGCGCCGGTCGAGACGGATCGAAAGAAAGACCTTGAGTGGCAAACTTGCCACAAACTTATAACTTAACTTCCTCCCCTTCCGAAGCTCCCGAGCTGCACCAAGGCTGCGGGTTGAAGGGAACCGCCTGATCCTCGCATCTCCGTTGTCCCAGGGATAGGCAAAAGGGTGACGTGGACGCGAGGGACTTCGGGTGATCGGCTTATAGCTGGGGCCTTTCAGTATTGTTTTCGGGATGACAATCGGAGAAGGTGCATTGGATGCAAAAGCACTTTGGGTGTTTTGCTGAGGGTCGCATATGATGGAGTCCCAACTGGAAAAGGTTTGCATGGTAGCATGGGCTCTCGGGTTTTTGAAATTCTTTGGCCGCATCCAACAATCCCATCCGAATGCTCCAAGGGTGACGCCAGTTTAGGGGTTTCGGTAGCTACAGCTCAAGAACAATCTGAAGGTTGACTGGTCGGAGCATTTGCGAAGAGGTGGCCTCGATCATCTGCGAACCTCCAAGCAGCTCAATCCGAGCCCCCTATGCCATCCAATGCCATCCTATTGATTCGTATGCCCATGCAGGCCGTCGTGTTTCGTTGACAATCAGTGAATGCACGAAATGAGAGTGCAAAGACGCATTGTGGTCAGCACCCAGCTGTACGGCTGTCATCAGATTGAAGAGCATTGAATGGCAGTTGATCCAACCAAGCTTCTGCTTCTCGTCTCTTTACAGTCGCTGCCAACAGTGCACTTGTGTAGGCGACGCCAAGCAGGTAGAATTCAGTCTCAAGCAAAAGTAGTATGCTCTCAAACTGGAGCAGCGGCCGGAACTGCTTGCTTTCCATGGCCACGTCTCCATGTCTCACCAGGCACTGTCTGCATTGTACGCAGAACAAAAAGAGCGGCTGGCGCCAAGCCAGCTAGTTGCGGATGGGGCCTCTCGACCACTCGGCTAAGTGAACTCAGACTGAAATCCGCCATTCACAAGGCCTTTCTCGTTGCTTGTGCCCGTGGCTTTGGAAATTTTTCAAGTGGCCAAAGTGCCTCTTGGATCACCCCCCCAGTGGCACTGGAGGTCAGTGCTCTGGAAGTCTTATAAGGGCATGCGGGCTGTTTCCCCGCGGCTGAAGCAGCTTGGATGGGCACGTTTGTGTCTGGCCAGCATGGTGGTCTGGTTTGTCCTGGCTGGAGAGTCTGGGATGACCTTCCTAGGCGGGAGTGGCTACTAAAGTCTGCCAAATGATGTGCAACACTGTGCTCAAACGATTTTCTGTGGTCATAAGTACAACCTCAGCCACGCAACCACGCAACCACGCAACCACGTAACTCAACAATACACCGACTGCACGACGACCCGCAGCCCCACCCAAATCCCTACCCCACCCCCCACCTCCACCATCACCATGGACATGTCTGTGTTTCTGACAAAGCGCGCGTATCGCATGTGACTACTGTTGCGGTGTTACAAGCATGCTTATGCGGCGCATTAGTTAATTAAGTTCAGGCGGAGATTTTTCTTTCAGAATGTTCAGGCTACGTGCACACTACTTGGCTGGATTTTTGTTCTGGTGGGTTTAGGGATGTCCCTTGGGTGCACTGATAGCATGGACCTTATCATCGTGCGGGCTTTGGTAACATAAACGATGTCATCGTGCTTTCATGGGCGCTTTGGCCAATGGATGGCCTGCAAATGCCCATGTAACCTGCATGTCGGTTTCCCGCGACCTGGCAAGTCCCCAGCAAAAAAGCGTGGCGTTTGCAGAAACAGTGGAATCGGGCTGGTGGTTTCCGCAAGATGGCAAGTCGCGAACACGCAGCTGGCACCGATGTTTTTGTATGTGCACCACGCCGAATACTGCACATACCGACTTTTTCGGCATGTCGATTCTGCGCATCTACAGGATATCGGAGAGGACGAAAACAACAACGACCGAAAGCCAACAACAAACACTGAACCAAAAACTCCGCACAAACCCACACCCACCACAGCAGCAGCAGCAGCAGCAGCAGCAGCAGCAACAACAACAACAACAACAACAGCAACAGCAACAGCAACAGCAACAGCAACAGCAACAGCAACAGCAACAGCAACAGCAACAGCAACAGCAACAGCAACAGCAACAGCAACAACAGCTTTTGTTGGCGTGATGGTTGGGGAAGAGGAGGGCGGGGAGGAATGGGGAGGGCAAATTCCTGGAAAGGGCAAATCGAGGAAGGCTTTTTTCCATGTGTAGAGGAGTACATAAAGGGCTTTGTATTGTAATCCAGGGGAACCCAAGCATGAACTGGAAAGGGGCCCACACACCTTGATCCTCAGCCAAGCTTTGGTGCAGCCAGCACTCAGGGAATTTCTGCAAGTAGTTTCTCATTGCGTTTTGCGACGTGAGTGTGCTGTCTCAACACCCGGCGCGCCGGAAGATGCCTAAAAGTACTGCAGAGCAATCAATCCCAGACCCTGAAGACCACGAGGCCCACTGCGGATCGCCCCGCGGATCGGCTGCCAGACCTCTCCACGGATATTTGCCGGAAGCCGCCAAGAACTGGCGCCTCGACCACTGCGGGTGGTCGGGCGTTCGCAGATCCCGCGCCCAGCCACCTGGCCGCCGCGGGGTAGTGGGCGAGGCTAGCGGGAATCAGGGGACACTTGAAGGGCACGTGTACTTGTAGGACAGGGCAAGACATAAAGGATGGAGCTAACGAGACCTGATTACAAAAGCTTGGTCGTTACGTTACCGTTGCTTTAGTGGGGATCTAGATCCGGAAAATGAGACCGTGAAAAACGCAGGCCCCCACGGCGGCCCCTTCTCAAAAAAGAAAAGGGTAGTGTGGGCTCATCCTCATGCTTCACTTCTGCGTTGACATCCGTTGAAGCTTGAGACCTGCACAGACCTAAAGCAGCTTCACCTTGCCAAGCCTCGCCATACCCAGTGCCCTGCAGCGATAGCCGGGCAACTCGAAACTAGATGCCAAATCCAAAGTATCCAAAACATGCAAGTGGACCCCCAAACCCAAAGGCCATTTATGCAGCATCCCCGTTTGTCGCCGTCTTTGGTGCGGCGTTTGTCTTCCTGGGCCTGCAGTTCTTCAACACAGAGGCAGCTTGGAATACTCAAGCGACTAATCAAGGAAGGACTTGGGCATGTCGATGAATAGGAAAGAAGCTGGAGAAGCACTCTTGTTACGCTAAGGTTGGCAAGTGGCTAGGAAAAGTGAGGGGGGTTGGTTGTGTAGATAGTTGCTAATCGCACTTTTCTCCGAAGAGCTGCGCATGTCGAGTGTCCATGCTGGAGTATCAGTATCAGTGAGTTTCATTTTGCTTTGCAGCACTGTTGGCAAGACTTCCGGAAGGGATGCTCGTAGCATGCTCCCGAAGTGGCAGATGGGCTTTTGCCGCAAAACTGTTGTTGGGTCCTTGTTGTCCGTGTGATTTGCCGACTAGATTCAGAACAGAAAAGTTAGTCAGGAGGGTGCAGCCCCACACAATTAGTTTTAAGATGACCAGTTCCAATTTCACGGCTTCCGGTTTAGAATGGAGTTTGTACTGTTAGGTGGGGGTCTTCCAGTGGAGTTATGGTGTGGGTCTGCAGGTGGTTCTGGGTTCTGGTAGATCTGGACTTGAGCGCTCCTGGGGGGTGAAGGGTCGAAACTTGCCTCGTGTCTTGGGATATGGTTTCGGATCTTCGGACACTGGACAGGCCAATGACGATGCTTTGCGCACCCTCATCCAGAAGTACACCAATATTCAGATCATCGACGTGAGCCCTGATACGGACATCAGCCAGGACTGCAGAACCCCGCTTCTTTCAATGAACAACTTGGGCTCCCCGGTCAACCTGCATACGAGACCAAAATCTGGAGAAGCAGAGGACTTTCGAAGGATCTGTGGCCCCCAAAATGAGACCCTGAGGAGGTGGCTAGCGGCTCGTCTCATAACCTTGTCCTGCGTGGCAAGTCAGACGAAGACATCCATTGGTATGCTCCTTGGCGCAAAGCTGTGGCCACCGTGGCCTCTAAAGGCCTCTATATGCTTCCGCGCGACCACTGTTGTTTGTCACTGGTAAGTCAGGCTGGCTTTCCGGTGGAATGCTAGTGGGTGCTACTCTCCAAGATGTCAGCTCAGATCCGCTCAGCTAATCAGCGTAGTCTATAGGCTGTAAACTTATTGTAGTTGGCCCAGTCCACGGAAGACTGGAAGGTGCAGGGGGACAAACTTCCGCCAGTGCGCTGGTTTCTGCGCCGCTCGCAAGCCTGATTAAGAAGCAATTTGTGTAGTGTCTTTGCACCATGCATCCATCGCTTGCACGATTCTGCTCAAAATGTCGGTTGCCCTTAACCCCAAGTTGCCAAGGCAAGGACACAGTGCTTCGGAGAGTGCTTTTCGGTGGTGGACTTGCGCTGGGGGAATCGTACATGGACGGGGACTGGGACAGCGACGCGGGACTGAATTTGAGGGATCTAGCCAGCGAATGTCGGTTGAACGATCACGCGACAGGGCTGTGGCTGGCAATATCTTTTACAAAGATGAGTTGCTTCTTGTGTGTGGAGGAGTGAGAGAAGGACATGTCTTGTCGTTGGTTTTGAGAATCATGGTTTTTCTTTTGCGATTGCCCAAACGCGGGGCCAATCCATATGGACCTGGACTAGACTTATTGCATGAGGCAGTAGCAAGTCGATGGCGAGGGGTGAGGAAGCATTCTGTCAGGCATAAAAACTATGCACGCGGGATGGTGCAGGTCACGCAGGTCAGGCAGGTATATGCATGAGATTTACCAGCGCCAGCTGGCGTCGCCAGCTGACGTGTGTGTGGTACCCCTGGAATTTCACTCTTGCTTGTCCCTCTCCACGTCCGAGGACCACATAGCAGATTCGTATTAGAAACTAGTAGGCGCATCTGCAGAAGTCAAAACCTTCGAGGGCAACCACACCAAAGGTTGTCTTTGCGACAGTTACTAAAGCAGGGAAGACGGGGAGCGAGATTGTCGATTTCTTGTGCGGGTGATGAAACAGAAGGAACGAATCACGCTGTGTGAATGAGGCGAGTGTTCTTGGCAAGACGTCACTAAGTTAAGCCAACATGCCAGCTGGAAAAGAAAAAGGAACCCGCCTCCTGTGGAATGCACGCAGACCGAGAGATTCAACGTCAGCTGCTTGAATGCCACCGGGCCAAGGCATGTCCCGCCCTTCTTTTCCCTTCCGGTACCAGTGCATGGCCCTAACCTGGAAAGCCGAGTCAGCAAACCTTCTTAAGTCTTTTCGCGTTAAGTTTGTATTCCCAGAGGCTGGATGCTTTTCCATCACCAAGCAGTCTCTCAGTGTTCACAGGAAAATCATTGTTGGGAGGTTGCTGACGGACCCGCCTTCATTCCCAATCTGGCATTGAAGGGTGTTTCCCGAACAGTCTAGGTTCCTATAAGAAACTGCAGCAAAAGTTTCATTCAAGCCAACGCTTCGTCGCAGGTCCGACTTCCGAGCGACACCTGAAACAGTCACTCTCAGTCTCCGCACATGCACTTGTGCGCTTGTTCGCATGTTGCTCCGAGCGTTCGCGTTCAACGGTGTCGGCCCAGGTCGACTGCAAACACCCCGGCATCCATTTTGTGATTGTTTTTTTAAACAAGCATTTTAAGACCACATACTAAACTATATGTGTACATATATATATATATATATATGAGGCAGGGACCTCTACGTATTATGTGAACGCTTTCTCTGGCTATAATAGCAACTCTACTAAAAGGCAATAGTTCCAAGCGACTGACCATGCTTCAGGGGCTTGGTTATGCATGTTAAATGCGTTTTAGGGTTTAGGGTTTATTGTTGAGGGTTTAGGGTGGTTTGGGGTTTGGGGTTGAGGGTTTGGGGCTAACGGGGTTTTTTGGGTGTTGGGATTGCAGGCCTAGAGTGGATTATGGCTGCGGCAAAGGCCGAAACCCTGAACCCTACTTGGAGGTTCCGTGGCAGGTAGAACTGGGGTTATGAGTGGGGTCAGTGAAATGATACTTGGTAATGGCCCTTTCTAAGGCACTTCTAACCCTACTTAACAATACCCGTGAACAAGTGCGAGCCTCGCCCCAGGTCACAACAGACCCATCGCCCAGAAAAAATAGCTTGGATCTGCTGCACGCCCTTCAGATGACCTTGCACAATACTGCTGTCGCCGCCACGGTCAGCATGGCCCCAGGTCACGACGATATTCTGATGTATTTAAAAGACTCATAGAATCTTGTAAATCCAAAACCGTATGAGGAATTGAATATGATTATATTGAATTCAATTGGAAATCTAGAATATTTCATAAATTAATTCAAGAATATCGGTTTTCAATTCATTCTAAATGGCATGGAAATAACCTGATATTTCAAATCAAACATATACGATGTTCTGAGATATTTACACATGTCCAGAATCCAAATATTCCAGAATCATTGGAAATCCAATATTGTTTGAGCAATTGAATTGTTTTTATTGAATTCACATAGGCAATCTGAATATTTCATGAATTTAGGAAATTTTGGTCTTCAATTCTTTGTAATTGTCATTGAAAATCTCATATTTCCATTCAAATATATATACGACATTCTCAGGTATTCAAAATATTCATAAAATCATTATGAAACCAAAATTCTATGAGGATGGGGTGAAGTCTTCCTACAAAAGCGACTACAGCTAACCCTAAACCCAGAGCCCGAAGCAAGCGACGGCTGTGGCCGCGGGCTCTGAGTCTAGGGTTAGGGCTTCGGGCCTAGGGTGAACCGAAATCCGAAATCTAAACCCACCACCACGCGTGCCCAGGCCCCGGGTTTAGATTTCGGGGGCTAGGGCGGTCAGGGAAGGGGTGAAGTCTTCCTACAAAAGCGACTACAGCTAACCCTAAAACCCGGAGCCCGAAGCAAGCGACGGCTGTGGCCGCGGGCTCCGAGTCTAGGGTTAGGGCTTCGGGCCTAGGGTGAACCGAAATCCGAAATCTAAACCCGGCGCCCTTGGTGACCACCATGCGTGCCCAGGCCCCGGGTTTAGATTTCGGGGATTAGGGCGGTCAGGGAGGGGTGAAGTTTTCTTACAAAAGCGACTACAGCTGACCCTAAACCCGGAGGCTTGACCATGATTGACCAAAACCTGAGCTCCGCTCCTCACTCCCGTCAAAGCACACACCAGGATGGCCGAGGCGACCAAGGCCGAAAGGTTGGACGAAGGAGGGGGGGTTCGACGAAGGCCGACGTGAGAGGCCAAGACGAAGACCGGAGGATTCGACAAACGAAGGCCAGCAGGTCAACCAGTTGGTCTGCTGGAGGCTGTGCCCGGTGTTGCCAGCCCCAAGTTCCAAAACTCTCCTGGGCAGGTCTAAGGTCGGACCTTCATTTGGGTGGAACATACTGGAACAAACTCGTCCTGGGCAGGTCTGAGCTCTGGACCCCTTCATATAGGCGGAACATACTCGCGCTCACCGTCTTGCTTACCCGTCTTGCAAAGCGTGACGAAAACATAGTTCGCTGCTTCATCGGCATTAGTCCTGGAGGCCTTGAACCAAAATATTATAGTGTTTCTATTATTGCTTTGATTAGTAATAAGCTTCACCGCAAGTCATACTACTGCGCTTGTCTTGGGAGTAGGCCAGTCGCGTTACAGCGCTCACCTCGACGCAGTTCACTCGCCCAGCCATAAATTCATTTACTCCAACAGCGCAGCAGCAAGAAATAAGCTTGTAAACTTGACACAAGCTGACATACGTCCATGTCTTGTTTTCTGTTCCGCAGGCGCACTCGCTGTGCTTGCCGAGCGAGAAGAATCAAATCATTGCGCTCGTCTACGTTTAGAGCAGACTCCTTGGGTGCGCAGCCGAGTGCTGCGCTCCAGGGTGAACACAGTTCGCTTGCGGCTGCGTGGCTTTGAGGCAGCCGGTCGCTTAAAGTGCCATTGCTTCACTTTGCGTCTTTCCTCTACACGGCATTCCTCGCCTGGAAGAGAAGCTTTTGCAATGCAGTTGTCCTGCTTGCAGGTAGAGCACCAAGCAGACCACGACTGCGGCGTCCAGATGGTCGGGGTGCAGAGTCGCACCAGCAAAAGATTACTGGACAGTTGTCGCAGAGTCGGATCTCGACTTGCTACAGCGTGAGGCAACATTTTTGCCCAGGTCAAGATGTCTAACTTGAGTTTCAGCGTGCTTCTGTGCAGCTGCTGCGTTTGAGCAAACCATGACTTCACCTCAGCATGCAAGGCTTCGTTGGACGAGGTTCCAGACGGCAGCAGAGCGCGGATTCTTCTGCCTCATGTGGGGGCAGGTTGGCACAAGCGTCAAATTGCTAACACAGAACAAGCCTGCTTCCTCATGCTTTTTCACGCGCGCTGCTATCAGATTGCTGAGCTCCAGGCTAACAAGATGTCGCCATCGTAGGTTGTTGAGAAGCCACTCCGCCCGATCGGGATCGGCGGCGCACCAAAGAATCTCGTCGATTCTCTTGTTGGCGCCTGTAACCTTCCTGGACATGTCTTCTGGGAACTCAGCTGCCAGTGCTGCCAGCGCTTCTATGAATTCGTTTCTGGACGTAAAAGGCTTCGCCGAATCTAGTTGTTTCACCACAGCGCTTGCCCTTGCTTTGGGCATAGCGCCGCTTTTGATGTAGTTTCTTTTGGTCTGTTCTGAAACTGACAGCGCACGATCTGCAGAATGACCTGTGTAGAACACGCCCCAATGACCAGCGGTGACATTGTTGTCGTATGCGTTGAACTTGCTCACGATCTTACGCAGAAACACAGCACCGGCAGTTTTCTTGCGCCAGGTGGCGTACCTTATGCATGGATCACATGCTCTTCTGACTTACACCCAGCGAAGAGCTGCGAGCTGTTAGTTGCTAACACAAAATCACACTGTTTCACTGCGACCCAGTGACTCATATACTATTGGAAGATGAATGGGATCCAGACAAAGGCATTTCAAATTCGGCATGATTCGTCGCAGGAGTGTATACAGTTTGAGAGAGGCACTATCTGACGCGACGCATTGAGTCTGATTCAAGCCTTGCAGTGGAAGTCTGTCGGACAGCGCAGCGCAAACAACTTCGGCTTTCTCAGATGAAACCGGAATCATAGCCAGAACAGCACTGCTGCACCCGCGAACAGTCAGGACCTTTCTCAGAGCGCTCTCGTCATCGAAGGGAGCCTCATCTCTTACTGCCTTTGCAGCTCGCCAAGGCGCCTGGCCGAGAACTGGCAGAGTACATTTCATCGTGCCATCTATGGACAGGTACTGAAATTCTCTCTTCTGCAAGAAAAATGTCATGGCATCGTTCTGCAGTGTCCTCAAGGCAGGAGACGAGAATATGTCTTCGATGATGGGCCACCAATCTTTGACGTGACGAGGCATTAGTGAAGCCAGCTCACAGCCTGCTGCCATCATCGATACCAATATTCGCGGAATAGCAGCTTTGCATTTAGCGTTTCACAAGAGTAATTCCCGATAGACAACGTCTGCGAAGTCGACCGTGTAATAGATGTTCCTTACTCTGCGCAAGGTACTTGAGCCGTCCACCGTTGCTTTGTTCCAGAATTGTGGTCCAGCGCCAGAGAACACCAGCCGAATAGACCGATCAATGGCGTTGGTGTTATCAGTCAGCGGCGGTGACACCGTTTCCCGGAGAATTTCAGCACTTCTGGCTATGTAACAGGAACTCGTCCGCGAAGCAATTTGATCGCTGTCGAAAAGTGCACACACGATCTTTAATTGTTTTGTGCCACTGCAAACACATTGCCGTCGCTCGGCGTGGTAAACACGAATGTGATCACTGAGTCGAGCAGGGCGATTGAAGACGCGAAAAGGACATAAAGGGCACCGCCTTTCTCGATTTCTTTGCATAACGCTTGCGACTTCATTTTTCATGCTGGCCAAGAGAATGTCTCCGACAGTGACCATCGGCTCCTCATCTTCATCTTCCTCATACGGACCAGCAGCATGACACTCATCGGCAGAGTCATCGTCCGGTCCGGCGTATTCGCAATGGTCGGCCATTCCCTCAGCCCAATCACCATCGACGACATTAGCACCTGCATGTAGCTGCAGTAATATGGATGAATCATTGTTGGCAACTTCCCTTTCCGCGACCTTGCGCTTCTTGTCGAAGAGCTTGAACGTGACCAAGCTGGCACCGTCAATGGCATCATCTGCAAACTTGCGCAGCTCCTCCCGCTTCATTTTCATAACGAATTTTCCATCACTGAGTTCCACATTCCCGTCGTCTTGTACTTTGCATGACACGCAGTGCGGCCTTCCTTGGTCTTCGGAGTGCAACAAATAGAGACCTGGTTCCTGGACATCTAAGCCTAGAGACGGACAGACGTGTAGGCTTGCGAACGCAATCACGTCTGCGTACGACCGAGATCCAACTCTCAAAGCCTCGGTGTTCTGCTGCGAACTCTTGCACAGCTCTGAAATCACGGCCTGTTTCTTCGTTGGCAGCAGTCGGCTGACTGCAAGGGGAATGCAGTTGCCTGGCTGCAGCAACTGCTGCTCCACCTCAGTTTCTTCTCGATCTGACACCCCATTGCACAGCTCCCTAAAATATAAATGCCTTTTCTCGAGAATCTTGACTTTGAAGCCTGTTGTGTCAAGAATCGCAGCCTCGGATTTTTTGCAAAGGTCCTCGATGCTCTGAGCTTCTTCAAGGCCGCCAACGCGCAGGCCATCAAAGTGCAGGGACAAGTGGTTGTGGGTAATGGTGCTCATATAGTCTTCCCACGCTTCCAGCACCCAGTCTTCCACAGCAGCGTAGAGATAGAACAAGGCCGAGGCCTGAGGATTTCGTTTTTCTTCCATGGATCTGACTCTTTCAAACACTTGAGGCAGCAGCGAACACGCTAGCCATCGCAGACATCGTGCAGTCCTTTGGAAATTGAGTAGAAATCCGTTGTTGCTGTGCGATGTAGGAATACAACCACCGAATAAGACTTCATGAAGCATCTTCTTGCCCAACTTCACTGAAGTTTTCAGCTTTGAAAGGCACACATCATCCCTTGCTTCTGCACACTGCTCAAGAGGTTCCCAAATATATTCGGGAAGCTCCTCTTTTGCGCCAAGCTTGAGGAGCAGCTGGTGTAGCAATGTGAACACTGAATTCTCAATGTCCAAGTCGCGTGTGGCGGGGCAAAGAAACCGTAGCATCTTCCTTGAGCAACTTTGCGCACCGAAGCCTTGCAAGTAGGCTCGGGTGCGCAGCATGTCCTGAAAATTCCGATTATAAATGCATCTTGTAGCTGGAACCAGACTGGTTTTGGAACTCAATCGAATCTTCTTCTGAGACGCGCCATCAGCAGACTGCGCCGCGTCCGATAAGTCGTTGTGCGCGAGATCTGAGAATGTCTTCTCGGTGGCTTGAAGCTTGCGAAGGCGCTCCTCAGTCTCCTTGATCTTCTCAGAAATCTCAGGCGGCGCTTTCCCGCGACCTCGCTTCTTCAACTTCTTTAAGCCGGCCTCAAGGTACGACAGAACGGTACAGACGTTGGATTCTCGATCTGGGCAGCTTGATATATAGTTCATGAGACTGTGTTTATCATGCATCTCGTTGTGAACAGTGTCTGCCGGAAGAACTTCAAGTTCGGGAAACACATCAAATAATTTCTTGTCCAGTTTAATGGCAGGCAACACCGCATCCTTCAACTGGGCATGGTCTTCTCCTGCCTGAAGAAGAAAGCCCTCTGACAATAGAGCTTTCCACATGTCCTCTCTCGACATGTCTGCAGGATGCTCCAGTGGCAATTTCAGGTATTTAAACATACCCGCAGTGAAAACACCTTTGCCCTTAGACAGGCAAAAGTCCCTGACCGCGTTTGCTACATTCTTCAGCAGCACCAACTTTTCCTTCATCAACTCTTGGCTTGTGGTGTCCACTGGAATCTGCAGCAGGTCATCGTTGATGATTTCTGATCTTTTCTTCGGAGCCAAGCCGCAAGCCTCTCGCATCAGGTCCTCCGTCAGCGGTTTGTTGGCATAGGCTTCGATCAAGTCAAGGCATTCTGCTGCGCTGTACAAAGTTTCGAACGCATGCTGTATCTGCAAAGCTGCTGCAATGCATGGACCACTTCTCAAAAATTCTTTCAGAGAATCATCCCTGCAGAAGTAACCGTCCAGGTGCGCGTCTGGATAGGAGTTGCGGATGACATGTTCATTAATGAAGCGAGCCATTGGTTTCCACACCAGTGATCGTCTGAGAATAGATGGAAAGTTTGCTTCTGTGACTCCCATAAATCTCATAATCCTGTTGACTTCGCAACGCTTCCACCCAACCAGCTCGATCATACGTGTGCTCATTCCATATGGCCTGCGGCCGGCAATTCCGTCCGCGGACATAGTTTTCTTGTATAAATCTTCCCTCATGCGCCTATTGGTTTCGGGTGCTTCCTGCGCAGTCAACATGATGGCGCCCGCCGCCTGCTCCACTTGCTTGCGCATCTCTGTCTCATCATACCAGATGTTGGGATCAATGAATTTATGGCTGGGCGAGTAAACTGCGTCGAGGTGAGCGCTGTAAAGCGACTGGCCAACTCCTAAGACAAGCGCAGTAGTAGGACTTGCAGCGAAACTTGTTATTAATCAAAGCAACAACAGAAGCACTATAATATTTTGGCTCAAGGCACCTCCAGGACTAACGCCGATGAAGCAGCGAACTATGTTGTCACCACGCTTTGCAAGACTGATCGCCGCCTGGCAGCATTGGAAAACCTTAGATTGCAGGGGAAACACAACGGTAGCGCAGCCATGATGTCTTATGAACACAAACACCTCAGACTAGGCTGTTGTTATGCTTCAGTGCTCCCTCAGATAGACCAGCAACTTCATTGTTGAGCCAGAATGTTTCCATGTAGAAGCGATCCAGCCTCTCGGAAGCTTCCTGCAATACTGGATCGGGGAGACTTGGCCGCAGAGCATGCGGAATGTGCAGATAAATATTGTCGCTTGGCAGCCCTTCGACCCAAGTCACGTGGCTGCCGTCTCCGCGGTCGTAATGTAGGGCGCAGTCCAAATAGCTAACACCAGCAGCACGAGTCTGCGCACTGTCGCACCACTCCACAACAAGGTTAAATATCTTGTCCTCGATCAATTTGTTTTGCAAAGTCCACCCAGCCTTGGACAAAGCATCGGCCGTGCGGGCACCTCTGCTTCCGTGCTCAGCGCCTCCTCCTTCCTCCGCGCCCGCTTGTTCCGCTGCAGGCCGGCCTCGCTGCGCTTTTCTAGGTAAGCAACTCTGCGCCTTGTCTTCACAGGCGTTGAGCAGCTGGACATCAGAGCCATTGCAATTTGCGTGAAGAGCATCGATGTTGCTCAGAACTTCGTCGTCGTTTCGCATGGAATCACCTTCCATCAGTCTGAATAGACCTTCTAGTCGAAGACAAAATTTCTTGCAACGAGCGAGCGTCCCTTCTGGCGGAACGCCCCGATGCAGCGTGAAGGCGCCGTGGTGGAAAAAATACAGATTTCCTGAGTGGCAGCGCATGTGTGTGTGTCGCCTTCGACTATCCACAGAAGCATCACCAACTCTCTCACATGCACATCGGTAAGGCGCAGCCGGTAAACTGCAAGGGCGCCAATGCACAGTCGCAGCAGATCCTCTTGCAGATGTGGAAAACGTTGTGTAGCCTGCGCGCGAAGAGTACGTATCTTCTGTGGAATCGTGGCCTCTGTGACATTCTGCAAAGGTGCCACGGTTCTCAGCGATCTTTGTGCAATGGTTCGTAGCTGACGGAAGGACTCCTTGAATTCTGGTATGCTTGTTGGAGCGCCCTCTTTGCGACGACGCTGCCGCGCCCGGGCCAGCACTTCGCTATTGAAATCATTCCCCACTACATCATGCGGCGACAAGTCTCTGCACGTCGGCTCCTGGGAGAGCTGTTGCTCGGGCGCTTGCCGAGCGGCTTCGTCGCGGAGCACGGCCTCGTTCGTCTCAGGAGCCAGGAGCAGATCGCGAGGGACTTCTATGTCCTCGTCCGGCGCTTCCCCATAGTCTGGAAGGTCGAAGGATGCTTGGCTTTGCGCCTCGTCCATAGCGCTGGAACCCCCAAGACAGTCCCTGTCAGCGCAGCGGTGCAGGATCTCGCGAAGCTCCTCATCTGAGCTCGGGTAGTCGCCTGGCAAGCCTTGACGAGCTGAAAACCCTTGACTCAGAAGCGATGATCGCTGCCAGATCGGATGTCCTGTAGCCGTGCCAGGGAGCAACTCGAAGGGAAGCCACTCATGACCATCTGCGTACCAGACTCCCAAGTTCGCTCGAATCAGGACCGGGTGAATGCACATTGGAATTGCAGCCATGGCCAGCTGGTTGCTTTCATCGGAACGAACGCGCACATGGTGCAATACTAGTGCGCAGTGTGCTTTGTGCAAAGAGCCCAAGCGTCCAGCTCGCGCGGCGCGGATGTAGCATCGACCCTGGACCTGGCCTAGCGGTTTCTTGCAAAGAGCACATATATTTTGTTCTGTGCTCGTAGTCGGAACTTGACTTGAGGGCGAGTAATTTGGAAACATGACGAGCTGAAGCAATGTTTGCGGAGGAAGCCAAGCAAGGCTGTCGTGCTCGGTAAGCAAAACATCTCCGAACTCTAGTCCATAAAAGCGGTTTTCGTTGGGATGAAACCAAGCCCGGCGTGCTAGGAATGCCCAAAGTTCAGACCAGGTCGGCGTATCTTTGAAACGAATAACCATAGCTCTTGAGAGCGGACGTGCTCCAATCCTCAGAAGAAAATAACGCGGATTTGGTGTCGCGGCATTGCAAAGCGGCAGTGGAGGCACGACCATAAACAGCAGTGACGCTATATCCAGACCGTAGTTGACGACCGGAAGTACTTCGGAGCCGGAGGCCCAGAAGTTGCGGTCGCTACCAACACGCACGATCGGAATTTGGCCCGGCTGCGCCTGCATCCGAGTGGATGGTATCCCTGGCATCTGAAAGACCCAAATTGTTTTTGGTTGCTCACAAGGAGCATAGATCTCCGGACAGGAATCACGCAGTGCTGTAGAACCTCCATTGCAATCTTCTGCCACACGCTCAGAAACTTCTGGGCAGTCAACCAAAGCCTGGCTGGCGCCGCCCAGCACATGCAACGCAGGTCGCTTTTCTTCAATGGAAGAAAGTCGCACGGGTCCTTCGTCGACTTGGTGCGATTCTTTAGAGCCCTGCTTTTCTTCTTGAACCAAGTAACATTGAAGCGTCACAGCAGCGGTTCCGGCTTCGCTGCGCCAGAGATCTGGAAGAACACTGCCGTCTTCTGGATCGGCCAATTCAATCAGGAAGCTCTGCTTTGCAAGCGGCAGCTTCTCGGCTTCTGCGCGGAGGTACCGGAAAAGCATTTTGTGCCTGTGCTGCTGAAAAAAATCTAGAATGACTCGTGCTCTGTAGAGCACGCGTTCCCATCTCCGTTTGCTCATGACTTGGCGTTCATGAGGATCTGGCAGTAGTTGCAAAAGGGCAGGAATCTCCAGGAGGGTATGGACGTGCTTCTGTAGGATACCGACCACTGTCGCAGGGAACTTGCTGCCAGTGCCATGGGCTCGACCGGTCTGAAGTTCTTGCCAGAGCTCTCCTGCGTGCTTGTAGCATTGTGCCAGAGCACCAGTAACCTCCGCTAGAGCGGACCCGCCGACAAAATCCTTGTAATTCACGCGCCCACAAACATCACAGGACCGCAGTGGCATGCTCTGCATGTGAGACGCACAGAACCAATGTCGACACGCGGGACAGACCGCCCACATATGAACCTCAATGGCCTGCTCCTTGCTGCATAGAGAACACCTGGCATGGGAGAAAACACACTGAACTTCAAGCCTTGCACAATCTAGTCGGATTACGCCAACAAGACACACTGACACATTGAAGTTAAAGCGAATAAGCCTGATAGCACACACAGGACAACAATCCTTCGCCAGGATACAAACTGTATATATAAAGACAAACGTTTGGCCTGATAGAGGTGTCTTTTCGTCGCACAGGTGTCAGCAGTGGATTCAGGACTGGCTGCGTGCTCGAGCCATCTCTCGAAATAACCCACACAAACAATGTAGAGAATGCTGGAGGAGCTAGAGGTTCTTCACGAGCCAGGCGCCCCCCACCAAGTCTGCGTCCATTGAGCATCAGCTCAATGGACTGATTGTCCCACTTCAAGACAACCTCATTCGGAGAATTGGCTGCCGCGATCGCTTCAAGCACAGGGCCTGTTGGCCCTGCGACGGGCGTGGCGCCCGTTATTCCGAGGCTGACTCTGCAAGCATGAGTGTATGGATTCTCCAGAAGCACGTATGAGCGTCGATTGCTGCCGTGAGTTTTTGCACCGACAAAAACACTTCTGGTGTTCGGCGCCAAAGTCAAAGAGAAACGGGCAGCTCCGAAAAGTGGATGACCTGACACCCAGCCACTCACATTTCTCCCTGGAAGATGGAGAGGAAGACATTGCCAAGACACCACCGCCCGAGGAGGTATCTGGTGCAGAAGCGGCAGCTGCGGAATGTCAAAGCTAATGGATAAAGCCTGCCTGAAAAGATTGGCTGCTGCCAGCAGTGTTCGGTCACTGCGAGCAAGCTCCGGCACATTGAGAAATATGTGCTTTCCAACCCAGTATTCTTCATTGCCCATTGCTTCACTGGTCTCCCGACTGCAGGCGGCAAGTGCGCGAATGAAGTTGAAGTCTGAGCAGTAAAATGTCAGTCCATGTAGAAAGTTCGCAGGAACCTGGACAGGAGCTCTCGGTGAAGCGCACCGGCGCGCCCACCTTCGGGCGCCACCATGCGATTGTCTGCCCCGGGCATCTGTGTTCTCCCGAGTGCTGTGAAATTCATCAGAATCCAAGCCTGCGCCTTCCAAGATTTCGGAGCCGCCGACGTAGTCCATGAACTGGTTCGGGCAACGAAGACAAAGCCTTCTCGGAGATCTTCGGGCGTGACGGTCGCACATCCAGGTCGAGCACAATGGGCAGACGACCCATCTTGGACTTGAGAGCACATCGTGGAATCCACAGAGCACGCAAGTGATCCTGCGACCCAAAGAACGGTGTCCGACTCACAACTGATGCAAATCTGAAAACTACAACACAAAAGATTAAAACGCATCTTTTGGAGGCAAGCAGCCTTGAGCGGTGGCAGACTGGCGACGGAAGAGGTTGCAACAGCACTTGTTCCTCCACGCTACGAGATCGCATCCAGATGCGCAGGGAAAGCTTTGCCAGTGGGTCAGGGCCATCTAAAGCGTTTGCTCGAGTCCTTAAAGCCAACACACACGCTTCGTCAATCGAGAGCTCAAAGACATGTTCGCTCCATCGGACATCGAATCGATGAGAACGATTGGCGCGAAGACAAGGCCGGCCACTTACCACGCTTGGCTGAGGAGGCGAGCCGTGGAAACTGCAGGAAACAACGGAGTTGCTACGGAGAAGATTGTCGAGACGGCACGCAGCCTCCCTGCAGTCGCGCAGACTCGACCAGTCACGCACTCCGATATACATGCCCACTGCGGTTGCAGGCAGCCGCAATTCAAAACTGGCAGCGCCAACCAAGGGGTCGGAAGACTCGAACCCCGTCACAGGTCCGCTGCTGAACGGGACTGCACTCCAATCTAAAAGGACATTTTTTGGAAAGATCTGCATCATTGCCAGCTGTTTGACGCTTACGACAACCGCCTGCGCAGCCAGGTACACCTCGCGCATCCAACGCACTCTGCCGGTATCCTGAAACTCTTCAGTGTTCAGCGAGACAACTCGCCCACGCCAATGCTTGCCACTGCGAACTGAATCCCGCATGGCCTTTGAAGTACTGGCTAAAGCATGGAGGTATTCGAACGAAAAAAAGAAGCTGGGGAGGCTGTGTAGAAGCTCTGCTGGAAAGGACCCTCCAGCGACATCCAGCGGTGCGCGTGGATGCCTGGCTTGGGAGTACCAATCATGTCTCAAGTCCCAAATGCCATCATCGGAAGAATACGAGTCGAGGTCATCTTCTGTGGGCAAGTAAACAGCATGCACGGGCTGCGGCTGCGCGAGGTCCTGCCGAGCTTGGCCCTGGAAAGTTGAGACGTCCGGTGTTTCAAACTGGATCTCACGCCAAATCTCAACTATGTCAGCTGCAGATTCAGAAGCCTCTTTGCCGCCGCAGTAATCTGTCGAGCCTCCCCTTGCATCGCACCAAGCCGCCAGCATATCTTCTGTTTCTTTCTCAAGCCTTGGAACCTCGTCGACGAAAGCTGTTGGATAGTGCTCAGGATGACAACACACAACCAACATTCGAGCCACTCTGACGTCGTAATATTTTTCTAGTAGATGTCGATAGACATTCAGCTGCAGTCTGTAGTGAACTCCTGTGCAGTCTGCAAGGTGACATAGTGGAGAACGCATATGGTAGGCTGAATTGAACTTGCCGGGTAGACCAGCAGTGCGTTTCCAGTCAACCAGTACCATCTCCCCGTTGGGAAGACGAGCGCAAAAGTCGATAGATCCAGCAAGTCGTTCTTCGTCTCCAAAAATAGTCCACTCAGTTCGCCAAGCTGTGAGATCTTTTGCACACTTGGACAGAAACGAGCGCAACATTCTGACTTCAGGCGAAACCTGTGGCACAGAATGGCCATTGATGAGCGCTTCGAAAAGGTAATGCATGTAGGTGCCATAGTGCGCTGCCTCTCGGCCACGAGCCTCCCACATTGCTTTGATGTCATCAGGAGACAAGGTAAGTTCGTCAAGCTCAGCTGCAATGTCTTGAGTTGAGGAAAGATCCCTTAGAAGCTGGCTGATACGCTCATCATCTCTTGGGCTGCCAGAATACAGATCCAAAACTTCGGGACAGAAAATGCCAAGCCTGCTCATCCATGTAAAGGAGACTTCCGGTTTCAGGTACCCAGCCCGAGGCCAGTTCCTGCCGCTCATCATCCTGGCGATCACATTGTCCGCTTCAAACGGCGCGCAGAAAGCATGGATCATCCCAGTGACCGAGCCCAGGGTTCGCTGGCCGTCTACGAAGTATGTGTGATCAGAAGATCGAAATGCGATTCTGAAGTCTCTTGCATGGGGGTGGATCATCTTCAGCACCTCCACATTGGGGGCAGTCTCCGGGTCAAACTGCATCGGCGAGATCGGAAAGGTTGCTGAACTGGGCTGGATCAGTCGAGGCCAAGGTCCATCCATGCGGGCTAAGCGAGCAGCTTTGCGCTCGCAAGCCTCCAGTCCGGACTGGGTGCGTCGCTTCCGTTGAAATGCAGTCATGAACACTTCGGCTCGTAAAGCACCTGTCAAGCACACTGCTTGCCGTCCTCTGTTCTCTTCACATTCTCCGGCATCTTGTTCAGATTTCTGCCGACGTCGATCGCTGCCGCCTTGCAAGTCTTTTTCCGAACCTGTCGGCGCACATGGAGAGCAAACTCCAACTGTAGAAATCACCTTGAACACTGCCTCGAATGTGTTTTCCAGCATCCACAACTGCGTCGAGAGATTGTCACACGGCCGGTGGGACGTGGAAATTGCGCAAGAGTCGTCTTCGTGTATTGTGAGCCCAGTGAAATGATTCTGCCGATAAAGAATGTATCGCCCAGGCCCCTCAAAGCCTTGCGCAGGACGAATGGAATACCTTCCGGTGGCTCTCATGACAAACTGCGCAATAGCAATTGATGACTTACTGTTGATTTCTTTCTTGTTCATGCCAAGTCACCCCAGAGGTGCTACCATGCGGTTGCCATCTTTCAAGACGAAAAATGGGCCATGGCCTGCGTAAGGGACCTTGACCCCCACGGCCCGCAAAGCGTCCACCAGGCAAACGTCCCGAAACCGCGGTTCGCCTTTGGAGTCAAGGGAAGATCACGAAGCAAAACTATGGCAGCTACGCGCCTGTAGTCCGGACGCTATGTTTCTTTACCACAATTGCGCTTCTCTAGACCACAGGTACACGTGTGTGGCCTGCTTGCAACAGGGACATCGGCACGGCGGCTGTCTTGGCCGATCTTTTCTGACTCTGAGCCAGGCCGAACATGATTTTCTCCAAAAGCTGCTGCTGCCTGCGAGATGGCGAGAAGCACCAACTTTGGATGTGCCGCGTTTAAGCTTGCGCCGGCCTGCTCAGAACCAGTTTTCTCAAATGAGGCATCTTCTTGGGCCCGCATTTCCTGCCGAAGCTTACAACACTACCACCATATAGGTAACGCCAATCTCAGACGCGGTTTTTGTGATCTCTTGACACTGCTATGTCACACAACCATCCTCATCTGCTGAGCGCAAACGCAGCTGAAGGTCCTCGGCGGACGCCACTCCGGCTTGACTTTCACGGTCGCCGTGCTTCGCAGCCTGTCAGCGACACCAGCTCGGCGGCACGCCAAGCTTCTTGCCGAGGTGAACCCGGGCTCTCCCTGGCTTTCAAAAGTTGGATGGACTTACGAAGTTCGTTCTCTCATACATATGAACTTGTTTGAGAGATTATTTCACAGACTAAGGCGCAGGACTCTGGCGCGTCGCGGGGCTTGTCTTCGAGGAGGTTCTGCAGTCCCGCGCGCTTGTGGAAGGTGTCGACAAGGGCGCTGCCTGACTGAAAGGTAATACTGCAAGTTTGGCGACGTCTTAACCTGGAACACGACCACCTTTGCCTGCAAGTCGACGACCGAATTGCCTGACTGGAAGGTAAAACTGCAAGTTCAGCATTGTCTTAAGCTGAATGCGAACACATTTGCCCAGCAACACAGGTACAGATGCGACTTGGTCCTGCACGCCACACAGGAGGTGTCTGCCGCGCAGGCAATGCCATGCATGACAGGTCCCGGGACAAAGGCCTCGAATGTTGCTGACAGCTGCTGCTTGACTGAACATGAGCGAGATCTGTCATTTGTTCATTCGTTCGACTCCCAAATAAAATCTTGCGACTCTTCGGAGGCCGCCGACTTCTCCTGGGACTCACTCTCGTCCTTGGCCATCATCTCCTGGGACCTGACTTACTCTTTCATTTGAAAGTTTTGGAGTAGAGCACGAAGTGAAGTTCTGCAGTCCCACGCGCTTGTGGACGGCGTCGACGAGGGCACTGCCTGACTGAAAGGTCAATTTGCAAGTTTGGCGTCGTCTTAACCTGGAATACGACCACCTTTGCCTGCGAGTCGACAAGCGCATTGCCTGACTGGAAGGTAATACTGCAAGTTCAGTATTGTCTTAAGATGAACGTGAACACGTTTGCCCAGCAACACAGGTGCATGTGCGAATCGGTCCTGCGCACCACACAGGAGGTGTCTGCCGCGCAGGCAATGCCGTGCATGACAGGTCACTGGACAAAGGCCTCGAATGTTGCTGACAGCTGCTGCTTGACTGAACATGAGCGAGATCTGTCATTTGTTCATTCGTTCGACTCCCAAATAAAATCTTGCGACTCTTCGGAGGCCGCCGAATTTTCCTGGGACTCACTCTCGTCCTTGGCCATCATCTCCTCGGACCTGACATACTCTATCATTGGAAAGTTTTGGAGTAGAGCAGCATGAAGACTCGTCACCGATCTAAGAGTCGAGCGAAGTTGGCTTGAAGGGGATCTCACGAGGCCCTCTTGCTTTGCGTCGATGCTTGCGGTTGAAGGGGTCTTCTCGATGCCAAAACCTAACCTCTCGGGACCTTGGCCCATTTTCTTCTCCTTGCAGGGGTTTTCCTTTGTGTAGGGCTCATCGGGCGGGACCTCCTTTCGTCGTCGTCGTCGTCCCCCGAAGCTCGGCTGGAGGACGAAGCCAAACCGCTTTCCTCCAGCCATGTGGCCTGACGACTTGCTGGTAACCAGAGGCACCAAAGGCAGCCAATTGTCGGCATTGTCTTGGGTGCGCAATGGGAATCCGGACACAGTCGAATGCGTTGGCGCGCCAGCGCCTAAGCAGACGATTTGAGTTTTAAGGCTGTGGACATGCTGCCAAGCCTTGCGCAGCCGGCCGTCTACATGAGGTAGTATTGCACTGCTGCAAGCACTCGACTTCGGCTGCATTCCTCTACTCTACTTGTCCTTGCACTGCGGGCTACTTGGGTTGGGCCATGCGTATCTTGGATACTGCCTGTGGAGATCAACACCATCCCCTGCTGCACTGCGTTATTGCCGCAGGCTAGCCTCAAGAAGTTTGGAGCAATCAAGACCACGGGACTCTTGCGCAATGGAAGGAGGCGTGTGCTTGAAGACGAGGGCGGCGTCGGCGAAGTAGAATCTTACAAGAACTGACTTCCGGGATTAGTGCATCACTTACTGATCGCTAGCCAGGCAGCGCTCGGCTAACGGTCTTAGCGGCTGCTTGCCCAGGACTTCGGCAAACGTGCCTCACATTTACTAGGCGGGGCACTGTCTCAGAGACGCATCACGGAGATTTGCCACAGTGAAGCGCTAACTTTGGTCCAAATAACGACGCGGCAAGGCTTCGCTCAAGAGACCGTTGGCCAATGGCTCCCGACGAAGCATGTTCTCCACTACGGCGGCAATGGGTCCTCGATGTTGCAGCAAATATTCCACATACCGAATATATGGTCAGCAACGGGTCTAAGTCCGCACCGCTGCACCAAAAATGAAGCTGAGGCTGCAACGCTTCAACGTGATGCTGGTAAGCTGCAACAAAATTGTTCTACCGAAGATGACCTCCATGTTGCGAGGGATTACCTCGGCGGGCGCACGCTCCTACAAATATCTCTTACTGTGGAAGCATTCCGTATACTCGCGCGCTCAACGTTTCAGCCGGAAAGCGTCAACAGGTAGAAGATGGCAAAGGCGCGTTCTAAGCTGAGAGCCGAAAGCTTCCATGTAAGGTAGTTCTACCTGGAATCAAAAACTGGTCGTAGAGTTGCTACGGAGCTGGCTCTTGGCAGGTTCCGGTCAGAGAAGGCAGAAGCCGCGCCAGAGTGAAACATCCTGTTGTTCAACATGGTCTGCTGCTATCCAACAGGCAACGTCAAGCGCGTCATCGTCAACAGCTCGCTATGCACGAACACCTTTTTCTTTGGATAGTTTGGGGCTCTGTTTTGAAAATTTGCACCGACAGGGTCTACAAACCTGTCTATAGCTGCCATACACCCTGCCTTCGCGTGACATACGAAGTGGCCGAGGACAGCTCCGTGAATCTCGGCTGCGCCAGCGCTATGCCCTCTACAAACTCAAGACTACGCCACATATGGTCGCTTAATGACGGACCTCACTCCAAGCAATCAGTCGAGGACCTCCATGGAGGCGGTACTACAGTGACTCGTCGCATCGCGCACGCTGCCACCTTCACAGATGGTGTTCCTGGTCCGGGCGGTGCAGAATTGGAAGGAGGTGTAGCAGCCTAGCCCTTCTATCTGCTATTGATAGGTTCGACTGCACGAGCTTGCCCTTACCGAATCCTTTGCCCTTCCCTTTGCCTTTGCCCTTATCCTCACCTTTACCCTTTTGGTAAGTGGTGAAAAGGGCTGTTTTGGCTGCATAGGCTAGCTGTGTGGCTTCAGCACACAGGCCTACCTACGTGCGCTTGCACTGAGCGCATGCCTTCCAAACCCTACACCTGAACCCTCGACATCACGGTCTCGCGTCAGCAACGATGCAATGAGCTGGCTGTCGTCAGATTCTTTCTCATGACTCTGCGTTCTGAGCTCACGTACACGCAGCTCCCGCGAGCATGCCTTCCAAACCCTAAACCTGAAGCCTGACATCATGGTCTTGTTTCAGCAATGATGCAATAATCTGGCGGTTGCCCGGTCGGATGCCTTCCAGACCCTAAACCGAAACCCTGGACATCACGGTCTTGCATCAGCAATAATCTGGCAGTTGCCAGGTCCCGCCTACACGCAGCTCCCACGAGCGTGCCTTCCAAACCCTAAACCTAGAGCCTGGCATCACGGTCTTGCCTCAGCAATGATGCAATAATCTGGCTGCTGCCCGGTCGCATGCCTTCCAAACCCTAAACCTCAAGCCTGACATCATGGTCTTGCCTCAGCAATGATGCAATAATCTGGCTGTTGTCAGGTCGCATGTCTCTTGCGTCAGCAACGATGCAATAATCTGGCTGTCGTCAGGTCCTTTCTCATGGCTCGTTCTGAGCTCACCTACACGCAGCTCCCGCAATCTGGCTGTTGCCCGGTCGGATGCCTTACAAACCTACTCCAAACCCTAAACCTAAAGCCTGACATCATGGTCTTGTTTCAGCAAGGATGCAATAATCTGGCTGTTGCCCGGTCGGATGCCTTACAGACCCTAAACCGAGACTCTAGACATCGCGGTCTGGCATGGTCTTGTTTCAGCAATGATGCAATAATCTGGCTGTTGCCCGGTCGTATGCCTTACAAACCCTACTCCAAACCCTAAACCTAAAGCCTGACATCATGGTCTTGTTTCAGCAATCATGCAAGAATCTGGCTGTTGCCCGGTCGGATGCCTTACAAACCCTACTCCAAACCCTAAACCTAAAGCCTGACATCATGGTTTTTTGTCAGCAATCATGCAATAATCTGGCTGTTGCCCGGTCGGACTTACAGACCCTAAACCGAAACTCTAGACATCGCGGTCTTGCGTGGTCTTGCATCAGCAGTGATGCAAAAACCAACCCTTGCAGCACAGATGCGTGGAAGTTTATGTGACTGGCAAGAAAATGAGGTGTTATATGATTCCCCCAGCATGAAAGCTGCAGCGAATGCTGCAACTGCAAATGCCAAACCCTAAACCGAAACCCTAGAAATCAGGGTCTTGCATCAGCAATAATCTGGCTGTTGCCAGGTCCCACCTACACGCAGCTCCCACGGGCGTGTCTTCCAAACCCTAAACCTAGAGCCTGACATCACGGTCTTGCCTCAGCAACGATGCAATAATCTGGTTGCTGCCCGGTCGCATGCCTTCCAAAC